>RZIO01000009.1:1330797-1361622 GCA_004338095.1 Gloeostereum incarnatum
AAAGAATGGGAGAAGTTAATAAGAATGCTGGGTCAATTTCCTTGGCGCCGCCTTCTTTCCAATCTAGGAAAGTCACGCCCCCGTCACTTCGGCAGGCCTACAGGCGTATCCAGCAACATGCACAATTATCATTACATTTTCTGCGTCTTTCACTACAGTTTAATCATATCCTACCCCAATCCTACCTCAGATACTGTCGCCAGAGGAAGACGCAAAAGACATGTGTCTAGCACGCCACGAGTCCCGACAAGTCTCGTTTTTGAAAGTGCCAGTTGTAGTCAGTACGAGCGAATTCCACCGCCTGAATAACCAAATTTCCAAAGACTGAACTCTTTGTCGTGCCCCATTGGAAAGAACTAGTGTAAATAATTGACCTTCCTTGTGGGGTCCTTTGTATGTAGTCTCTCGCTTCCATCCTCTATATCATAATGTGAAGACAGTCGTTCACTGATATAGACTTTGTATGCGGCGTTACAATCGCTCGGAAAATGTTATTTGCATGTGATTGCCAAAAATGGCGACACTTATAATTATTTTTCGCGATCCTCGAGGTCTCGCTTCAAGCTTTCGGTTTTTCTTCGACCATGGCCACCCAATCCGAGTCGCAGAGTTTCCTACGACAGAGAAATGTTAATAAAGCTCAAGTCCAAGCTGTAGAAGAGCCTATTCCAACGCGCACACGCCGGGAAGAGATCGTATGGGGTAAAACACCGGGCGGAGAAGGTGCGTTGCTCTCCACAATTCTCTTTTCAATATCCCTCACCCATCGATGCAGTGTTCCGAGTACCCACCACTCATGATGTTCTCACCGCACTCTTCCACCCGGCCTACCCGAAGAGTCACTTCGATATCTTAAATCTTGCGCTCTTGGGCCTCCAGCTCGTTCTCTTCTACCTCCTGCCACGCAAATGGTCTAGGGTCTTCTTCTTCTTCTACTTTGCCTTCTGGAGAGGAGCATATGACGCTGGACTCGGCTGGGTTTCTCACAAAACAGAGCAAGAAGAAATGGATCGTACGTCAAGTGCAGAAATACGGATGGCTTGACGAGAAACGCCGTCCCGAAGTCAGAGCCTGGATTCGCAAGCAGCTCGTCGGAAAGATGGGCAAGGACTACTCGTTCGACGTGCGTGTCTCTATTTATACCATCTGCAGCGTAGATCTTTATTCGATCACTGATGCCTGCTGTGCACAGGAACTCCCCCCTGGAATACAATACCTGGCTACTCTTTCGTCAAGTCGTTGATGTAATACTGATCAATGACTTTTGGCCTACTGCATGTTTGCATTCGCGTGCTTCCGTGTCCCAGAGGGGCTTTCTTTCGGCATTCATGTCATGAGGTTTTGGAATATCGCTTTCCACGTCCTGTTCGCTGGCTGAGGAATCAACCCACGTAGGTGGCTTGCAGGAATAGCCCTCATTGGTTTCAACCTCTGGGTCAAGACAGAAGCGCACAACGTCGTCAAGGACTATGGCTGGTACTGGGGCGATGTGTTCTTCCAACGCGGCAACCTTGTCTTCGACGGTGTTTTCGAGCTCGCGCCTCATCCTATGTACTCCGTCGGTAAGTCGGTTTTCTTAAGTGGCTTTTCACAGTATACCAACTGCCGTTTAGGATATGCCGGATATTACGGCCTCTCGCTGATCGCGGGTAGCTACCTCGTCCTTTTCGTCAGTCTGGCCGCTCATGCTGCCCAGTTCGCGTTCCTCGTGTTCTTCGAGAACCCTCGTAAGTGCCTCTCCTTCTTGATGACGTCCTACATCCGTGTGAACCATCTGATTGTCCAGACATCGAGCGCATGTACGGTCAGAGGAAGGCGATCGCAAAGCGGACACCAATCTTCCCCCGTACAAAGATATCATCTACCCCTATTGCGGAAGAACAAACTACTGAACCCGAAGGGGACGAGGGTGACCTTACGACACCAGCCGTTACAGAAGGCGAATCTGCCACCGAGACTGAGCTGGAAACCGAGACCGAAGGGGAGGAAGAACAGGACCCCCGCTAGGACGCCTAGGCTGAAGCACAAACAGCATCTATCCAACGCCAGCTCCATCTCGATCGGAAGCAGCTCCGGTTCCTCCTCGTCTAAGAACCAGAAGAAGATTGTGTACGAGCATGATCTAATGACGAAGTATTTCCGCCGTGATACGGTGATCCTCAAATATCTAGATGTTTTCCGGTAAATTTCTCATTTCGAACTTCTAGTTGTCGCTCACCATGATATCATGCGCAGGGCGAGCGATTTCACATTCTTGATCATCGTATCATACTCAGTAGTCTTCGCTTTCCTGCCGAGCATTCCACCTTTGGGTCTTCACGTCGCACACGCGCTCTTCTGGTGCCTCCTTCATTGCTTCGGCTTGGGTCTTGTCTTGAAGGCCCAGAGCGAGACCAAATTCCTCGTCCGGCATTTCATGAAGCATTACCACTATCACGACGCTCATGGTGCTGTGGTGGAAGCCTTTGCCAATTGGAAGGCAATCTACAATCTGACCCTTGTCATGACTTATGGTACGCCATTTGCTCCATAATAATGAACTGTGCTGAATGTTGATACGTCTGGTGCACAGTGAGCTTCATTGGTGTGGTTTGGAGATCGTACTCGATCCCCGTAGAGTGGACAGTGGGACACGAGCTGCTGAGGCACACCATGGGTGCTGTACGTATGCTTCCATTCATGAATCTGCGTGCGATATCTTGAGCTTTCATGTACAGCTCCTCATTGGCTTGCACGTTTGGGCGTCAATGGAATCCTACGAGGTTTTGGGTGTCTTTGGCAAGTATGTCCTTTCCATAGCGCGGCTCCGGCCTAACATGCTCTCATAACAGGCTGGTTCTTTGGCGACTTCTTCATGGAAGAGTTCCCCTCCATTTGGAGTACTCTGGCATCTATCGGTATGCCATTCACCTCGTTTAGTCTTGAGGAAGCTGCTCACGTTGATCTTTCCGCTCAGCTACCTGAACAACCCGGAAGTGATGGGAGGCGCCGCGTGGTTCGGACTCAGCTTGATCAGTGGAAGTAAACTCGTGCTTTCTCTTGCAGTCGTTAGACACCTCTCGCACTGGTGGTTCTTGAGCTGTGTCGAGAAGTAAGTCAACGCTGGATCTCTGTTTGCCCCTTCTTACCTGTTTCCCCTTTACAGCCCTCACATGCGCAAGATCTATGGCGATTCCCTTCGTAAGGAGGCCGGATTCGTCAAGGTCATCAAGAGCGTCGCCATCAAGAATGCCCGCATTTTGGAAACGCGTGCTGGACGACATGCACCTGAGATCAAACGTGTAGCTAAGGAGGTCAAGGGAACATTTGATAAAGTCTTCGAAGAGACGGCTGACGTTGTCGAGGAGTTTCTCGCCAAGTGTACGCCCTATTTTCTTATCACTCCGACATGTCCCATTCACCCACATCATTTATTTAGCGAGACCAAGGATCTCAGAGGTTGTGCAAGACACTAAGGTGTTACTGCAACAATCCCGGGAGCGTTTGGTCATCACGTATGCCACTGAGTATTCCAGATTCGTTGATGCTAACGAACGCGGTCATTAGGCGTGTTGCCAACGATTTGTCGGCCTACGACACAACCAAGTACAAGATCTCTATAGTGCCCTCCTCGGAGGGTACGATGCAGTTCCATCTGGGCGAGCCAATTTCGATCAAGTGGCAAGCACCCAGGACGCACTCGAGGAAAGATTGGATCGGTCTTTACCGGGTACGCTTCTGCTTCTGACTTTCTGATAAGGCGCTGACAAGGGAAATCTTCAGGTCGGGGCCAACAAGAGTAACCTCGTTACCAAAGTCTCTTCTCTCGGCATGTGGGTGCCGTTGTATAACGATGAGTGGGACGGCGACGTATACAAGGGATTGAATGGGTCCTCGCGGCCACCCAGTCCGAAGGATGAGGAGAGTGGTACAGTAGTATTCAAGGGCAACACGCTGCCTTGGCATGTTGGCAAGTACGAGGTAAGCCAGAAGCACGAGGTCATTATGCACACGCTGACAGGCATTACCAGATACGATACCACCACGATGGCAAGTACAATGTCATGAGTTTGGATGGGCCTGTTGAAATCTACGGCAGGTGTCCTTCCTCCAGGGAGTGCATTTCCAGTGGCTGACTCCGTTCTCTTCGCAGTTGATAAGCCCAGAGAGCTCGATTTCGACAGTGTCCGGAAATCCTTGATGCACGTAGTCCCCTTGTGCTTGGACTCTGACCCCTCCTTGATCCCATTGTCCTGCCGAGCCGATTCCACTGATGCAGAGGAAGATAGAGGCGACGTAGACCCCGATGACTTTTCGTTCTGGTCAGAACGCCAGGCCAAGAGGATTTGTGATGCCATAAAACAGGCGTTTGATGTGGAGTATGTTCCAGAGGTGGTGGTAGCGGATGCAAACTTGACTGCATTGGCAAACCGGATATTAAGCTCTAGAGCAATTTTGACTAGTTAGATTTAGATACCAACTCTCGTGCTCTTTTCCCGTAGAGGACATGTGGCACGGGATATAGAATGCAGCCGATGTGGGAACGAGCTTCACTTTAATCACATCAGGAAGAGTTACATATGACAATGACATGATATGTGGATCGTTTTGCCTCTTCAAGCTTCATAGCTCAAGACAATTTCAAGCTTCAGCTTCTATCTACGTTACATTCTACAGTCTAGATTTCTCACTGACATGTAAATCATACAGGTCTCTAGCGGCCGTCGCAATCTCCTCGCAAAACTTCGCATTAGGCATCTCTTTGCGTGACGTGATTGTATATTGAAGACGATCTGCCTCCACCGATGAGTAATTCTTTGTTAATGTTAAGTGTAAGACACACCATCAAATCCCGTCATATACGCCACACCGAATCCGTCGGGAACAACCTGTGTTGAACGTGTATCAGTCGTGTAGTAGGTGACTGCAAAGGAAAGGGTCTTACCTCTCCCCATCCGTAAACAGGGAAGTGCTTCGAAAAGACGGCAGATGTCGAAAGTACCCAATAGCTAGAACGCTTGAAAACCGGATCAGAAAATAGTTCAGGGGCCTGTTCTCCCTCCTTCAAGGATAGTTTCAGTCCTGTTGATAACCATTATGAGTGCTTTAACATAACACGGCGAGAAAGAAGCACATACCCAGCAAATGCCGGTCCACTCCCTGCCCCATTCCACCGGCTCTTGCAAGCTGAACATGTTTTTTTTGCCGCCTCATTGAAGAGTTTCTTCTTATCTTGATTCGTTAATCCCTCGTCGTCCATGCTCGCAACCCACCTATCTGATTCGGCTGTCACAACACGAATAGCCTCCGTCCGACCCTTCAAAAACCTTCGGGTCGTAGCAGCTTCATACGTCCCTCCATTCCTCTCCTCGCCTCCTAGAAGACGCCTATACGCCAACTGCACGATCATCTGCGCCCAAGAGTCAGGAGAGACTCCAAATGTTTTGATAGCATCTTTCCCGTAGTCGGTGAGATAAAAGCCAAGCTCTTGACTGTCAATCAATTCACGAGCAGCCTTGTCGGCACTCTCAATAGCCGCTTGAAGCTCAGGCGTCACTTGCCAGTCCATTGGAGTGGGAGCGTCCCATACGGTACCAGAGCCATGATCGAAAGAAGGGTCTGCGAGCATGTTGAGAACGTCGTCGCATAGCCTCACCGTCGGAGTGCCGTCCATGACAGAGTGCTCGCCCATGATACCGGCGACGGCGTTATCGAACACGATGAACTGGACGGGTTTGTCGACCCATCTATTTTGAAGTCCTGCAGCCTGCGAGGGTGTTGTGTGTCCGTGCCAAAGGAATCTGCTGTGCTCAACAGATGTGGAAGGAGAAGCGCTGTCCAGACTAAGACAGAAGGCAGCCGATTGGATGGCATCTATTATGGCGGCATTGTGCGAGGATGATAAAAGTAGACGGTAGTCCTGCAGATTGACGAGTGAGCCTGTGCCATGAATAACAGACGATTATCTTTTGATAGGTACCTTAGCCCAAATGTCACGGTTAGAGGCGCTCAAAACACCCACACCAGGATGTTCTCCAATGGTGTTATCATAGATATGCTGGATCTGTCTGGAGACGCTGTGAATTGGCGGTGGCAGCTCAAGTCGGCGGATAGTCTTACCTCTCCAATTCATCTGTGCTGAGTATCCTTCCTTCGCGCACTGCATCGATCTGCCAGACGCGGTTCTCACGGAAGACAATTATATGGCCGGTGTCCCCGGTGTCCCCTTCCTTTGCGTAGGAAATACTCCAATCTTTGCCTTCAGGTCCGGGGACGCGGCAGCAGTCGAACATCCATCTGTACGACGCATCAGAAAGGAGATCGGAGATAGACGGTACTGATTTACCTGTACGTGTCCATGCACAACGGACCTTCCTTTGTTGCATCAGGCTTGATCTCTCCGCGTTTGAGACGCTGTCTGAACAGCATGGCGCCACGAACTATAGCTGCAGCACGAGCAGCGGCCGTTTGCTTGAGATGGGCCGGTTGTTCATCAAACCCGTCTACAATACCGAGACCACGTCAGTATAGTCTAAGGCAACCGCCGACAGGAGACTTACAATAGTACGAAACATTCACGACTACCTAGAATCAATTCAGACAGTTGGCATACGTTAGTTACATAGCTGAATGCATGGAACTTCATACCGAGTCTCTGAGAACTGCTTCAGTTATACAATTGAAAAGTGTACATAAGCGCGCACCTGTAAGCCATGTATCCCAAGTCGTCCCACCATTCTTCCAGCCAGTGATCTCTCTCTGCTGCCCGTTGTAGTAGTCTCTCGTGTAATTCCGGTCCTTTGGACTTTGCGAAATCGTCGATTTTTCGCTGAACATTCCGGTATTCCTCAGGGTTCCACGCGATTGGTTTGAGCGACTCCTTAAGACTCGTCAAGGTTGCTGCGAGTTCGGGAACTGGTAGCCGGGGGAGAGTAGCTTGGGCGCGAAAGGTAAGAGAATCCGGGGGAGGTGCAGGAGCCTGTGCTTTCCAGTGAATTGGGCGACGAAAAGGAAGGGAGGCAGCCATAGATCTGAGGCGGCTGAAGGAAGGAGGATGTCGCATCTCTTCAAGCACACCACCGAAGCCTACTGTCAAAAAGTGCGGGGTACCATCTGCACCTGATTTCCACACGGGATACCCGGTCCCGATCAACATACCCCAGTCCAGGTACTATCATCATCCATGTCGCGATATTCAAGTCGGTTTATGTTTACACCAAAGTAAATAGCCATGTTCGAGCAGGCACCAACTTGGCGCGCATCCCACAAGCCCAAGAAACACGGGCATGAAATACATCACTAGTACCAGCTAAGCTACAAGTCCTACAAGATTCCAATATGATATAAATATGGTCCGAAATGAAATGCAGTAATCTTGAAAAACAGTCCTTGCTTTTGATCTGTCGTCTCATGAGCGATCGTTCATGCGGGGGTCATTCGCGCTTCCCCATGACCACAGCGCCTTCATATGCGGGTGAATAAACGTCGTGAATTTTCGTGCGCCAGTTGCCGACAAAGTTACGGGATCCGATGATGTTGCCGTATCTACGAGTGGACTCTAAGACGCGGTGACAGGGCTATGGAGGGAGGACATACATGATGATGGGGCCCTTTCCAGGGTCTCGCGGTATCCTCAGTATGCACAAGGATCCATCCCAAGGGCGAACACGACCGCGAAAAGTGGAATGGTCGGACCAGGCGTTGCTGTGGCATGAATCGGTCTGCAGGACATAATCAACGGCGAGACCTGAGGATGTTGGATGAATTACCTCTCCAGTAAGAATGGTATCCCTCACTCCATTACAGGGTGGTACCTTTCGTGGGTCACAAGGGGTCTCCTCCTCCGAAGGAGAGAGAGACTCCTCTTCGGAGTCGTAGTTATCAGAGTCAGAGCCATCAAAGGCTTCAGGGTCAAAATCGACATCAAGATCTTCTGAAGGTCCCGAGCCAACACTCTCCCATCCTCGCCTCGCCTTTTCTAGCAACGCCTCCCGCCACCGACACCCTGGACACACGTCGGTATCGTGCCACCTTCCTTGTGTCCCAACTTCTTTGCCGAGAGTTGTGTAAACGCACTTCCCAGCAGAAGTTGGGTGGGTGATCTCAATCCCGGCTCCATCCCATGTGGACTTGATGGAAGTCAGGGAGGGAAACCATCCATCACGAAGACCTTGGTCAAACTCCGCTCTGTACACTCGGGCTTGTTCCTCTTCGCTCAGACCATCCTTGGTGACAGAGTGGGAACGCGTCATCGGACGGGATCCCCCGCACGGCAGGACGTTCTTGTCATCGGAAGCAAGGAAGGAAACATGCTCCTCTAGACGCATAGATAAGGGTGAGACGGCCACGCCGAGGTTCATCTCAGTGGGCGCATTCTCTTTTGTAGGACGAGCTGCCAGCCGCGTGTGGTACAAGATCTCGTCTGGAATCTAAGCGCAACTAAATGAAGAGTTCATACGGCAGGATAGAAGAATAGTGCTCACCAGTCTCCTCCCACTCCACAGACCCTGAACAGAACCGGATTGAAAGACTGACCTGTGACAAGATGAAGCTTCCCAGGCGTTGCCGCACATTCTCATACGCCACCAATCGCAGTCCCAGTCCATACTGTTCCGAGGGATATCACCGGGAAAGACAATGCCGCCTGAGTTCCACTCCTGAATATCTTCCTGAGTTAGGCCGTGACTACGACCCTGCTGCCGAGCCTCTTCTCTGGTACGAGGAAGCCCAGCTGGGATGTCCAAAGGAGAATGGATTTGACGTCTAGCGGTGACAAGTAGCTTGGCTGCGATTGAGATGGGCGGATAAGTAACGTCGATCCGCCGTCCTGCCTGGACTTCACCAAGAGACATATGAGCTAAACGATAAACAGGATAGGGTCCATGGTGGGTGGGAATAGAATGAGCATGAAGGGGCGTGTCTCTAGAGTACCGCGACGACGTGAACTGGTTCGTAGAGAGAGGCAGGTGGAAGTGATTAGCCGGGGCATAGCCAGTGGAGTACTGTACTTTTCGTTAGATAAGATCTGAGGGCAAGACGGAGAACTCACCTTGAAAGGAGCGGAGACAAACGGAAAAAGCCGGTCCACAAAGGTGGACACAAATTGCTCAGATTCGTCCTGAATGCGTTCTGTCGTCGTGAGCAGCCAGAGAACCCATAAACCACAAGTGTTGATGATATTGTCCTCAGGCCAGCCTTCATCGAGAAAGCCTTGGTGTCTACCCCGACCCATCAGGAGACCGAGTACACCTGGAATCAAGCATTAGGGTTTTTTGATCGAGGGACTGATTGTCGTACGTACAGTCGTAGGCTCTCATGTAGTCCAGTTGAGTACTGTTCAGCCCATCGTCTTCGAGGAGCATGATAAACATGGCCGAAAGCATGTCTTGGGTATCATTGGGATCTACCAAATCTGAATCCATACTGCGAAAGGCCGCCTTGATACCACGCAGCACTCCGATATACCTGACGAACAGGTCATTGCACTCGCTCGCGGTCGGAGTGAACTCCCTCCGAATGAGCGCGTCGGTTGAGAACTTGAACCTATAAATTCTCGCGTATAAAAATGAGTTTCCGTCCTTCAGCGTGCCATCACGGTCGTCTGCTGGTCTGCTGCACTCTGGGAGCTTCAAGCGGTGGTATAAATTGCTACATGTGACAAGGAGGGGAGTAAGAGGGGTAGGGATACCTTGCACAGTGGGACAAGCATAAAAGAAAGCTATGTTATCCAGGATTTCCTGGGGGAGCGCAAGGAGAGACATTGCCACCCATTTTTCCCTTCGTCCGAGGGCTATATAGTGGGGAGACCGTAAAGAAGAGAGCAAGGTCTTCCCCGATCATTTCTCGGCATCTTCCGGTTTACTTTACTTCCCGCTTCCTCCATCCTCGAACAATTCAGTTGTTTGTTGCCGTTATCACTCGTATGACAGTATCTTGAAACGGGCATTTCATCCTCGAACCTGTCCTTAAGAACATGTCTTTCTGCATACTCTTTCTTGATCGCCGTCCTCACATCTGTCAGTCTACGTAACATATCCCACCTTCACTTCGACGCATCACGCATGCACTCGGATTTGGGTCTCCCACCGCCATCTTCTATTCAATCCTGTCTTGTTCCTGGGCCCAATATAAGTACCTGGTGCTCTCTCCACTCTCTCTCCTCATAAGAACCCTTGATCTACGTTCTATTATTAAAAGAGATGTACGGATTTTCGCCACAAAATGCTTATCTCAACATCAGAAACTCCAGCGGCCGAACGCGCCTCCACGGTCGGGGTTTCTCACTTCTGGTCACGAACTACTTATTCCGTATGGGAGCTCTCAGTGGGAGATGACGTTGGCCTATCGTCATCACGGGCTAAGCTACCGAGCTCTGGTCCCCCGCATTCGTCTCAGGGTCGGTCGGCTCCGGAGACGATGATCATTGTCTTTTCATTTCAAGATTCCTGCAGAGTACCATCGCAAGAGCGTGCCCTCCGCTGACCGCCACACAGGGTCTCGTTTCTTCGGATACCAGTTGCCCTTCTCGGAAGCCAAGGGTCAGTTCGTCAAATTTTCGCCAGTAGTTCGTCGTCTTCGAAGACCTCAACTTCTATGAGCTCCTATTTCTTCCCAGCTACTGGTCCTATCCACTTGGCGCTTCGATTGCCATGTTCATGTGGATTTGTTTCCTACCCGTTTGACGTCCCGAGGTAGACGCACATTCCGATCCCAGAGGAGGGATGGTACGACAGGTTGACCCTGGATGAAGGTAGATGAAATACCTCAGGCGCTGTGATCGCAGGCCCTGTATCTGTTACCTGGGTATGTGCAAGTTAGTCGCTCGACGGATTTGGCGAGATTCAGAACTATGTATTCAGTGTCACCGCTGACTTCAGAACCACCGCATATGATTAGCGACAGTTCCTTTGAACATAGCTTGAGCGTATACGTACATGTCTACGCTTCTGCATAGCGCAGTCGACGGCGAACCTTTCATTGGGCGTTATTTACGAGAGGATGTTAATTATGGTTCGCGAAGGGCAACGGTTAAGTCACTCAGGTAGAAGAGATCTTCGTCCTTGAGCCTGGAACGTGCCGCAAGTCAGCATACAATTGAGGCTCCTCTCCCACCTGCTGCAGTACTTCAGCCGTAATTTATCCATTCCGTGATTAGCTTCCTGGACAGTGGACACCCTCACCGCAGGACGCGACTCGGGAAGGACGTTCTCGATCTCGCATCACGGACTGCCACCTTCAAGCCACCTGCACCAACGAATCATCAGCAGCAGACCTCCACCGTTCACGGCATCCATTAAGTACGCAAGTTCCGACATGAGGTATTCGTAGCGTAAGCGTACAGAAAGCACAACAAAGCACCAGCCTGTTGAGGCTGAGAGAAAGCGTATAAGCGTAGAAGAATATAAACCCACCTTCGCCCCAAACCAGTCGAGAGCGAAGGTTATCACGTAACTTCATAGCCGACCCATCTTTCATTTATCACATTATCATCGTCAAACCAGCAGCCAAAGCGACGGCCAGCACAGACACGTGTGCATGCAAAATCGCCGTGTTGCTAGCGAAGAACTGTGCCCCCGCGGAGGCGGTCTGAGTCTCTGTCTGGATGAAGGCCTTCCAAGCTTCGATGGTCGCAGTCGGGAAGACATACGTCCCCTCAGTCTTACCTTCCCCATAGTAGACCTCTGGTGCACCGAGTAGTATGTCCTCCAGAGTGGGATCCTGACCACCGACTACCGACGAGTCTTCGTTCACGCGTCCGGTGGGGTTATCCCCTAGGACGAATTCCCTTAGGAATTTGAACGCCTGAACGTTGCTATCTAAGTGCGAAAACGAGGCAAAAACGTCCGAGGGTACTCACGGCTTGTGGCGTCTTTGCCGGAACCATATGAGAGGAACCATAGAAGAGGACATACGTCCAACCCCGCTCCTGGTGGACAATACCAGCAAATTTCTCATCATCATCATACCAAGGCGTTGATGGCTTTTTGGTAAAACCCTGTATTCCCCCAAATGTCGTGTTCTGCAAACAGCAGATGGGATCAGATCTTCTCGAGGAGGATCTTTGGCACCTCACGAACCTGGATAGTAACTGAACACAAAGACAAAGAGATTCAGATTAGAACAAACCCCGTATCAAGCTGAGAACCGTACCATCTGTACTCCGATGCGCTATCAGTGCATCATCGTTTCCGGCATACAACACAACCGAGACATCTTTCTCGGACGCATTGGAAGCCAGCTCTGAAAAGAATACCATCGGCCTGGAGGGGCAACAGCTCAGCCAACGGTCGTCCCCGAAATTTAAACAAAAACGTACTCGGGACCTTTCGTAAGAGGTGATCAGTTACATAAACCGAGATTGCCGAGGAAAAAGGGTACTTACTGGGGTCGGCATATCCCAGCTCACCAAACGCGAAATCAGTCGTGAATTCCCAGTCTTTGCTGGTAGGCGCGTGCAGCGCGGCTCTAATGCGGTCATCTATCCTTTATGCGTTAGCTCGGGAAGACAAGATGAACTTTCCACCTTACCGTTCATGAACACTGACGCGTCTTGGTTCACTTTTGGCGCCAGAGCACTAGGGATGTCGTAAATCTGTTATAGAACAGACATTTGTCAGAATGAGATGCACCCTGAACCAGTGTGAAGGGAAATATTGACGTCAAACCCATAGAAGAACATCCCACTATCCTTGTTGATATCTACATCCAGAGCCAATCAGTCTGTGACTTCATTAGGGAAGAAAGAAACAGCGGCATACTCCAAGGGTACGTGAAGTTCAATGCATACTCGACGAACATGTCCAGTAGAAGACACCCGTACTAAAACCGTCGTTGGTACCTTTCCGCTTCCTTCGAGGAGTAACACTCACCCAAGGATCTAACGTCCCGTTGGCAAGTCCACTCAAGTCCCTCTTAACCTTCCATTCCTCGTGCAGTTCCTCCCTCTTCCGGCGACTATGGACCGATAGCGCATCATTTTCTCCCGCATCCTCTCGTTCGGCATAACGCTTAGCGATTTCCGCTGTCAGAGACATCGAGGATAACTGGTTGCTCTTCTTCGCAAAAATCACCTCGCGACCAGTAGGGAGGACCAAAGGGACGGACGGAAGGGGCCCGTCTTGGGGATAGGTAAGGTTGAGATCATACCCGCAGAGGTGGCTCCTGTCGTGGATGTGAGCACAAGAGAAAGAGGTGAAAGAGAATCAGCTTACTGTGCTTTAAAGTACTTGTACACCTCGGGATCATACCCGATAATCTGCGGAAAGGTTTCGATCACGCTCAACTGAAACAGGTCAGAAACGGCTCGGAGAAGCGCAAGGAAGTGTACTCACTGCGGGTAAGAGTTGGAACACTTGTGCAGAGGTCATAGTGCCATCCCCAATGACGAAGCTCGCAATGTTCACTGGGGGATTTTCAAGGCCGAAGTACGCTTTCATGATGTAGGGCTTCAACAAGGTCAGAGGGAAGCGGGTCACTGATTTCAAAACAAAGACATACGATATATGTTCCGGCGTAGCTCTCTCCACTCAAATGAAGAGGTCGTGTGGCAAGGCTGGGGAAGACTTTGACGAGGTTGCCGAGAAATCCCATCTGTATTTCGGTCATCAGTCAACATTAAGAGAGTCCTGGGAGCTACTCACAAAATCAGACCCTACTTGGTCCTCGTCGGCAACTTGTGACAATCCATTTGTGTAAGTTCACAGACATTTGACATATGCAAATACTCGACTCACCATACCCGTCCTCTTCCACAGTAGCATAGCCAACCCCACTACGAACGCGCGTCAGCACCATGCAGCCTCGACAAATGATTGCGCTCACACAGGTTGATCAATCCAGAAGTAATCCGCCAGCTTATCCCAAGAGTACTCATTACTCTCTACGCCATAATCTGGACCAATCCGAATTGGTCCATTCTCGAAAAACAGTCCGTACAAGCTAGACGTCCCGGGACCGCCGTTCAACTAGATACCCCACGGCTCATCCGAATCCTCGCTGGTGAGGGATCCTTCGTCTTTCTCAAAGCCCCAGAAGAAGAGAGTGTTGTTGTCTGGTAGCCCGTTACGCGAGACCGGGAGGTTACCGGCGAAGGAACGGGAGAGAGGAAATGTGATGTCCGGGAGCGGGTCTTTCACTTCAAAATCTGTTCATTTTCGCGTGGTGCATGAGACATTGGAGGAGATGGCAAGTAGAAATGGAAACGTACAATCTTGCCACTCGGGACCATAATCACTGTCGGGTTGATCTGGGTAGACGTGAGGGGACGAGCTAGGGAGCCGGGAGCGGACCTGAAGCGCTTGAAGCAACAATAGAGACAGTGATACGCGTAATTTGAAGGTCATTATCGTGAAGCGTCCAGTGTGAAGGGAAAGGAAAGGGGACAAGGCGTCAAACTCGTCAAGGCACAAGCACGCCGAGTATTTATGCACAGAACCGAAAACGTCCAGAACGTTTGTCAGCATCTCACAATTAGAGAGCTACATAGTAGACAATAACGTGGAGCACCAGGGGTATGCAGCTCGGTCGAGGGGCCAGGGCCACATACAGGTCCTTTTGTTGACCATCTTATTGTTCAGCGATGGTCACGCAAATTCTTCGGAACATCAGAAAAGTTAAGGCACGGCTTTACTGGCCACGGACTTCGCAAATAAATGAAAATCGTCGCAGATTGTCGATATCGTGGAGCAAAGGTCGTGGAGGTAACGGAGGAGTACAGCGGTCGATCCTCGATTAGCGAGGTTGGAAGATCGAGTGTGACTCATTCCAATCTTCCATCTCACCCCAAGCCAGGGCATCTGTAGTCTCTTGTAAGCAGACCTTAAAATGACAGAAGCCTCAGCCAATGCACAATAATCAATCATCAGAGTGTGTGACTGTTAACCCTAGGGCCTACGGAATTGTGTTCCCCCTTAGGAACCTCTCTACCTACTACCCGGCCCATGTATTTCAATTTCCCGAAGACTCCGATTTTTGCAACAGCACACTGCATAGTTTGCGCATTGGAGTCTTTCCAAATAGAATTACAAGATAGGTGTAGAGGTAGTGTACATGTCCACATTGAATACGATCCGGTAAGATACTAAACTGACGCTGCAAAGAAACGTTAGCGGCAGCAAACATCGTCCGAGGAGAACACGCACATGGACTCTGGAATTCGAATCCCCAAGAGTGTAAACTACCATTCCGGACCTGATCCAAGAAACGTTCCATCTTTTCTTGAAACGGCTGGAAGGCATGGTTGAACTCTTCTGCAGTTTTTGGGTGCACCGCAATCAGTCCCAATTGATCATGGTCATTCAGAGGCCTTAACAATAGCTGAAGCGATTTCGGTGGCGGCTATACGCATCTCAGCTAGGACAAAAAGCAAGAAGAGGGAACTGACCGGTGGTATAAATGGAGACATTCCAACGGTGGAAATGACCGGGGAAGACTGCTCGTGTTTTGGGGCTGCTCCGGACATATCTTTGAGGAACACAGGCTCAGGAGAGGTAGTAGATGAAGGCGTTCCTCGCTGCAGGCCTGGGTCTTGGACTTCAATCCAAGCGTAGATCTCTTGGACGGAAACTTTGAGCATAGAAGCCCAGACAGAGACCACTTCCTCAGTCGGAGAAGGAGTGGCATGATAAATAGTCTCAAGTTGCTGCAGCTTTTGTCCTCGTAGAGAGGGAAAACGAGGATCGGGGCCATTACTTTTATTTGCCCTGTAACGCTTCCGGACGAACCATTGGTTTAGATGGGTAAGGGTAAAGCTCTCGTTTCCTTTGACAGCCGTTACTTTAGCTAGTAATTCTTCGCATTGGCTCGCGCTAGGACGGTCAATGCCAGTGGTAGTAAGAAAGTCTGCAGGAAACGATGCATGAGGAGTAAGGTCGGATAAGAAGACATTACAACTTGCTCTGAAGAATAGCGCTGCCATCGCTGTTCAGCGTCTTTACAGACTTCTTCGCCTTCTGTGTCGATGGCCCGGCGGCAGCAACAGAGTCCATCACAAGATCAAGTGTGACTCATACTCTGTTCATTACCACCATGGTCCGTCGAAAACGCGTTATCATGGACGACGCCTCCGATTCTGACGAAGTCTCAGACGACGGCGACGACTTCAATCCCAACGAGTCCCAAGACGTACGAGACGAACGTGCTCTCTTCCGAAATCCATACCACCGCAGCAAGCGGAGGCGCACTGACGATGAAGATGAAGACGACGATGGCTTCAAAATTCCGGCACCAAGGAAGAGGTCTGACTGGACCAGAGCTCCTACTTTCACATCTGGAAAGGAAGTTGAAGATTTCATGGGCGTTGATGGTGGGGGAGACGAAGGCAGTAGCAGTGGTGACAGCTCGTCGGGTGAGGGTGGCGGCCAGGAAGGTGCTGTGGATGATTCTGACTCCTCTGCTCCTTCCAGGCAACCCTCTCCTCGAATAAGGGATAATGAAGACGATGTGAATGATGATCGACCTGCTATGGGTGGCCTAGGATCAAAGAGCGGCATAGGCTCTTCCACGGGTGGAATTGGCTCAGCGAAAGGAGGGATAGGCTCATCAACCGGTGGACTAGGGTTCTCACAGGCTGGGATCGGATCTTCTAATACTACTGCAGCAGAATCTGCTACTTCTTTCTCCTCTTCCTCCAAAGGCGGTATCTCATCTTCCCTCCCTTCCTCCTTTGCCAACTCCCGTTCGACATCCTCCTTCGTCCGTGATGCATCCCCAGCCAGGACAATAGCATCCGTCCCCTGAGCGCCGCCGAACAAGCGCACTTCAATAAGCTCTCAAACTCCTTCGGCGCTCGCATGCTCGCCAAAATGGGCTGGCAAGCTGGCACTGGGCTCGGTGCATCCGGGGAAGGCATCGTCACTCCCGTCGAGAGCAAGATGCGCCCCGAACGTAGCGGTATCGCTTTCAAAGGCTTCAAAGAGCGGACTGAGCAGAGCAAGAAGGAAGCGAGGCGGAGAGGGGAGGAGGTTAGCGACGATGAGGACGAGAAGGTTAAGAAGGCGAAGAAGAAGGCGAAAGAGGCAAAGGACAAGAGGGCGGACATATGGAGAAAACCGAAGAAGGTCAAAGTCAAGGTCGAACATAAGTCCTATGAGCAGATCATTGCGGAAGCTGGAGAGGAGTCCGTTGTGGCGTCGGGAATTGGACAGATCATTGACGCGACGGGCGCAGTCCCCAGGGAGGTCTCATCTCTGGCGGACATATCTCTTAACACTTGGACACCGTCCTCCGATCCTACACGAATACCTGAAGTTCGTCACAACGTCCGTCTTATTGCAGACGCGTGCAAGACAGATCTTGATGGTTTGGCACGTGAGGCCAAAGCTCTTGAGGAGCGCAAGAAGTTTGTTGCGCAGGAAGACCTCAGGTTACGGAAGAAGGTGGAAGATGAAGCTGAATGTATGTGAATCTTCAACTTTACCAAACCTTCGCAATGCTTAACCGCCTTGTTTAGTGATTGATCGCCTTCAGAAAGTCCAGTTGGTGACTACTGAAATCGATACCAAGGCCAAAGAACTCGCTTCTGTCTATGAAGTGTCCCTTGATCCTCTTTCTCCGCTGTTCTACAACCTCACAAACGAGTATCCTCGGGAGTTCGATAGGTACAACCTCGACGAGATTGTTGTTGCTGCAATTGCACCACTGGTATGTCTCTCGTACTTGCATCGTCTGAATGTTTGTGGTAACATGTTTGGATGCAGATACGCCGAATGGTATCCCAATGGAATCCACTTGAAGATCCGACGGCATTTATTTCCACTTTCCGTACATGGCGACGGGCTCTCCGTGTCAATACCCAGGAAGAGCAGCCACCACAATCTCAGGTTGACGTCTACGGTACAGTGAGAGCAACGGTTGCTCCGATCCAGCTGTAAGCATTATCTTATGTCTATTTCCCTCTCGGGCAGCCATGCTGACACCATCTTGAGCAGGGAGAAGCCGATGACGCCTTTCGAGAGTCTCCTTTGGAATGTCTGGCTACCCAAAGTCCGGACGGCAATTAATAATGATTGGGATCCTCGCGCGGCTTCCTCAGCGGTAAAACTGTATGAAGCGTGGTCAACGTTCTTGCCACCATTCATTCGGGACAATCTGCTCGACCAGCTTATTCTTCCAAAGGTGCAGAAAGCCGTGGCGGAGTGGAAGCCCAAAACAGAAAGTGTCTCACTTCAAGCGATTGTGTTCCCTTGGCTGCCTTATGTCGGCTTAAGATCAGAAGATGTCGTCGGAGATGCTAGAAGAAAAGTGAAGACCCTTTTGCGTAGTTGGAGTGCAGGAGACGATGTCCCCCAGGATTTGCGTGCTTGGAAAGATGTAAGCCTCATTTTCTCATTACCTACTCTCTTGCTAAAACTCTAATCCCACAGGTTTTCGACTCCAGCGATTGGGACGCTATCCTTCTCAAATACATTGTCCCCAAGCTCGGAGCAATCCTACGCACAGACTTCCGCATCAACCCTCGAAATCAAAGCATGGAGCCCTTGCAACAAGTTCTCTCCTGGTCTCATCTCATCCGAGCCAGCATTTATTCCCAACTCCTCGAAACCGAATTCTTCCCCAAGTGGCTCGATGTTCTCCACATCTGGCTCATCCAACCCAAAGTCAGCTTCGAGGAGGTTGCGCAGTGGTATTCCTTCTGGAAGGGCACCTTCTCTGAAGACGTGCAAAATCTTCCTGGCGTGTCGAAGGGTTTCACTCGCGGTCTGCAGCTAATGAACAAAGCCATCGAGCTGGGTCCCGACGCGCCGACGAAACTTGCTCGTCCAGATTTCCGGCCCAATCAGGACCCACCTGCTCTCTCACGCAATGGGGCAGGAAAGGGAAAGCAGCCTCAACGTCCGTCAGCATCGCGCACTCACGAAATCACCTTCCGCTCTCTCGTGGAGGAATTCTCTGCCGAGCATAACTTGCTATTCCTACCCACTGGGAAGGCGCATGAGAAGTCTAGGATGCCGTTGTTCAGGGTCAGCCCCAGTGCAGATGGGAAAGGTGGTTTGCTCGTATATATCTTGGATGATGCCGTCTGGGCATCGGAGCAGGGTGTGGGTAGTTCGACCGAGGACTATCGGGCGATTTCTTTGGATAATATGGTGTTGAGGGCTAGCACCTAATGCATATGGTTATGGTTTCGAGTCCATGAAACAAACTTCACCGGAGATATACAGGACAGGAGAGAAGCCACCATAATGCATATGGAGACAAGAATTGAGATTCGAGAATCACTCTGAATACATAGGTTTGCCGTCACAACTTTTTCATTTCTTTGATATAGATCTGTCCGCTGTGCAGGGACCTCATTCTGGAATGGAGTGGTAAGCCTTCAACAGAGGATGTAGCGTATCTTCTAGCCGTCCAATGCGCACACCGCATAAACACATCGTTGCCTGAAACATTAGCATTATCCCGTATCTGGTGGAAATCTACAGAATGAAGACCAGCCGATTGCCTGAGGCCGTGTCTGACGTCTGACGCCTCGGTCGAGGCGCAAGAGTGCTGAACTGAAACGCTGCGCTGAAGTTTGCATGAGTATAAAGAGGGTACGACGGGAAGCAGAAGGACTCAAAGTCCCAACCGTGTGCAATCATCGCAACTTGATATCATCAGTACCTATGCACGCATTCTACACCCTCTTAGCCCTCGCCTCCACCTCCGTTGCATTCGCTTTCCCGTCCGTTGTGCAGCAGAGGCAGAGTGATTCATGTGCTGAATGCACCCATCAGATCTCCAACTACAACTGGGTCCTCAACGGAGCGCAAATTGATGGCAACTTGTACTGCCAGTATGCCGCAGGCATATCGTGTCTCGCTTTGCACTGACAAGCACCTGAATCTAGCTACGTTGCCGAAGAGGGCGATGGATTCTGGTGTGGATACGACGTAAGTTCCAGTGGATTCTGGATTTGTGCGGAGTTGACCTTGAGGAACAGATCACCACCGGCGCCGTCGAACCTAATGCAGTCCAGGCATGCCCCACTACTTTGACTACCTGCGAATCTCGCGATTTCTGAATGAAAGAGGAGGGGAAATGTCAATGTAGTCTCGGATAGAATATTTCGAGAGGAATGGACAGTTTCTATAGCCATGTATCTCTTCAGTGACTGACCACACTGATTATCTGAACGAACTCCACGGCGTCGAACAGTCGTTAGCGAGAGTGGTGCAATGCAATTGTCTACGGGTCATCCAGTCACGGACAGCCCATGCCTATGTAAAATATGATGATTAGATGCAATGGTATTCATCCTCCTACTTTTCACAGGTACGCTCTGGAACTCCTCCTGGCCATCTACACAGCCAGAGTCAATGACACAAACAACTGAAACCAAGAGAGAAACACACCTCAACGACCTTCCAGCCACCAGTAAGCTCATTATCCAGTTCATCCTCCAAACGGGTGATGGCCGCAACATAAGTACACTGCTCGACCCTGTCGTCCGCACCGACCATAACTTCTTTTGTCTTCGCGTTCCGGAAGAGTAGAATTTCCTGCGTATTGAACATAACTAAGAAGATGGGAAGATCGTTTTCGAGTATCTTGCCACCGGTGACCTGTGCCAGACTTATTGAAGTGGGACAATGAAAAACGAGAAACCGTACATACATCAACTTGTCGGATATCTAGAACCTTGCTGTCACTGACTAGGCCTTGTCGGAGGTACTGCTCCATCGTCGCCCATAAGACGTTATATGTCTAGGTGGAGGGTTAGAAATGAGCATCGCGCATTCAGAATGGAATTCCCACCGCTTCAGAGCACCACTGCTTCAAAGATTCTTGATCCGCAGACAGGTACGCGTCTACGACTTCGGGAATGATATATTCTCTCAATTCCTTCTCGAAGGTTCCCATGGTGAAAGTAGGGTCGAAAGACTTGAACATACGCAACACCTGCGCTGTCTCGTTTTCCTCGAACCACGAGCCAATAGTATCGGTCACGGAGCGCACAGACGACACGACGGGATGCTCCGACTCGTCATAGGATTGCCGTAGGGAAGCGAAAGCGCGGAAAATAGGACTCGACTCCTTCAGTTTGTTCCACTTCTCTTGCCGCGGTGAATCCTTGTGAAGTACGACAGAGGTGCCTGCTCTGATGATCGTAGAGGTCAAACCTGCTAGCCAATAAGGCCCAAGTAAAAGACGCACTGCTCGTTGGCAACTACGCGTGCCTTTCCGATGCCATTGAGCTTCCCAGCCTTCTCCAAACGCTTTTGTCTCCGAAGCCTACGCGCTTCTTTCTCCTCGAACCCAGCATGCTTTGCACTACCACTGTCATCCAAAGCATCTATCAATGTTTCTGATAGGGCTTTGTATGCGGCAGTGTTCCGAATAGGTTCTGTAGACTTTTCTATCCGGGAGGACACAGCGGCAGAGGCGCGTGAGATCTGTGTCATAGGTAAGTGGACTGACTTTCCATATCAGCATTCGTGCGTACCGCCCGCATGAGCTCGCTCTCCTCCATGGTCTTCAATGCTTCCGATACAGCATCTCCGACTTTAATGCCAGCCTTCTTCAGGTCCTCTGCAGCCGCTCGTAGACGAGGATTCTCTTTGATACTTGAAGTAAGCTAAAATCCGAGTTATTAGAGAGACTAGGACTGCGACTAGTTGAACGACGCACTCTAGCGCGCTCATATGCCGCCCTAGCCTTCTTCATAGCCTCCGAGTCCTGGAACTTGTCGACATCTCCCTGCAGTTGCTTCACATTGTCCTGCAATTCCCGACTCTTTTTGAGCTCGTCCCTCAGCACGTCGACAAACGTCTGAAATGGTGACTTTGGAACTTCGTTCTGCCGCCTGGACGAAGAGTGGAAAGGCCGAGGGTTCGGAGATATCCGGTATGCTGACGAATTCCTCTGGCGAAGGATAGCTGCCCTCGAGCGTGCAATTGAAGAACGCGTAGCAAGGCTCTGAAGATGTCGGGGCAACATTTCGTCGGTGTGAGGGGATCGGAGTGGTGACGAGCTGGAATGCCGATGCCAAAAAAATATTATTATTATCTCACGTGATCGGGCCGTCTTTACCGACTCCATTACCCGGGGTCGAGTACCTTACTTGCAGAATTCCCTTATTTGCGCAGTGAGGTCTCGATGGACGGGTCTCTTACATAGAGTAGTCTTCAACGTTAGCAAGTTGCACTGCAAAAAGAACTACTGCCAGCATTTGGCCAGTGCAGTATCGTATACGAAATACAGCGTAAATTTACCGCGAACTGAGTGTAAAACTGAAGGAGGAGTCCAGTGTAATTCCAACTGAGGCCCTGAAAGCATCGAGCCGCGATAGTCTCGTGGTTACTGGCCCGTCCACGAAGCAACCCGCAGGCAATGGACGGACTCTCACCGGACTTCAACTAGTGTTGAATCCCTGGCGCCGGGCGGGCTAGCTGAACAACTCCATCCCGATCGTTAGTTTCAAAGGACCCAGCGAGGTCCAGGAAGCACTGGCAGCGGATATGATTTCCACCCCACGTTGTCACGAAAGCCTCCGCCTGGATTTGTACCATCTTCAACTGAGGATCCTGATCATAAGATACATCTCGATGAAGCATCCAGAAGGTGATTAGACCGAGATCCGATGCCCAACCAGCTCATGGACCAGTGGGAACAGCCGTGTAGCCACGCAGGGGGAGGAACGGCGATGTGAAGTAGTTGATACGTCTACTCGAAGCTGCAGTCCCGAGGTTGTAGATCCAGCTACCGGCGGAGAGAAAATATGATTCCAAAATCATAGAAAAAGGATATATATCCTGAGGACTGAGTACTGTAAAGGAGAGTGTGCGCAAGCGTCCCAGGACTGTGGAGGCTTAGAAGAGTTCTTCCTGAGGCCTGAGGGATTGGAGAGCGTTACATTCTTGATATGTTGAAGCCGCTTCGAGAACAAGGAGGGAGAGTTAGGCGCCGGTAGATGGATGCATCAAGGTAAGTGAGGCGCTGATCTAGACTCGATCCCTGCTGGCTATAAGCTGCATATATGTATGGTACGTATGGGAGCTTTAAAATTGCAGCGCAGCATCCTGACGCAGTCACTTGGTTCGGATCCACCGTGCTTGAGCTTCAAGATGAGCCTCACAGGATTCCTTTCGGAGTTTGAGTTCGGCGAGTCAACATGGTGGTAGGCATTGGACATGAAGATGAACATACCTGAAATTTGGCGTTGCGTTGAGAACAAGATTGTGAGCTATTCGAGGCCTGAGAGTCTGAAAGTGACGATTCTGGCGCGGCGCCAAGTCTGGAGATACTCCGCGCCACACGAAGATCCCGTGTGCCAATCCTTTGCACGCTTTCATCTCCCTGCAGAGTAGTCCCTTCTTTTTCTCGCCTTTGAATTGTGCCGGGTCTTCGTAGCTTTGGTCCAATCTGGGTGTAACCTTATTTGTAAAAATCGAAACTCCGCCGCCACATCCGACATGATATCACTTTAGACACGTTGGTTGTGCGCGCCGTCCGTCTTTCCTTATAATCCTCACATCTTTGTCTTTTCTTTCACTCTTCACTTTTACCTGAAACATGTTGTTCAAAACACCACCCTCATCGCCAGGTGATCATAACGCACTCACACAAACTCAAACTCAGACAACCATCCCCTGTTCCTCTGCCTCTTCTTCCCCGTCGAAAGTGAAGCTCAGCATTAGCGGTGTCGCAAATATCTTTGTGAAGATGCGTCGGGTGCAGGCCAACTCCCAACGGCTAAACATCGAAGGCTCATCCGGATCTGAGCCGCAGACTCACCCTGTCTTACATGACAGCCTGACGTGCGAGAAAAAGGAGAAGCTGGAGCTGACGGACGTGTTTGTCTGTATAGGGGCCGTGAATGTTGGGATGCTGCTTCGTGCCACAAGGGTCACGCTGATGGATCTTGCTGAAACTTTGGGTGCCAATTGTCTAGTTGATGAGCAGTACGTCTGAACTTTTGAAGTCTTCTATTGTGTTTTCTTACGCGGATCCTGTAGGTGGCGGTATGTTGTTCATGGGCCCAAGAGCCACCCTCATGGTACATATAAGGTCCAAGTAAGGACACCGTCTCCTCTTATTGCAAGCCTAGCTAATCCTCGTCCTGTAGGTCCATTACTCCGCTTCCGCCACCCGTGCTAGTCGCAGAGATCCGCATAGGCCAGTCGCTCTTGAACAAGCCAAAGGCGTCCCAGGGCTCATGACTATCGTGAAACGATATGAGTGATCAGTCGCTCATGTGCTCATGTATTACCTTCCCTTTCTTTATCCTATTTCGGTCTTTCGGTCTTCCCCTTTGTACAGCATCGTCATAACTCCATCATTCCTTTTCCTGATATACCGTGACATCGATACACTCTAATCCTCTCTCTCGCACTCTCTGGCTTTACTTGATAGATACCCCTTGTCATGGACTATTTATATTCGGAACTATTGGACGCACCAGTCTCTCCCTTATTCTCATTTCCATCCTTTGATTAACTTCGTTTGTATACATATAATTCTGACCCAGATATCATACCGCTCTGTTACACACGCCTAGATCCATATAGTTTAAACGGACGTCGTCAGGATCAAACGGCGTAGTACAATCAAAATACAATTTCTGGCTGTGTAAGGGAAGAGCACTAGAGCAGCATGGGAAAGACTCAGCCGCGTACACGGCTGAGTGTACCGTTTCAACAACGTCTGAAGTATTGCATTTGTTTACACCGCCTAGAGTAATGTTGCAAGAGACTGACCCGTTTCCTGTTGTGGTGGCCAGCCGCCGCGTAGGAGGTGATTGACTAAAATGGATTTTATGAGTCACACATCCGGTCGTTGAAACTTGGCAACACTCCACATGGCAGCCTTGGAAGGACCTCCAAAGCAATGCGTATATATAGTCAGACCTTTTTGACTCAGGATTCAGCTAGCTTTTCTAGGAACCATGGCAAGCAATTTACTACGCCTGTTCGTCCACCATCTGATTCATCGCACGGTCTTCTGCAATTGTATGCATCTAGATTCTATACTTCTACGAGCAATCTACGAGGTTGTAATAAACTTACTCGCAAAGAATTGACCAGGAGTGTTTCTTCAAACACGCCTAGCAATGTACGGACATTGACCAAACCCTAGGCACGTTTATTCCCATGAACCGGACACGCCTTAAAGTCTCCTAACGCTCATCAGCACCCTTGAATGCATCCTCTGGCTCTCTCTCAACCTAGACTTCTCATCCTGCTCTCTGACTGACTTCTGACTTTGATCCCTCGGTCTACTCCACGCTGCATGAGGGTGATCTCGCTTGGCTTATTTACATAACGCGACAGTGGAATCTAATACATGCCAGGAGCACCACTGCCCCAGAGAGATATCATCGTATTTACCCATCACGCCCCATAGTTTATGACGAAGGGTCGCTGTAGGCCTTGGAACATACCCCTTAGTCTCGCGATCTCGTCAGGAACGGCGTGCAATCAGAAGGGATACTTTTACGATCCCTCGAAGATTCTAGACTTATAAACGGCATCCTAACCTCAAGGAAAGCCTTCCTGCATTACTCAGCGCTCGAGTACTTAGTAGTGGTAGTAGTAGTTATAAGTGGCGGATGTATATGTATTGAATGAAACCCTACAAAAGAAATGGTCGGCTACTCGCGCTTTGAGCTCTCACGTAAGGAGGTCCACACTTCCTCGGTAGCAACCGCAATCCGTTCCTTGATACTCCCAAAGCTATCCAAGGCTGGACGAACATCCAGTGAGAAAACGGGTGAGCCATCGGGTTCGGGCGGGGCAGAATAGTAGTCGATCACGTAGCGAACCTCCTCGCCAGTACCTGGACGTCGAACTACCCAGTCGTGACGATCAAATGGTGGTTCGGTGCTGCAGGACGGATTGATTAAAAGCGGGTTCGGACGGTTAGGCATATGTACGCACTTGAACTGAGAAGGAAACAGCCATCCGGCAAACAACCAGAACCTCGCCTTGGGCGAGATTTCCCCTGGTCTACCCATAAATCGAGCCAGCTGGATGCTAGAAGTCCTACAAGTGAAACAAACGTTAGCTTGATTTCTTCGAAACGTAGGCGGAGGAAGCCTCGCACTCACTCAGGCTGAACTCTCTTCTCCCACTTCAGCACTTCATCCCAAGCCCGCTCATTCAGAAAGTTATGAATCTCGACCATCGTCTCAACATGCTCCTCCGGTGTCTCCCAGCCCTTCCTTACAAGTGCATTATAGAACTGCTGTGGTGAAGGGTACTCCCACTTGGTTCCAGATGGATCGCGAGGGATAGATGACTCGATACGGTCGACCGGAAGAGCAATAGACTGGTGGGGTGAAGGAGACTGAGACAGTGTAGGCATATTATTGAGAGAAGAGTGGTCGACAGGGCATTCAGCAGGTGCTTGAGATGGTGGAACAGATTTGGAGTCGTGAGGAACGGGACACTGACCAGCCTGCTTCGAGATTACAGCAGCTGGAGAGTTGTGAGGGACAGGACATTTCGCTGCCGGTGTACTTTGGGAGGCTGCTTGTCCCATTGTCGTGGTGGATGTGAAAGCAAAAATTGCTGCACGTGACAAACTCAAGCTGGACCAAAGCCATTTACTTCCTTTTACTTCTTGGTGTTCGTCTCTTGGCTCAGGGCCTGTGGAAGGGTGTCGTCTTAACGCATCGTCCTTAACTACGCTGCGATGGTCACCAATGGACGCAGGAGAGCATACGATGCATAAGCTTGAACATCTGGCACGAGAAAACCTGATAAGGAGCTTCCAATGGTATCGATTTACTTAGCGCCTTCATTTTGGCTACTGTCCTGGATGGCACCTCTCTAAGCTGTAGTTTTTCACTCAAATGCTCGCTCGAGGAAGAAGTGTTAGCATGAAAATCACGCAGGCCTCAGTGGGCACCAACCGTGTTAATGCACAAGTAAACTTGAAGGCCAAAAAGCGCAACTACCGGCCCCAGCCTCAGTAAATGGTGAGCTGGGGCTCACATTATCGTGGTATCGAGCATAATATAATAGTGGTACTCAATTCCGATGTATTTCTTTTTGTATTTTTTTCTGCCAAGTTGTGTCAACGCGTGGCTTGGTTGATCGTTACGAAATTCACTTACGAAGGGTTCATGACAAACACCACTCTTGTCATTCAGACTGGTTAGAACTTTGGAACGAGGACAACGTTTACAAGCTAGCGACGAGGATATTGTTGCTTCCAAGGATAGGAGCTATACCTGCAAGAGAAGATGTTCACCAGTAGCGTTCGGCTGTAGGGGCAAGTGGATCTGTGAGATCTCGGCAGCTGTCGGCCAACCAACTGTGATCCCATCACCCTCGGATAAAAACCTACAAAAAAAAATACATCGGAATTGAGTACCACTAATGTGCCGCTTAGTTATTCTCAGCCTTGGCACGGTCTTTGCCTACGCCGACCTCGCGCCCCAAGTCTCAGTCTGGAGGAGGTCCCGTCCCAACTGGCCAATCGGATCTAATCAGATCCACTACCTCTACCACGTGTCCGAATTGGTCCTCGTCCCCGATCGAGGTTTTTTGACCTGAGCCCGGATCAGAAGAAATTGGATTGCAGCATCCGTGCCTTTGCGCCCACTGCCACTGTACCAGTTCCAAGCTGCTTCCTAGAGGATAGGAAGACTTTCAGACTCCGACGATGCTAGAGAACTGAGGACCACCCCTTTCTCGACAACCAAGTCAGACTACTTGACTTTACAGTTGGAATTACTTTAGGGCCGCTGCAGTGCCACACTTGGGAGGGGGCGATCGGATTTTCATATGTTTATCCGCGTCGGACAAATCGGTGATAGCCAGAAATAGTTCTCCTGACAGTTATGTGCGTTGTACATGCGCTCCGCACCCAGAAGGTAGCTTCCTCTTCGAGGCTCGCTGCCTAGCTGGAAGCTGTAGCGCCCAGATATCGGCTCTGACGATTTAATCCAAGCCCTCGACGAATCCAGAAGCTGTGGAGACTCAGAAGGCTGAAATCGAAAGTGTTGTCAATCGATCTTTTGGAAGCACATTGGTTATCCCCTTCTCTCTCTGCGGATGTACTTTCAGGTGCACAGACCAATTCTTTGGGAACATTCTAGGCGACTCCCAGTTCTTCATGGCCCGAGGCTTCGACCAGGCAATGGCATACCCCGAGCACCCGGAACGATTGCTCAGATATTAGAGCTGGATGCAATGTCTTTGGGCAACAGGACTTGGTGGATAAACTTCAATGTCCAATTCGATCGAACCGAATAGGAGGTAAAGCTAGGTAGCGGGGCCGTCCTGAATTTGGAATCCTCTCCGCATTCCGATTTCGATTTACACTTCCCCGGGATTCACACCACGCGGCGACACCCCTTGTGCCCCATACCCATTGCGAGGGCTCCCCGGTATATAAGGCATCATCCTTTCTTCTCTTCTTTCCCCAGTTTCCCCCCATTTTTAACTCATCCATCCCCTTTCACAACTCTCACAAACTCGCAATTATTGCTATGCCTGGTGGTGCAGTTATGACTGGTCCCGCCTTTGGGGCAGGCGCTCAGAAGGTGCGTTCTGTGTTTAATCGTGTCATGGGCACCAATGCTGACAGTATGTTTGCAGAGCAAGGCGGCCGGTATCGCTATGAGTGCCTTCTCGGCCTTTGGAGGTATTCTCTTTGGCTACGACACCGGCGTCATCAGCGGTGTGAAGGAGATGAAGGACTGGCTACGGACTTTTGGGGAAGTTGCGACCGATCTTGACAAGCACCCAAGCGGCTATATGATCTCCTCCGGGAAGGAGTCGCTTATCGTGTCCATTCTGTCTGCTGGAACTTTTTGTGGCGCTCTACTGGGAGGCCCTTGTGCTGGTGAGTCGAGCTTCTTATCGTCCTGTTTCTTCATCTCTAACACGCATGTGCAGACTATTTCGGCAGGAAATGGGTCAGTGTCTGCGATCTTTGATCACATTCTAACCCTGACCTTCTTCTGCAGGGTATCGTTGTTGGATGCGCAGTGTTCTGTGCTGGAGTTGCTATGCAGACTGCTTCAACGGAAGCTACACTTTTTGTACGTCACAGATCCCTTTCCGAGATTTACGGACGTGCTGAACTCAGTCTTATACAGATCATTGGCCGTGTTGTTGCTGGACTCGGTGTTGGTCTGATTTCGTGTCTCGCCCCTATGTATCAGTCTGAATGGTGCCCTTCTTAACCGTCCATCTCTTTCTGTGTTGCTGATCGAGGGGACAGTGCACCGAAATGGATTCGTGGCGCTATCGTATCTGGCTATCAATGGGCCATCACAATTGGCCTTCTCATCGCGGCTGTTGTCAATAATGCTACCCAATATCGCGACAACCACAGTGCATACCAGATCCCAATTGGAATCCAATTTATTTGGGCTTTCGTCCTCGCCGGAGGCATGTTGTTCTTGCCTGAGGTATGTTAATCCCATATCGCATCACCCCTCGTACTCATATCCATCGTTAGTCCCCACGATGGCTCGTTAAGCAAGGAAAACACGATGTCGCTGCCCTGGCTATGGGTCGACTCATGGGACTGTCATCAGACGATGAAGTCGTTTCGATTGAGCTGGAAGAGATCCGCGCAAATTTGGATGCGGAGAAAGCTCTTGGAGAGAGTTCGTATTTGGACTGCTTCAGGCCTTCGCACAACAAGATTGCTTTGAGAACCCTCACTGGTATCTTTATTCAAGCGTGGCAACAGCTTACTGGAAGTAAGTGGATCGAAGGGCTTCGTTTTCGTGAAGACTTACGACATCTATTCTATAGTCAACTTCATTTTTTACTACGGCACGACTTTCTTTAAGAAAGCCGGTATTCAGGATGCTTTCTTGATTTCGATTATCACCAACGTTGTCAATGTGTGAGTCGTTCTTCTCTCCCTGCGTCTGTCCATTTGCTCATTTTGATGAACAGCGTCATGACCGTTCCTGGAATGTGGGGTGTTGA
Organism: Gloeostereum incarnatum; assembly: GCA_004338095.1. Taxonomy (NCBI): domain Eukaryota; kingdom Fungi; phylum Basidiomycota; class Agaricomycetes; order Agaricales; family Cyphellaceae; genus Gloeostereum; species Gloeostereum incarnatum. Next base: position 1,360,653 of record RZIO01000009.1, read on the forward strand.
ACGTTTCGGACGTCGGCGTCTTCTGCTCGTTGGGGCCGCCGGAATGATGATTTGCGAGTTCATTGTGGCTATCGTCGGTGTTACTGTCTCTGTGGAGAACGTCGCCGGTCAGAAGGTCCTCATTGCCTTCGTTTGCGTATACATCGTGAGAGCCTTTCTTATCCTCCGGCGGCGTGTTCTGATCAGATAAACTAATCTAGGCCTTCTTCGCATCAACATGGGCAAGTCATGTATTTCAGACCTATAGTATGTTTCTAACGACCGAGGAATTTCGTGATTTGTAGGGACCTATTGCATGGTACGTGTTCAAGATTGTCATTTTGCTTATCTGTAGCTAACGAGACACCCAGGGTTATCACCGGAGAGATCTTCCCCCTTCAGATCCGTGCTAAAGCTATGTCGATGTCTACCGCCAGCAACTGGCTGTGGAATTTCGGTATCGGTTACGCTAGTGAGTTTTCTTCCCCACTGAGCCCACCGCAATGTGCTTCTGATAAGTGCCGCCCAGCCCCATACCTTGTGAATACTGAGCCAGGATCTGCCGGACTCGAGTCCAAGGTGTTCTTCATCTGGGGATCCACCTGCGCCTGCTGTATCATCTTCACCTATTTCTGTGTTCCCGAAGTGAGTATAGTGTGGGGTATCCTTTGACACCTCTTGATCGCTGAACGCCTTTTCCTTCAGACCAAAGGACTGTCTTTGGAGCAAATCGACGAAATGTATCAGCAAACATCCCCTGCCAACTCCCACAAATACCGCAGACAGCTTGTCCAAAATGGCGATTTGCCCTCGTCAGACCACAAGGCCTTGGCCAACTCCGATCATCACGAAGATTCACTAAACGTCGTGTCAGAAAAAGCAGAAAACGTGTAATCATCCTACCGTAATTGTGCAACGAAGGCCGTCGTTTTTGTTGTTTTATCTCTATGTAGTAAAACTAAATGGTCGGTGTCTCTACAATGTCTCTTTG
>RZIO01000009.1:1370819-1399764 GCA_004338095.1 Gloeostereum incarnatum
ACAGTGAGAGAGAGGTTGGCAGAGTAACGCCATCAAATGGATATCAGATACTCACTTGCGTGCGGCTGACTTGGATTTCACCACTAGGCAGCTCGACTTTCCAGGTCTCTGGCTCCACCAATACTTCCTTCTTCCCTCCGTTAGGAAGCAAGAATTCGACGACGGGATAGACGGTCGCGCTGACATTTGCACTCTTCGAGGGAGGAGGGCCAGTACTGGCTCCACCAAAACCCCCTTCAACATCCCTATCGGTACCGTAGACGGTAGGATCCACAAACCGCACCACGCGCCCCATGGAACCATTCACGAGCGTGGAGTCGGCGGTGTTCTTGATCAGCATCACCTTCGAGTTCAGAGGATGAGTGGGTTGTTTGTGTATGACGTTCTTAGACATGTCTTACCTGGGCATCCTTCCTTAAACACAATTCCTTAGGAGCCATAAAGTTCGCCAGCATCTTATCACGTTGGACAGGGTCTTGGATAGTACCACTGTCAGAAGCTGGGAAACGTTTTTGTGCCTGATTTGGCAGCCGCGAAAGGCGGAAAGTGTTGGATCTATCGACGTCCTCGCGTCGAGGGAATCTGATTGTGCCAATTGAATGCTGTTCAAAAATTGACAATGAAATGGCACATACAGCTCAGTGGGTACAAGGCCATCATCATACTGAATTTCTCGAGAAAGACTCTTGAATTTCGCGATAGACGTGTCGGACAATCGGCCAAAGCGCATCTCGTTGAGCATGTCGACGAACTCTGCAATTAAATGTAAAACAAATAGGCTTCAGACGGAGGAGACAAAAGTGTGCCAATGACGGACCCTGATCCCTCTGTCGGAAGACCTTCGTCAAATTGAATGTCCTCTGAATCGTATTCTCCCATTGCTCGGCGTCGAACGCAAATTTAACATTGCCTGACTTCGTAACCGGCGGAAGCTGGAAGAAATCTCCCGTCACGACAATCTACAGGATATGGGTGAGTACAGGGGCAATTTGCAGCAAAGATGATGTGTCACGAACTTGGATTCCGCCAAAAGGCTTGGGATTTTTCCTGATACTGCTTCCTATCTTCGCAAGCTTGTCGAACAGATCGCCGTCGACCATAGAAACTGGACGAAAGTCAGATTCAAGAAGACAGACGGGGGGAAAGTAGGAGCGAACCTTCGTCGATGATCAGCACTTTGGTCCTCAACCATCTTGCGCTCGCCTTTCGGTTCTTCTTGATCTTGGTTGCAAGGTCTTCTGCGCTTTCGATTCCAAGACCGATACCAGCGAAGGAGTGGATGGTGATGCCGCCAATATTACAAGCAGCAATACCTGTCGATGCTGTAACTGCGACGGCCTCTGCAGATTTGGCGTGTTTCTTCTTGAGAGACTTGATGATCTCTCTCAGCAGAACTGATTTCCCGGTACCTAGATGTGGACATGAGACAACGAAGCGCATACATAACTGGGATAATATGCGTACCAGCACTACCAGTGTAGAACACGTTATTTCCATCCTCAACCAGCCGAAGAATCTGGGTCTGCTCTTGGCTGAGAGAGGTGGCACCAGACTTGGACTTTTTGGGAGGGGCAGCGACGGTGGCAGAAGACGCGGCCGTCCGGTTGGTAGACGTTGACTTTGAAGCAGCCTTAGTAGATAGCCTGGAAGACTGAGGCTCGTTGTCCCAGTTCGGAGGCAACTGGCGTGGTTTCTTGGCCACTGGCCCTGCAGTTGTCGAGACAGTCGAAGGAAATGCGGTAGATAGCTCTGAGCTAGACCGCTTATTGAAAGCACGCGATGGGACCAATGGTTGAGCAGGAGGACGTTCAGATACGGCTGGAATCCCTGCTAAAGCGTCCTGGATTTGTTTCAGGCGCTTCTGGGCAGCAGAGAGCTGCTCTGTTGATTTCGGTTGTGGCTGTGGCGGGGAGGAGGACCAAGGAAGATGAAAAGAATCTTCCCGGCCAACTGTCGCAGCAGCTGAGAAATCGCGTTGCACTGTCTTCAGGCCTGACCTCGATTTCTGCGACATGATGGTAAGAACGAAACGCGCTTCGTGGGAATTTCAATCAAAAGAATTCATCACACGTGAGCGTGTTCGCTCAAACTCGGACGCGTCGTGTCAGGCCCTCTTATTATCGCTCCAGGCATTTTATTAACTTCTCAAGCTTCGAGCCGCACTAAACGATTTATTTATTAACCAGATCGCATCAGTTTTTCAGATTGTAGTACATCATTTCTGTGGTTTCATCAATGGGCTTATGGTCTAGAGGTTACGATTCTCGCTTTGGGTGTACCATGTAGCGCTGTGATTGACTCGAATGCGAGAGGTCCTGGGTTCGATTCCCAGTGAGCCCCCATGTTTTTATCCGATGGCCAAACTCGCATGGCAACACCAAATAGCTCCTTTACGTTGCTCAGATGGATGACTGCGTGCGATGTAGTACATGTTATTGAATTAGTCTGCTCCATGCGAACCTTTTCTTGATATCCGTACTTCCTCTGAGAGAATTCGCTTTAGGATCGACTTCATTGACTATATGTGATAAACGTACGTACATACTACGAGCCGCATCCATCGGGCATCCCTCTCCAGCAGATGGCAAAGGGGGAAAGCAACCTGGAGCCTCGTACACCACACAGTCGTCTCCCTTAGAATCGAATCTCCTGCTTGACGATAGAAACAGCCTCGCTATGCAGTGGACGCTTTTAGACCTATACATCCACTTCAACCGGCGCAACGAACCCCTCCCGAATCGCGCTTCATTCGAGAGTATAGGCGAATCACATTAAGTACATAGTCAAGCATTGGGAAGACATCTCGCTTGTATTCTGTCACACTCAAGGAGTCGCCGACGATTTTGGGGGACTAGGAATTCAAATTGAGAAGAAACAAAGATCCGCACATCTGGTGGGCAAAGGTTTGGTGGGAAGAAGGGAAACCAAAAGGAGGGCAAGCTTGTCTGGGATAGTGTTTATGAGCAGGCGAGATGAGTGAGGACTACCCTGTGGCGTCGGGCGCATATCATATACCTCGGTCCACATTATTTGTTTCCAAGGATTGTAGACAACAAATTGAGTCGATCACGTCCGCGACGCGTGTCCCTCTGTAAGTAACCGCCAACATGTCCAAGACTAGCGAGCTGCTTTCTGAAGCCGACTCTCTGGTGAAATCAAATCCTCAGCGCGCAGAAACTCTCTACAAAGACGTCCTCGCCTCAACTGCCTCAAAGTCTGATGATGCACAGGAGCATGCCTCAAGGCTGAGGAATCAAGAAGCTGCCCTTGTAAACCTCGGCAAGCTCTACAGGGACAAGAAGTTTGTTTGAACTCTTCGTGTACATTTCCTGCTCTCATTTTTTTATCAGGAATGCAACGGCTCTGGCCGAAGTTATCACGCTTTCTAGGGCATTCATGTCTTCCACTGCGAAAGCAAAGACCGCGAAACTAAGTGAGCTACACTGCCCGATTTGTCGCATCCTACTGCCCTCTGACTCCAATCGATAGTCAGGACCCTTCTCGACTATTTCAACGATATTCCGGACAGCACAAAAACCCAGATCGCGGTTCTCACCGACAACATAGACTGGGCCAAACGAGAGAAACGAATCTTCTTGAAGCACAGTCTTGAAACGCGCTTGGTCGGCCTGTGAGAACTTTCTTATCGTACACGACACCTCTCAAGTTGTCTCTTTCAGCCAACTAGAAGCGTCAGAATACAAAGCGGCCCTGGCCCTCATTGATTCACTTTTAACCGAACTCAAGCGCTTAGACGACAAGATGATCCTGACGGAAGTGCACTTATTAGAGAGCCGAGTATATCGAGGTGTTCGAAACTTCCCTAAATCAAAAGTACGCCTGGTCATGCACTGTCTTGCACTACTCGTTCTAATCTGGGTGATATTTTCAAGGCCGCACTAACTTCTTCACGTACTGCCGCCAACTCGATATACTGCCCACCACACCTTCAAGCCGCGCTAGATCTCCAATCCGGTGCGCTCCCTGCGTTCTATTCAGCGTCGCATTCTGATCGTTCCTTCCCAGGTATTCTGCATGCGGAGGATAAAGACTATACGACTGCATACTCGTACTTCTTTGAATCCTTTGAGAATATGTCTACTCAGGGGGAAGAGTCGAAAGCTATCATTGCGCTGAAGTACATGCTTTTGTGTAAAGTCATGCTAAACCTCGTATGTTCATTCGACAATGGCCTCATTCAGAAGCTCATTCATTCTACTATGAAATAGCCAGAAGATGTGACATCCCTACTTTCTCTGAAACTGGCTGTCAAGTTTTCTGAACTCCGTGACGTCGAGAGCATGCGGGCTGTCGCCCGTGCTCATCAAGAGCGGAATCTAGCTGACTTTGAGAAGGCTTTGCGAGACTACAAAGATGGTGAACAGTGTCGTGTAATTGTTCCATGCTGGGTATTCAACGCTTTTTACAGAATTATCATCCGACCCTACAATCCGCTCCCACCTCGCAGCCCTTTACGACACTCTGCTAGAGCAAAATCTATTGAGAATTGTGGAGCCTTATTCGGTAGTGGAGGTCGAGTATGTTGCGGAGCAAGTTAAGCAGGGACGGCAGAGTGTGGAGACGAAGTACGTGAGCTGAGAGTGGATCTCAGCCTGGCACTATAGCATACACTAACCATTCTCCAGGCTATCACAAATGATTCTTGACAAGGTCCTGGACGGTGTGTTGGACCAGGGCCGAGGATGCCTTCTGCTGTTCGACAAGGTGGAAACCGACGTGCGTTATTATTCTTTGTACTATTGCATGGCACCGTTTTGACCTCGCATTATCTGTTAGAACTTGTATGGAACGGCGATTGATACACTGGGACAAGTTAGCAAGGTGGTGGAATCATTATACGCCAAGGTACAGTCGATAACAGCTTGACAACGATAATAGTAAACTGAGGGCACCTTTGTTGTTTCCAGACGCTCAAGATCGCATAGTTTAGTGCATGCCTTTGTACATATCTCGTTGCGGTGTGTGCAATGGAGTATATCCGTAGCGCGAGACGCAAAGATTAGATGCAGACATCTAAGCACCAAACTCCCTCAAGTTCTATCAAACAAGAGGCCATGAATCATTTCATTTGCTTCACAGTCGGTCAGCCACCCCTAATCAGATTTTGAGGCTTTGATTAGAATGAAGCTATAGACAGTATCTGCGTAGGCATGGCTCTAAGTCGAAGTGTCTAAGCTTGCGGCAGAGCACAATCTGAGGCGGAAATACAGAAATCGAGCCCACATTTACAGGACTATTATTATTGAAATACGACGTAAAGGGCTCATGGTCTAGAGGTTACGATTCTCGCTTTGGGTGTATTTGACTAAATGCGAGAGGTCCTGGGTTCGATTCCCAGTGAGCCCCTTTTTGGTTCCGAGACGATCACAGTTTGATTGATCGTCCACTGTTTTTTACTTCGACCACCACCACGATGACGACAAGACTAAGGCACCGACCAAATACCGAAGATGAGGATGCGTCTGCTTTGAAGCTTGGTCCAGGTTGCTACTATCCTTTTTCTGCGGTCCTTCGCTGTATAGACGCTTGGTTGTTTCAGAATTTAATAATGCTGGTTGTCTGCTCATCTCCGAGGTCAAGTACCTTCTGGAAAACAGAGATAAGGACGCCCCAGACACTGCGTATGCTTGCTCGTAATGAAGCGAAGCCCGGCTGTATTCACTTCTATCGCGCAGTGTTTATAATAAGACTTTTGAATATGTCAAAACTTTTGCAAAGTTCAACACGACGGACTCTGCCAGCGCTGTCCGAGAGTACGTGTTTCTGCTGTTGCTCTAACTGCACAAAGCCTTGGAACGGTTGCCTCTAGGACTTTACGAAGAGAACCAGCCTTAACACAATTCGAAACCGCCCAAATCGCCAATTTATGTCCAGCAGATGCGGAGGAGGCCAAAAGTGTGATTCCCAGGTGTGTACGCTCTGAATCTTCTGTCAAAATCCCCCCTTCATTCCAGTCGACAGTCTAGTCAAAATTGACGATGACCGTCTGCAAACCTTATTGGATGAGATCCAGACGATGCGCAAATTCCAGTCTTAGACACCTGTGACATTTTGCTGTACAACTCTAAATATTCTATCCTGTCATGTCTTCTTCGTCCATGCCTTCTGCCTCCTCCACGTCTGCGTCGCCAACCTCTGCCGTCATTTTCACCTTGTCGTCCTCGGTGAAACTGGTCAAATCGAACTTCCTGCTCTCTTTGAAAGGGTTCTTCCTCTGTTGTCCTTTGATCACAATCGAAGCTTCCGGAATCGTCCCCTCCTTGTTCAGATACAGAAGGTCGTCTCCGCTATACATGTCCACAGAGCGCAGCCATGCGTCGAAGCTGTTCTCTCGTTAGGACTACCCCATACTCCTCAGTTAAGGTCAGAAAGAACGTACAGTCCCTTTCGGTCTTCGATACTCCGCATGTTGTCGTAGATGTACTTTTGCTTGAAAGCAGCCATCTTCTCAGCTTGCGCGTCGAAGTCGATGGGCGGACGGTATTCTGGGTCGCCCGGCTTGACTTTGGCGTTCACAGCTGCCACCTTTGCGTTGTATGATTCAAAGATGGGGGCCTCAAGTAAAAGACCAAGCGCAGGCATCTTAGGTATTGAGACCACCGTCTGGTCTGAATACAGCTACCCCACCTCTGATCAGTTGGAGCAATCTAAGAGACTCGTTGACGACCTGCCTTGTGAAATATGATGTCTGGAGTGCCCGTTCGGCAGGCCATGACCAGGGCAAAAAACCATTTTACGCTTCATGGATGTCATTAACGTTACTAATGTTCTCAGCTGAGAAAACCTACGATCTTGCGGAATCTGTTAGATGCAAAAAAACACCACGACAAGACCCGTACCTGGTGAAGCATAAAGCTTTGACCGTGAATGAGTACGGCGATCCATTCTGTGTCCCCGTACACTGTTGGATCTTCAACCTTCATTTCCGGCATAAGGTTAAGGCTGCTAGTGTCAAACAAATAACGATAAAACCCACCTCAATCGTCTTGATATGCCGGTAGTTGGTAGCGGCTTTAGGGCTGCGTGTGACTGTGAAGTTGTGGAAATTGTGAGTTCCGAGGAACTTTTCGGCGGTGGTGCGGAATGTCTCGAGCCGGGCGGACGAACACCTCCATCGCCGTTTCCGCTCCAAATCTTCATCTGCCGTAGTCTCCGTGGTTTGACTTGCCCAAAACTCGTCCACAGGATCTGATTCCCTGGAAGGATCATGGCGCTTCAGAGCACGATCAAGCCCACTCCCAGGATTGGGAGGTATAAGCAGGTAAGATGGGAAGAAATAGGTGTACTTCCGGCTATCGCAAGCCCTAGTATTAATGCGTCAGGACCAGTAAAGACAGGAAACCCAAGTGATGGAAATACGGACGTTCTAGCGCTGAACGAGTTCTGCACTCGAACCTTGAAGAGACCGCATCAGCACTCAGGGAAAGGCTATGCGTCGAGCGAGACCTACGAAATCCCAAAGACGTATGTCGTCTGGAAGCTCAGCATTGATGCGTTCCAACATGCTACCCTGGCCTGGGACAGAGGTGATCATCTTCAAGGATACTACGTTGCCTGCAGCATGGACTCCTTTATCTGTTCGAGCAGCACGGCCTAGATGAACCTGACAGTGTGAGATTCATCTGCTAAGGCAAAATACAAGTCGTACCTTGACAGGATCGTCGGCGTTGTCTTTAGAGATGGCGGAAGCACGGACGAGCGCGTCGAAGAGCGTGTTCTCAACTGTATTTAGGTCCGGTTGGCTGGAATCGCAGAAGAGAGCATTAATGGGATGTGATATAGGGAAGTCGTGAGACCTACAATTGCATTCCACGATAGCGTGAACCACAGAATCCCATCAAGAGGGCGCACTGACGCTTCGGAAGGCGAGGCTCTTTGGGCTGGTCTGAGTTAGCCTGTTCCGCATCATCTGCACGCGTCCCCCGCCGTCCCCATGGACTCTTTTTCTTTTTTGGTTGTTTCCCCTTTCCTTTGTTCGAGGCATCAGTGGACGTAGAGGCTGCTTGCTCTGGTTTCTTCGAGGCGTTCGAGCCAGTTGTAGCCGGCAATGTTTGAACTTCGGAAGTCGCAGGACCCTGAGGTTCGTCTACCATCTTAGCGCGCTTAGAAGTCGCATCCGCATCCTCTGTGTCAAGGACGCGTTTCGTTGCTTGGACGATTTCTTCAGACATGTCTGGAGATATTGTAGCCGAGGGAAAGGAAGTGAACTTCCGGGGCAGAGACAGGGCACCCTGAGACTTTAGAAAAATAACGTGTGTGTGCGAGAGATTTTCGATCAGACGATAGAACCCTTTCAACATGTGCTGAGACGCACGATGAAAGGATGAAGGAAGGACGACTGGGAGGGTAAAAACTGCAATCCCGGGCCGGTAATTATATCGCACTCGGGGTCAGGAGCCGCCACGCCTCATAGGGGCTATATTTTCAGCCAGTTGCATTCAGACGCTCGTCAGATTCAAGGTGAATTTAGAGCCTATTACGATACGACCATGAAGATACAGAAAACCCCCAAAATCCCTAAGAAAAGTATAAAGTAGCGTGTCTACCTAAAGTCCCAACAATTATTTAAACCTATCATGATAGATATCAGCAGCGAGCTTCTTTTTCAGGCCACGCTGCCACCATGGCATCCTCGCAGGCTTTGTACTTCGCCACGAGACTGTCATATTTGACAGCGACACTTGCCTGAGGCTCAGCGACACATTTCATGCCTAGTCCATCCGCACCAAGGGATGCGCTCATTTCCTCGAAAGTGCCATTCACGTTGTGCCTCTTCCACCAGGCATATTTAGCCAACAGAGCACCACCCATAGCAGCAGCCTCCTTGGTAGCACTGACGTAGACCTTCATGTTGAAGAGATCCGCAGCAAGCTGGCGAATGGTCTGGTTTGCAGATGAACCGCCCGTGACTACGAGACGCTGCAAGGGGGGAGAATTCGCTGGAAGGATGGCAGCAATACGAGATCGGATGGAAAGTAATTGCGACTCCAGGATCATGCGAGGATGAACCTTGCTAGGAACATCTTTCTCATCCAATGGAACGGGAAGATCGGAGTTAGATGTCTCGTAAAAGAAATTACCCTGCACGCCCGGAGGGATGATTTCGGGGAGCGGGAAGTACAGACCCATGTAATCGCTCGTTCCCGGAGTTGTACTCTCAACTAGTGTATTATACACTCGCCAGTCGCCAGAGGCGTACCGATCACGTACTTGCTCTCGGGCCAGAGCACCGTTCTTGTAGCAAAGCATGGCGATCTGGGCATCGGGAGCGGTGGTAGGATGGGAGAGGAGGTGAGAGGTCGTGAACCTCTTCGGGGGCGTAGAGGAGGGAGGAATAGAGAGCAAAAATGTCGTCGAAGTTCCTAGAGATAACAAGGCGTCTCCAGGGAAAGAAAGCGCAACCACAGTCGCGGGATTGTCACCGGTGAAAGGTGCGACAATACATTCTGGTGAGAGTTAGAAGCTGTACTACCCTAAGCGGTGGATGACACATACCAGGATTGAAGCCCCATCGTTCGGTCCACCAAGGGTGGACCTTTCCGAGGGGTGTGCCCCCTGACACGGGCTCAGGACCTAGTTTAGAGCGAAGTGTAGGTCCGCCAGCGGCGAGAAGCAGATCGTCGTCCCACTTGCATGAGAGAACGTTCATCAGATTCATTCCACTTGCATCCGATATTTCAACAGGAGCAATACGCCCTAAGAATAGAGATGGTAGGAATGAAGAAACCAAAGATACCCGAGCTGTAGCATCATAGGTGTCTGGATCAACGCGGCGCAACTTTAACATGCAATCAGCTCAGAGCGATGCATCCGCACACGAGGACATACTTTTGCAATCTGTGTGCCAGTAAATCGTTCGTACGCTCGGCTGCCAGTGATATTCGCGAGCTGTTGAGGGCCACCAACGGCGTTCTCTAGCTCACGACACTCCCTGGTAGTCGAGGAGTCTTGCCAGATGGGTGCATTCTGTAGAGAAAACGCGATAGGCGACAACTGAGTGAGTGGCTTAGATGCGTCAAGAGTGTCAAGGGCTGCTTCGCCGTCCTTGGACCAGTAGACAGAACCATGTTGCTGATGAATAGAAATGAGTATCTATGATCGAAGAGGAAGATTTCCAGGCCTACCTGTCCAGAGCCTGAGATGCCAGCAATTGCAGCACGGTCGACACCGGCCTTGGCCAATCGGGACATCAGCAAATCCATGGCCTCAAGCCACATCTCGACAGGGGATGTAACTTCTCCTTCACCAGGACCACGGACAGCGCCATTGGTGGTCCCATAATGTGGAAGGTCGCGGTCGAAGTGTACAGAGGACTCGTGTATGATTGTACAGTCCTCCTGCACGACGATGGCCTTGAGCTGTTGAGTGGACAGGTCAAGACCTAGGAAAAGGGGAGTTTCGTGGGCCATAGGGATATGATAGTAGTGGGAGAGTTCGGAGGAAAGGCAAAATGTCCCTCCGCATGTTTATTTATGGGACTGGAACCGACCGGACCGGAAGAATGGAAGAGCTAAGCCGGGGTAATCCTATTGGACCCCATGGGGGACCAGGCCAATAAATCAAATACCAGTATACAAGCTCCGTCGAAAAATTCTCGGCCATTCTCCACTCCTTCAGAGTCGGCAAAACTTAGGCAAAACAAGATAAGCCAACAGGTTGAATGACAGCTGACACGGATGTACCAGTCAGTTCAGGAGTCCATAATCCAAACGTTCGTTCGCTCCCGCGATGCCAATGCAGAATCGCACCCGTAAAATTTACTCGGCGATATCAGCACTCACGCCCCACAAATGTGGCGGCCGTTACTGGGGTTGATCCGGAACTAGCAAAGAAGTTAAAGAAGAACCCAACGGCAACATGATCTTCCACATAGATACCGGTGCAACGATAACCAACGACATTGGAAGCCAATGCCGGGCGAGGGTTTCAAAACAGCTGCATTGCTTCTAGTATTGCAAACAATATTGCACATCCTCCTCAGCAAGAAAAAGCAGGAAGGAAAACACGACAGCGAAAACAATATGATAACAACAATATCCAGTAACACCACTCTTAGTACAGCCAGCTTTTCCGTGCGTGACACTGGTTTATAGTGGCACAGCTACAAGCTCCTTCACACATTCAGTGGACGTGTGACCGTCTAAAGACAGGGTGCGAATCTGCTCCAGTGGAAGCTCGCTGCGACCTCTGTCCCCATTAATCCGCTCAGTAGATGAGACGGCATTACGAGAGTGGGTACCATTCTGACGGTGAGATTTTGAAGGGAGCTTCGGGTTGAAGAGCTCCGCAGCTCTTGGAGGAGGTCTCTCAAACGTCCGGTCAAGCTCTTCTTGGCGACCGGTATTCGGGTTTGGATGATGCACCAACGCATTACCTTGGTTGGAGTTCGAGGCATTTATCAGCAACGAACGTGCCGACGTGTTGGTCCAAGCGCCCGCTACAGCCGGCGCTCGTTTCTCCGTCGATGTGAGGGGCGGGAAATCGGTGGGATGGAGGGCCAGAGGAGGCGTTGTGTGCGGAGGCTGCCGGCGAGCAGAAGAGCTTGGACGCGAATTCCCATTTATATTGCGGGGCATCGGTGACATATTTCGCGAATGAGCTGCCGAGGGATCATGATGGCGATTGTTGGTAGCGTGTAGAGTAGGATCAGGCTTGAGGCCAACAGCCCAGTCTGGCCGTGGAGGTAATGGGTGATGCGACGATGACGTTGTTGATGTATACGTTCTCCGTGAGGAAGACGATGTAGAAGAAGACTATGCCAAGCATATTAGTCAGTGACGTGGGGCGCCTAAGTTAATGGTGGAACTCACAGCGATGGAGGATACGTCGTCGTTGTTCGAAGACCGCCGGTGTGAGCTGCCGTTACTGTGGTTGCTTGGTTGCCTTCGCATTGACCCAAATCGAGGACCGACAGCCTCTCCATGACCATTCATTGGACCACCATTGAAAGAAACTCCACCCATACCAATCCCGGGGCCATAACTCCAGGCCGATCGAGGTTGAGGGGGAGCACTTCGAACTTTGCTCATGTTGACACCCTCGTTCCTGCCTGTAGGATTATTGTATACATCCAGCCCATTTCCATTACCAACACTGCTATCACCATTCATGGAAGTTCCGTTTAGAGAGCTGGGGATGTCGTACATAGATTGCCCCATGTGAGGAGGCACTGGCATATGCTGCTGATTGGGCTGAGGAGTCCAGTAGCCAGATGGCGGGTATGCGTACGTGGGTGGATGCATATACGACGGATGGTAAGGGACGGTCTGAGATGAAAGAGAAGATGTGGTGGCAGTATGAGGCCCGTCCTGTGGTTGATTTTGAGACGCTGGAGTGGGCTGCATATGCGTGGCCGGAGGGGGATGCATACCTAGATGAGGCGGAAGGGGCCACATATACGGATACGTCATGGAGGGAGACCCATAGATCTCTCCAGATGGGGGAGGTGATTGTTCAGGGACGTTCTGTGGGGGAGGAGGGTACGGCACATACGCTGGAAAGTAAGGGTAGGGCATGTATTGCGGATGTGCCAGCTGGCCGGGAGGCGAATACACCGGGTACATGGGCTGCTGTGGGTGGTACCCTTGGCCTGGCACAGAACCTTGGAGAGAAGGGTCCCATGGCGAATGGTCATACCCCGCTGTGTACGAAAAGGAAGGAGAAGACGATCGTGAATTGCGTGAGCTACTAGCAGCATTGGAGTTGAAAGGTGGTGCTGACGACCTTAGGGATCGAACGGTCGTCGTACCGGAGCTGTTCCCGGGGCGCCTAACATCGGCATTATCACGACTGAAGGAATGGGCTGACCACTCGCTTTCAGGAGCTAAAGAGCTGGCAGAATCGTCGATCTCGTCAAAGCTGCTCCCCCCACCAGAAGTGGAGGCCGATGCGAGACTGAGAGAGGACGAACTGGCACTCATATCCTTGTCCTTCTCTTTCTCCTCAAAGCCCATGAATATGCGATTACGAGCTTCATTGTAGGCAGCTTCCCGTTCCTCGATAGTCATTGCCCGCTTCTGCTTCCTGCCGCTGCTACCGGTAGCGTTACTCCGACCGCCCACGCTACCCGCTTCAGATGGTTCATTGTCTGACAATTCAGCGTCGTCCCCGGCAACGGATCCTGCTTGAGACTGTGGTTTTTGACGGCGGTCGGCCTGAGTCCTCCGCATGATTTTGAATGCAGGAGGAGGAGGAGATTCAGTGGGTACGAGATCTGCGAGTCTCCGTGAAGGACTAACATAGCTTAAGCACACGAGAAAGGAATAAAAGGTGAAAATAAACCAACGTTCGACTTTCAGTAGTCGTGACTACCCAGAGTGTTTTGGTTACAGGATCGCTTTCGGGGATGAGCTTGTAATAGGCTGAACAACGGTGAACGAGTAACCGCTGGTAAGATGTAGCGGGATTGACGTCTGCACGGGACCCAGGCCTTGGGAAAATGAAAGAATGATTAGCAGAGAAGCCAGACGCCACCGGAAAATAGAAGAAAAGCGTTGGTACGGACTCACCTTCGATCGTTGATAAGTGCCTCCATGATTTCACCAATCTTCAAGACGTAGAGTCTATCTTTGCTTCTAAGGGCTTCGAGGATCTGTGCATCAATGTCTGTCGCAGACGTGGCTGTGGAAGTGCCTGCTTCCGCGTTGGCACTTGTTGTCGTCGGGTTGGGATTAACGAGGATGGGTGGTGAGCGAGAAAGAGATACAGAAGGCATTATATGATACTGAATCGACATCGCGCCCATGGAAGATTCAATGAAAGTGGAAGCTCCGCTCGAAGTCTCGGCCAAGTCGTTAGGGGACCCATTTGTTTCCGGCATGGTCGAAAGTGAGGAGATGGTGGATTCTTGAAGAAACGATATCGGTGTTTCAGATGGATTTGAAGGGTTGGCGTAGTCTATGATTGGAGGAAACGACCACGGAATGAGCGCAGCCCTCAGATCTTACAGAATTCCGTTTAAGTCAAAGACTCACCAGACGACATGACGCGGAAAGCTGGGGAGATCTACCGCTGAGGGTTGGCCGAATGCGCAGGTTTGAAAATGCTGTGGTTTGCTTTAAGAGCGACGGCGGAACTCGAGGGATATCATGGTATGGGGGAAAAGAGCAACTCTGCAATTATCTTGGGAGCGCATGCCACTCCGTGAGAACATATGTCCGTCTTCGTCATAGGGGCCCTTTCCTCATGATTTCGAGCAAAATACTTGTACATGAATTGGTCTAGCATAAAATATGATACATAGTTCCCAATGATCTATATTAACTCCCCCGTTTGCTCAACTAGCGGGGGTTTAACCACTTTATAAATATTAAAGCCGAGGCTGAATACAAAACATGAGCTCTACTACCCTGAGGAACCTGACAAGTGTGCACGTACCAGAACACGAAGATGAACATTCCATAAATCATCAAGGCAAACGACGCCAAGTTCATGGATCGTGATGTGGGGTCGTTTCGGGTCAACTGAACAGACAATGAAATCATAAGAGCAAGCGAAAATAAAATGAGAGCGGATCATACCTTCCAGTAAAACAATCCGGGAAGGATGAATGATATCGTCGTAGAGCCTGTCGATCCCACAAAAGATAGTACTGCCCGAGATGTCAGACTGGAGAAGCAAGCGAGAAAGCACTCTACATACCCAACTGGAGATCGTCGACAAAGTACGCAATACTAAATCCACTGGCAATCACTGCGAGGGTAAGAAGAGCATGTTTAATCAACGACATCTCAGCGCTGACGTGCTCATCGATGTCTTCATCCTCAGTTTCACCTGCGCCCTTCACGGTTGCAACTCCAGGATGGAATACTTTATCCAGGCAGTTTCTGCAAGGATGCACTTGCAAAGGATACGAAAACAGGACAAGGATGGCGACCGCGAGCTGTCCGATAGCTATAAACAGCGATGAAGACGGGTACATCGCGATGATATTCTCGCCAACCTGGTCATATGTGAGACGAGCAGCGCAGAGCTCAATCGAAGAACGAACTAACGTTGGATCCAAATGTGAGATACCCAAACACTGCGATGATTTCATAGGTTAAAGTGGCAGCACCAATTGATGACCCTATGACAAGGTTCATCCGTGGTTGCGAGTTCGTAGAGAGCTCGTTGTGAATCGGAAGCAGCTGAGAAGCGTAAAAAGACCGGGAATCAGATGAATAATTTGGAAACATCACGTTTTCTCACATTCTGGGCGCAGGTAAAGGCGAACACCTGTACAGGGAAGGTGGTGATAAAACCTGGTGTAAAGTGAACTAACTCGACCGTGCCGCGAGGTGGCATGTCTTCTATAGGCCAGAAGTAGCATGTAATGACAATAACGACAAGGTATCCTGCAGCCAAGAAGATCAGTCAAGCTGCGGGCCTGCGAGGATACAATAGAGTGTACTCACCGACAGAGAACAATGAGATGTAGCTAGTATGTCGGAGACCGTCTAATCTACGAAGGAAACCCAGTGGAGCAAGTAGAAGCATCAAGAGACACAACCAAGTTCGCTCGGAGTAGGTCCACGCCGGTGGGCTCCTCGACGATAGGTCTTGGTAAAGCGCGGACACTACCTTAGGCATGAGACGCTTGACAATAATCAAATAACTGCGCATGAAGACAGTTGGCATTCGTGAAAAGCATTTCCAAGGATCCGACGTACCTGATAGATACTCCGAAGCACTTCGCAGCAATTGCAGCGTCAAAGAACACCGCAGCTCTAGGGTAAGTCATTTGAGAGATGGCGAACCATGAAGCACGCCGATGAGGGGCCTTCGCAGCAGACAGTGACAGAAGATACAAACCGAATGCTGCAACAGAGCCCGAGAATACACAAGTGATGATACCGGGTATTAGTCCCGCAGACGCCATAGCCTACAAGCGATCGATTCAGGAGATGACCATTGACCAAACTATCTTTCATAACACATACCAAGGGGAAAGTCAGCATCCCTTAGAGTAACAACAAGCCGTGAGTTTGCAAAATCTATCAAAAAAAATCGAAAAACATACCGCTACCAATGATAGTATTAGTGAGATTAGAAACGCAACTAATTATCGTTGCAGGGCCATCTGATAACTTGGCTTTAGGTTGACCATCCCCACCGAGCAGTGCACTCGATTCTCCCGCAGTGGGACTTGTGGGTTCCGCAGTATCTTCTCGGGCCACACCATAAGTTTGGACCATTTCGAAGGTGTCCGGTGAGGGAAGATGAGAAGACAAGACGGAGTAATTCTCTCTCGGAGTTGTTGCGATCCAAAATAGCGCTTGAATGGCGTGCGATTGTAGATAGAAAGGAGACGACCCACGCCAGTGTGAGTGAAGCTCCGGAGTCAAGTGGTGGCTTTTGTATGTAACCATCAGATCCGTGTCAGCCAAAATAAGATAAAGTTTCACATCACATGAGGAGTCAACGCGATCGGTCACATCACAGAGAATATCAGATGTACAACGCGTACCCAGTCACACTGCCAGTCTACCTACAAGAAGTGCTACTTGGCTTTCGGCTTCCCGAAAAAGGAAGCAATGTCCCCTTTTCCTGTTTTGTTTCCACCCTTACCCTTTATTCCGCTCGACGTGGCCTTCTTGGCTGAAGGCTTCGATTTAGTGGATGTTCCAGCGTCGCTTTCTTCCTCTTTCTTCCCTTCAGGCTTTTCCTTCGATTTTGTTTTCCCTTTACGAGCTGTTTCAGGTTCCGGCTCTTCCTCCGATACTGATTCATATGAGGAGTAATCCTCCGTTACTAATTGTCCTCCCGTCAGTGCAACCAGAAAAAAAGTTGATCCCACGACTCACCCATGTATCCCTTTGCGTCCGTAGATTCTCTGGTCCTCATTACACGCTTCTTCTTGAGACCGTTCTTCCCCACAGGAACTACCTTCTTCGGCTTTGCTTTCGCCTTCCTTTTCTTCGGAGCTAGATCGATATCTTCCATCTCAATGTCCTCCGTAGTATGTTCCGTTGCGGATTCTTCCTCCAATTCCTCCTCCTCATCTATTCTTGACGTTGTCTTGACTGGATGAGAAGCACGAGTGACTTGGCCTGGAGCATGATTCAGTCTACAGAGAAAAAAAAAGCGAAGCGTAGGCTCGAACCATCATCGATATCCATCATAGCTTCCAGCTCAGGATCCTCTGTTAGCCGTACGACGGACTTTCCTGTCGACCGTCGAGGCGGACGGATAGGTTCAGCTTCGGAATCGGAATCTGATACTACCACACCCTTTTGCACACGGACAGCGGGTTCGGTAGGCTGCGCTTTACGAGGTGGTGGTGTCGGCTCCTCTTCATCAGAGTCCGACAAAACTGCACTCAATTTGGACTTTCTACTGGCGAGGACGCGTTTAGAGCTAGATGAGGCTTTCGGCGGGGGCGCAACAGGAGCAGCAGCAGGCTTCTCGTCTGAGTCCGACTCTGTCACGGTAGCTGCAGTGGATTTCCGTTTCGTACCACGCTGAAAGTGAAGAGATGGTTAGTCTTTCTGGCGGACGGAGTTAATGTGAATCCTACCTTATGTTCTTCCGGCTTGTCATTAGACGATCCCACCGTTTTCTTGCCCTTCTCATCCTTCTTCGATTCTAACTTTACGTCCTTCGGTTCTTTCTTCAATTCCAGCTTCGGCTCTTTCTTGACCAGTTGAGGCTCAACAGGTTTTGCCCTACCGAAGTCCAACTTCCCAGTAGCCTTTGGTGGTTTCTTGTCTGAGAGTGCCTGAAGCTTCGCCCTCTCCGCAGCCTTTCCCTTCTCAAGTTTGATGGACTTCAGTCTCGACGGACCAGCCATGGGTGCTGCCTTGGCTCCTTTTGGTCTCAACTGTGAAGCATCATGAGATCCCGCCGGCCCATGCAGTCGGAAGGTCACAAACGTACCGTTACTTGCTTACTAACAACCTTCCCCACAGTTGCTGCAAAAGCGGCATCCTGCTTCCTATCTATTGGCCGCACTACCTCTGCGGTAGGCGTACAAAAGTAAGCCGAATCCTATTACGAGAAATCAATCTTCAAGGGGAAGCTGGTGGCATCATCAAGAAGAACAACATACCCGAATCGGTGACGGCGACAAGCTGTAAATGTGCATAACATCCACACGAATAAACTTTTCTTTCGTAGCTGTACGCACCCACGCACATCTATCAGCATCAAATCCACACAAACCAGGTTGTCGCACACACACGCACCTTCCAAATCCTCCTCTCTGGCCAAAGTAATCTGAATCTCACTATAATCCTCATCCCCATCTTCATACTCAATATACTCCCCCCCTTCCATATCAACATCCTGGTCAGGCTTATAATCCTCATCATAACGCCTCAGTGTGGGCCTCGGTTCTCCCCTCAGAAAATATGTCGCCGAGACGGTCTCCTTGCGCGCGATAGCGTTCGCGTAATACGTAGCTAGTTCACTGCGCCAAATATCAATCAGAAAGAGAGAACTCAGGGAGGGTAAGAAGAAACTACTTTTTAGCAACGTTGACGTGAATACCGTGGGCCCTGCTCAGAGACCGAAAAGTCACCTGCGCCCCTTGCCCGTAAGAGGGGGCCGTGTTGATGCTGAATGCAAGTACATACCACATTCTTCTCTATGAATATCTGCTTGGTCAAATAATCTTCAATGGCTTTCGTGGACATGTCGGTGATCTTATCGTGGTGGTCGAAGAGGAAGAATGTCACGGTCACGAGGATTGATGCGCATTTATCAACATCCCAGACGCGTCCACAAAAACTTGAGAAAGATGAAATTGCAACTGATCTAAAACCTGAGAGAAAATGCCAACATAACATAATAAGAGATAATAAAACGTGTATCATATAACAGATGCCAATGCAATAATTTTTGAACGTCGTTGTCCAAGGAGATACAGAAAGCAATCATCAAAGCAGTAACAGAGCTTCATAATAATAAATGCGCGACAAGGAATTTAGAAATTGAGAATAAAAAAGACTTAGAACCGTCTTCCACTCTTGTGCCTCTCAACGCCCCTCGCTCGAGTACGTTTTCGACCGAACGTTCATCATCAACTTCTTCCCCACAGGGGAGAGTTCCGACGACGACGCAGGGGAGGGTACCATTTCTGGCGGAGGACAAAACATCGATGGATCAACAGCAGTCCGGAACAGAGACCGCGAGTTGGATCGGATGGGAGTGAAAGGCAACTCGGGCTTGGCCTGAAGCCCGAGTGAATTCTCCTTGGAATCCACCGTCCGGCTCTTGGGCCGTGTTTTACCAAGCTTGTACGGCCCAGACACCTCGTTCTCTGATACGGACGCGTTGGATGTCTTCCGGGCCTTGTGCTTTCGAGCAGGTATCGTGGTGAATGGGTCACCGTTAGAGATCACGGAAGACCTATCAGAGTTTGACCGGTCAAGTAAGGTGGGCTTGGACGAAAGAGATGTAGGCTTGTAGTGTGAACGAGGTCCTCGCGGTATGCGCGTGGGAGGAAGATTATGGAGGGGATTGTTGGAGGGGGTGGGCGCTGTGACGATGACCTTGGTGGGGGCAACCATGATAACTTTGACCTTCCGAGCTTGAAGACCTTCCGATACTTCAGCCATGTCGACCATATCAGGAGGGAGTTCATCATCGGAATGAGTGGAAGAGGGTGGCTGTCCACGGTGTTGCGAAGTCACAGATGCGGAACGGCTGCGCGCTGGCGCCGGCGAGTTTGCGTAAGAATGCAGAACTGTTGGTTTGCCAAGGGTGTGACCGAAAACTTGATTAGGTGTCGCGGGAGTACGGGGGATATCACGAGATTTAGGTATCGCACGGCTGAGATAATGAGATGTAAATTCAGAAGATGCATCGGAGAAATAGGAGTGAGGGGCATCGTCAAGGGACACACCCTCGTTGGAAGGTGAGCTGAAGTAGCTAGGAAGCTCAGGAAGGGGCCTTTCCTCCTCGGGCCCCGTGGATCGCTTTTTCTCGGCCAAGAAGCCAAAGACCTGAGACGCTCTGCGTGGGGTCTGGGGGAATTTGGGCTGCTCGTGAGGTTCCTGAGGAGCGATCTCGTGAGAAATAGAGTCGGTGGCAATACTGACTTCAACGTTCATAGAGGAAATAGCAGAGTCGTTCGAGATGTCGTTTACCGAAGAGAACGTGGAGTCATTGTGGACGTTGGTCAAATGATTGTTGGGGAAATGAGAGTCAAAGTCGTTTGGAGTTTGAATAGGAAGTGAAGACGCAGAGGACCTGCTATCAACATCTCTGCAAAAATGTCAATAGACAGTGCCTTCGACACAAGTGAGTGGCTAACCGTAAGTATCGTTCAGCCCAAGAAATGTCGCCTTCGGCAGCGTTTGTAACAATCAGCCTGGTGGGCAGCTGGGGTAGAAGGAGGGTCTCCGAGAAGCTGGCGAAGGGTAGAGCCAGCTCTAGGCTTCTGGGCACGGCCCTCCTTGGGTGCGTCGTCCTTCTCAGGTGAATTGGAAAATGCACCTTCCGAAAGACGCCCGTGGTCGTCATACAGATCAAGAAGGCTGAGCACGGATGGATCTGAACGCAGTCTAATGACTTGACTGTCGTTCTTGTCCTGAGTACGTCTGGGGCGAGGCGTGGTGAAGTCTTCATCGTCAGAGTCGTTAAATACACGGTTTGCGTTGGGAAACTCGGTGCTAGAATGTTGTTGACGCTTGTGAACTTTGACAGTATATGTGCCACGCTGACTGAGGGTAGAACTGGCGATACTAGCTGTAGATGCGGTGGGCGTATTGAGAACATCGTTAATGGGGTGAGCTGGACGTAGAAATGTGAGAATCGAACCAGAAAAAAGAGAGAGAGTTGAACTTACGAATAGGCGGAAGAGAGCTGTAGTCTACCTCTTTGACCACTGCGAAACGAGAAGAAGAAGAACGGAGGAGCTGGTTGACGACGGCCTCGGAGTCTTCTGTGGCGACTTGGGGGACACCCATCTGGTCGACATCGTGAGTTTGAGCTGAGTGCTTTTTGCTCTTCTTTCTTCCAAAGGAAAGGAATCGTTTCAACATGCCTCCGGCTCCCATTGCAAGTCGTGTCGAGAAGGAAAGGTTTGAACTGGAACCAAATAACCCACAATACACCGAGTGAATCGCAGTCACGTGGTACGACTTATCACTACCACCATGATGAGCTTTGACTGTGCGCCTCTGGTGTTGGAGAATGTTGGCAGCACAGCGCGGGACTTTGCCATGCTGGAAAGAAATTTGCTTTCACACCTGAAACTTGCTCTTCTACTATCCTTGTTATCGACTTCTATTCTTCTCCATGCTCGTCTTGTGCCCGATGTCATTGGGGGTAGTAGATCCATCCAACGCAGGCGTCCCTATCGCAAGTCTTCAATTGGCAGGTGCTTTGCTCGCAATTGTAGCTGGTGCCTGGGAGTACCACCACGGTTTCAAGTTTCTCATCGACATGAGAGCCTTCCAGGAATCTACCAAGTATGCATTTCTTTTATCGTCTTCTCTAGCTCTGACCCTTCCACAGACCCCATCTCGCTATGATGTCTGTCGTCATTGGGATAGTGATAACCACAGCTGTTGTACTTCTCGTCCGCAAGGACCAGATCTAATCTATGACGAATGACCTTATTCATGTCCATTTACATTGTGTCCCTCTAGCTCGTCAGAAGGTGATTAGATCGGGCTACATTTTTGGGATTCTATTTGACCTCGTCCTAGTCGAGATGACCTGATGGTCCACTGAAGATGCAAGCTACACCGGTTTATCCCAGCCGTAGAGCCAGCTGTACATACGGGGGACACCCTCAAGAGTCAACGAGCTCACTTATGTATGTACTAATATCGGGTGTATTTGTATGGCGATAGCGGCCGTTTGGCTGAAGTCGTATGGTTCTCTGAGTCTCTGTTTATTTCCGCTCTACGTTCACAAGAGAGCTCAAGCTTCTCTTAACTGCTGCACACGAGCAAAGTTTGAAGCTTCTCAACTGATGTCACCTTGCTTGTAAGCGTCGGTATCGTATGTAGCTAGCTACGCATGAGGAGACGTACATAAAAATGTTTCCGCCGACTCATGGTCCGATCGTCTCGACTGATTTATTATTTTTAGATCTTGACTTTTACTTACATCCCCCGTCCTTCCCTCTCTCCTCCTTCTGACGACCTTCATGAAAATAAGTCAAAAAATACAGCAGTCTCACCGGGATGACAAAATATGGTGGTCCTTTGAGTACTTCCCGCCTCGGACAGCCCAGGTTCGTCCACTTTGGAAGCAAGAATTCATCCCAGTTTCCCTAACCCAGTCAACAAAGGGTTTACAAAACCTGTTGGACCGTATAGAACGCATGAGAGCTCTGGGTCCTGAATTTATCGACATAACATGGTGAACAAAACATCCCTCCTCCCCCCTCAAGCCGAAGTAAAAGAAACAGCCTCTGATCGATGATGGACCGTGAACAGGAACGCTGGTGGAAGGACGTCGGACTTGACCTCTGAAATGGTCAAGACATGTCAGGGCATGATTGGTATAGAGACCTGCATGCATCTAACATGCACGAATATGCCGAAGGAGAAGGTGGACCTTGCTCTTCAGGTGCGCCTTCCTACAAATATCACCCTATATGCTTCATCTCTCATACCTCTCCACAGGAAGCTAAGAACTCCGGGTGCCGCAACGTCCTAGCCCTCCGAGGCGATCCACCAGAGGGAAAAGGAGACTGGGAGGCCATCGACGGAGGTTTCGTACACGGCATAGACCTCGTTCGACACATCCGAAAGAACTACGGCGACTATTTCGACATTGCCGTCGCGGGCTTTCCTCAGCATCAGCAGCTCCCTAAAGAGGAGTTGGACTTAGAGATCAAGTACCTCAAGGAAAAGATCGACGCTGGTGTTGACTTCATCTTCACTCAAATGTTCTACGACGCCGACGTATTCATCGAATGGGTAAAGTCCGTCCGTGCTGCAGGGATCACTGTCCCCATCGTTCCTGGTATTGCCCCCATCCAAACATGGAACGGTTTCCAGCGGTCCACTACGCTTTCGGGGACATCCATCCCTTCATACCTCCTCGAAGCTCTGGAGCCTCATAAGAACAACGACGAGAAGGTTAGGGAGATCGGGACGAAACTCGTCGCAGACATGTGTCGGAAGATTCTCAATGCCGGTATCGGTGTTCGTGGTCTGCACTTCTACACCATGAACCTTGAGAGGGGGACAAAGATGCTGCTACAAGAGTTGAACTTGGTGCCTCGCGTGGAGACAATCAAGCCTCTGCCCTGGAGACAGGTGAGTTGCATTCGATATATGTGCCGTGCTCATGTCTTCATCTTGTTTCTTAGTCGTTGACACCAAGCCGCCGTCACGAAACCATCCGTCCTATCTTCTGGGCCAATCGTACTAAGTCATACATCTCAAGAACAGAGAACTGGGACGAGTACCCCAATGGACGTTTCGGTGATTCTCGCAGTCCTGCGTACGGAGAAATCGACGGCTACGGCATCTCCATCAAACAGACAGTGAGTTCAACCTACTCTACGGTTTGTTAAGGAACCTTGTTAATCCTTCCGGCGTAGCACGACGACGCTCTCAAGCTGTGGGGTGAACCGAAGACTTTCAAGGATATCGCCACATTATTCTCGAAATTCTGCTCTGGGGAGTTGACCGCCCTCCCATGGTCCGACCAGGGCCGGTCGAACGAAATGATTGTCATCTCCAAACAGTTAGCTCAGATGAACGAGCTTGGGTTCCTCACAATCAACTCGCAGCCAGCCGTGAATGGAGCCAGAAGTGACGACAAGATCTTTGGTTGGGGGCCGAGCAACGGCTATGTCTACCAAAAGGTGTGCCAAGCCAGGCGAATCCTTCTATTCGCCTATCGGTCTAATTGTTTTTATCAGGCATATCTAGAGTTCCTAGTCAGCCCCGCTCTTCTTGAGCTCTTGTTGGCGCACATCGAGAGGGATAGCAACATCACCTACTACGTGATCAATAAGCGTGGTGACTTGCGGACCAACACTCATTCCGATGGACCGAACGCGGTGACATGGGGTGTATTCCCTGGCAAGGAGATTATCCAACCTACCATTGTGGAAGCTGTCAGCTTCATGGCATGGAAGGTACGTATTTCTCCCTTTGAACGTACCACATCTTTCTCACATGTGCGCTAGGATGAGGCCTTCGAGCTTGGCCAACAATGGGC
The DNA here is from genome assembly GCA_004338095.1 of Gloeostereum incarnatum. Lineage (NCBI taxonomy): Eukaryota > Fungi > Basidiomycota > Agaricomycetes > Agaricales > Cyphellaceae > Gloeostereum > Gloeostereum incarnatum. Next base: position 1,394,955 of record RZIO01000009.1, read on the forward strand.
CAAGGTGTATCCTCCCGGCTCTCCCTCGCGAAAGCTTATCTCCGATCTCATGGACAACTCCTTCCTCGTCAATGTCGTCCACAATGACTTCCACGATTCTGACGCAATCTTCCGACCTTTCTTCCAGGCTGGCAAAGAGCACATCGCGGCGGCAAACGGCGTCACCGCTAACGGTCACTAAATCTAGTCCTTCGTTTTTGACATTTTCTCACTGAGACTTCTTTTGACGTTATTTGCTTTCCCCGCGTCCCTTTCTCTGTCTCTTCCCCCAAGTGTAGCATTTTTTCCGGGTTCAACCCCCGCTGTGTTTTTAACCCCACCACGACTGTCTCTTGCATATCACGTACTATCATCTAGCATTCAACATACACTCACGCATACACTACTCACATCTCGCATCCAACTGCATTCTTCCCTTGCAACCTTACTTTGCTTCAACTGCACTACATACATACTTACCGACCTTGCGTTCCCACTGATTACCCTAGTAAAACATAAACCTCTGGCTTCTTTGCCAGCAGCCTAACCGGAGTTTCACTCAATCCAATAAAGATAGTACTTACATACACACAGCGTATACCTACAAAAGTTCTGAAAAGAAAAAATCTGTGTTTGTTGGCGGTGGCCCGGCGGTCAACCCACTCGGGATCTCGACCATTTCACCAGACAGATCTACACAAGAGCTATCAGAACATCACTTATCTGAGCCGGATGAAGAACATACCAAGTAGCTTGATCTTCAATCCAATCTCCGTCAGCGCTTGTACAAAACCGGCCGTCTCTTTTGACGCCACATGCCCTCCGTCCCGTCGCAACATGTTCAAGCCGTCCGTCCAATCAGCCCAACGGGATGCGTCCTGTGCGATCATATCTGCGAGTGAGCCTTCATGGACGCTCAACAACGAAAATGAATGTGGTGACGCCGTAGCGGGGGATGCTGGGGGTAAATCGCTAGGCTCCCGAAGCACATTGAGTGGGGCAGCACATGTCCCTGTTGCGATCTCGCTGATGAGAGCTACCTCGATCCGTTCAGGAAGGTCCTCTAAACCGTTGCGCACTGGGAACTTCATTGCGCTATCGACGTAGTGCAAATATTTCAGACCGTTATCCTGTGACAAGTATCGGCTTCAGCCTATAGCAATAGATAGAAATAAAAATAGCCTGCCAGTCTCATGAACCGCCAAGGCCGAGATGGCCTCAGGACGTTATCTCTTTGGGAGGCATTCGGTGGGACAGCATTGACGAACCAGGCCCCCTGCAATAAGCACTGAATACGCTGCTGTCGAACAAATTCATACGACTCTTTATAAATCTTGGCACGAAGATTCCTGAGGGCTTATGAGACGAAAGGTCCTGTAGCAGAATGAAAGACAACACGAACCGGACAGGAACTTTGTTCAACAAATCATCTTCCAACTCCAACTCCTTCATCTGTCTGTCTCTAACAGCACGGTATTCTACGTCTACAAAATCGCTCTCCACTTCATGCCAAGCGCGTACGTTCTCGCTTCGTAGTGCGACCTTGACCCTAAAGACAGAACGATAATGGGGAGCGGGTCTACGATAAAGACAAATACTTACTGGCTGCGAACAAGCGCGACTACCCGCCCAAAGTCTCCGGAAGCAGCACCACTATCACTCCACATTCGCAGGAAGAAATGTGTAGCCAAAGAATGGACTTTGTAAAAATCCAAGAAGAACGGCTGGAAAGTAGTCGACGTTGAATCTGCCACAAAGTTACTCGACGTATAGCAGGAGTAACCGGAGAAAGCAAGAGCTCACAGCCTGGAGCAAAGATGGCCCAATGCTCTGATAACAGCTCTACCACCTCTATTGATGCTTTGGCGATGGGGCACCGTCTTTCTTGAGGTCTACTGAGTTGTTCGAGGACAAGCTATGCTTCATGTTTAAGCGACGGGTGACGCATGGAAAAAGAAGCGAGAAGCTTACCTTCGAAAAGTCAGGGTCGCGTCTAACGAAATCCTTCTACATACATACACCCGTGAAGGAGAGTTTCGCCATTCTAGAATCAAAACCACGTACCAAACAATCCAGACCCAACACACCCGTGCCCTCGAACTCTTGTTCGAGATATTCCGAGTCGAACCCTAATTTGCGCCATTTCAATTGCCGGCCCTCTGCATCTGTCTCTTCTTGCAATTTACTACTGTCCCAGATATATTGCAGGTCCACTCCATGGCGAGGTTCGTTCTCCGGATCCACCATTGTGGTCTTCTTCCGATACGTGACTCTGATCATGTTGGCTTGGAAGTCGAGTATGCAGGATGTGAGGTCTTCGCTTGTGTGGGAAGACATCAAGCGCTGTGCGACGTAAGCATATGTATGATAGAGAGAAAGGAAATACCACTCACCACAACAGCCCTCCGCACGTTCAACCTTTCCAGCTCGCCTATAAATTCGTCCCAGCGAGCGTCACTCACATGGGTGAGAAGAGAATTAATGAGCATCATACTATACTGGAGGTCAGAATTCTCGTGTGAAGACAGCTTACATCAAGTTCACCGCACCTGTACTGAGCGGTCGCGGTCTCCGCACTCCCTAGCCGACTGACTACCGTCTCCAAAAAGCGACTCTCCTTTCTCATCTGCTCATGCACCACCTGGAATCCATATCGATACACAGAGCCTGGAGGTTGGGCAGGAGGCGATCGGCTGGAGCTGGGTGCCTGAGGGCCAGGAGATGTCATGGGATCAGCTTCGACGAGTTTCTTTAGGATAGCAGTGGCGGGACGACATATATTGATGAGAGACTGGGAGGTTAGTATCTGAACTATCCTGGCAATGAAGCCATCATCCAGATTGGACCAGCCATATTCGAGGTCCATGAGGTTCTGCATCGCCGTGAGCGCGTACTGAAAACAATGTCAGCTTGACAGTAGAAAGAGAGTTGTTGACAAGCACTGACAGCTAAAGAATTTCCATGAGAGGTGTGGATTATGTCGACTAGCTCGGAAAGGCCGTCATACTTCACGAACGCCTGAGTAAACTCCGGTTCCTTCAAACAAGAAGACATTGTAGTATGAGCTAAGGTGCAATAAGCGAAATAGAAGACGTACCTTGATAAACTTCTGGAGCGAAAAGAGCGTCAACTTGATGGTCTTATTATCTCGTGCCCGCAACTTGTCCGCCAGACCTCTCGCCTCTTTCCACGGAGCAGTGACAAGCCTACCCCTCTCAGGTCAGCATTTCCAACTCCCTGGAGAAGTTGGGTGTTTCTTGCGCACCTAAGGTCTGCCCTCGACTTGATCTTCTTTCTCAAGTTATCACTCGTCACAAGCTCATCCGTAGCATCTCTCAACGCATAGTCGGTAGGGGGCCCTTGAATCTTGAGACTGATGCACAGTTGTCCAACGACGTCCTCAACTGTGAGCGTAGGATCGATACGAACGCGAACGGTTTGGCCATTGAGATTTGTCACATTATTAGTCGGTACCACCGTCTTCACCTCTGGTCCATTATTTCCAGCCGGGTGGACGCTAGATGGGTGACGCGACCGGGGAGCAGGTGAAGGCATTGACTGAGGAAGGAATAGAGCCCGAAGTGAGTACACGAATTACGTTGTGATTGGTATCCGATAGAAGAGAGAGAAAGGTATTTTATGGACACCCAGCGTAAAAATGATACAGACAACGAAAGCTAGGTAAGTACTTACATACTTGTATTGAAGATAGCTAGAACAGGAAGGGCTTCACAAACTTCACAAACTTACACGTATAAACTGTGCAAATAGTCAGCATGCTGTAGACACAGTAGAAATGGGAAATTAAATAAAGAGAAGCTCAGAAAAAAGCGGAAAATAGCATCAAGCGTACGATAAAGTACTCAGACTGACGTGCAAATACAATACGACAATTCATCATAGCAACACAGCAGATTCAAGTCTTACCTAGATTTTTTTTTTTGGACGAGTAGCAAGTGGGGCAAAATGAGAGCTGGGTGCACACCCCAGGAGCAAGAGTCATCAGCAGTCCGATCATATCACGTAAGCACGCTTTGAGCTGGTGCACCAACCCCCCACTCTAACGAAGGCCACGCCACTTATGTTCTGTCGTGCTTGGAGTATTCTCTGCTCTTCGATACCAAAACATGGATCGCGAGGGAAAGCTTATACCCAGTGAGTGAATATTACATATACGTCGCAAGAGCTCTGATGACGCCCTACTCAGGTTAGCTCGCCCCAAGATAGTACAAGAAATGTTCAGTGGATTCAGGGGCAGGTTCGTTTCCGAACTCATGAGGTGGGGGTTTCCGCGAAACGAGGAGCATTTCCTGCCTTGGACAACGTATTTTGATCAAAAGAATGCATTTTTTCCGATCTACTTCTGTCTTCTGCATAATCAGAAACCGAGCTCGACAGCAAACGCAACAGCAAGCTTAGCAAACTCTAGCGAGTGTGACCACGAGAATCCGCTAACACTGGTGGTGTCACCGGTAGAGTGGATGCGAGGGTTGTCGTTTCCTGTAACGGCTTCGAAGGGGAATGAGCTGGGGTAACCGGCCCTATACCAACTGGCATGGTCGGAGCAGGCATAGCCGCACTGCACGTGGTGCAAGATATGGTCAAACGAGGAAAACGGGAAAGGATGGAGGACAGCTTACAGGAGTATCCATAGTCCACGGGAGATTAGAGTATCTGTCAATAAGCTGGCCGAGGAAGGTGTTCAGCCCGGAGTCGATATAATCGGCTTCCAGGGCAATAACTTCTCTGCTTCCGGGGGCGAAGCTGCGTCATAGCGGAGTAAGAAAGAAGAACAAACCAAATTGACAGAGAATAACTCACTATCCCGACA
>RZIO01000009.1:1399973-1453521 GCA_004338095.1 Gloeostereum incarnatum
CCCGATGACGGGCTGTTCAGGTTGATAGAGTCCAGGTGTGAGCCCAAAATTGTTACCGGGGAGCTGGCTCTGGTCCCTTCAATCCTGGCGATAACGCTTGACTGAGTCCATCTGTGAGTGAATGCGGAGACGGTGATATCGGAACGCCCGCTGGCGAACTATTTTTCCAGACATGAGTTTTAATATTCCCATTATGGAGAAGGCAATGGAATACGTACGCCGGCAACCGTCTGCCTGATCCAAGTGCTGGCAGCAGCTCCGGTGGTCGAAGTGTAGTAACGGTTGTTGTACGCAGTCAAAGTCGTGAGGTATGACTGCATGTTAGACACAGAGACTTGGCTCAAAAGAGGGGTGACAGTGCTCTGATGAGAAGGCGCAGGGTCTGTGAAAGATGGATTAGCACAAAAGGCATGGCATGAGGAGAAGATCTTACAGGAGACAGCAGCCAGCTTCGCGCTTGGCTTGCTAGCTAGTTCTTGTTCGATCTCATACACCTCGGTGACGTCGAACTAATTGGATGATAAAGTCAACAGGTGAACGCCATTTGTCTGTTCTGTTCGTGGACTCACGAATTGGGCTCCCGCACGAAGGAGCTCAAGCTTCTCGTCTTCAGTCTTCCATACAGGCTCCGCACCGTCTTCGAGGCTCAAAAGACGGAGACCCTCGACAGACTTGGAGACAATCTCGTCGTGAGAGATGGGGGCAGCATGCACGCAGGCAGCGAGAGCCGAGAGGAGTGCAAGGGAGAGCTGGAACCTCATGATAGCGACGATGTGGTGAATGAATCGGCTGAACGATTGTCGACTCGGGACGGCTAGGCTTTATAGTAGTGCTGCTCCATGTGAACAAGCAGCGTGGTTACGCTTCCCGGCGCAGTGCACCTGGCTGTGAGGAGCGTGATGAGCTGAAAAGCACATGGAAAGGCAGATATTTTGGGCAATTGGCCCGCATTTGAAAGGAGAAATCTTTCGAAGCAAAGGACTCGAGGACGATAGCGGCATGTGCGACAGTGTCAGTAGCCTACGAAAGAGTTGGGAGCATAAGTTTAAAGGATCAGTGAAACGTGGAACACTTTCAGGCTCATGGACAAGCCTGGCTGCTTGGTAGACACAGTTGAGTTGTAAAGAGAATCACGGTCAGCGTGGTCGTTGAGGAGATCGCATGGCACGGTATGAGGCAAGATAGGCAGATCCTCGGTACAGCGCCACATCTGAAGGGTAACCACCACCATCCGTGTATGAAGTAGCATTCCAACCAACCGCGCACATTTTCTTCTAACCACGCTTATATTATATCTTAACATGCAGTCTCATTCAATTTCTTTAATCCAGCGCGGTTCTCGTACTTCTGTCGACCTCCTGGATGCGCTCGTCGACAACGACGACTTTGGACTCGTTGATGAATCTGTCTCGCTCGACTCACTGTCCACCATTTCCATCGGAACTATCCCGCCGTTTCCTGCAGATGCCTCGTTATTCGCCTTAACACTCGAAGGAGGGGCCAAATACTTCGAACAATCCTTGACATCCATGCCTTTCGCTCTCATCGGAGACTATCCTTCTAGCCCCCACGCGACAACTACAGTACCTACTCCACCTCGTTTGAAATGCATGTTAAAGGAGAACCTATCGATACAGAAATGGGCGGTATGTTTATATACTTGCTTTTGCCATTGTTGAGTGTCATCCTCACAACCTGCCTGAAGGAAAGCCTCATTGCAACCGATGCACCGGGACACACGCCTTGGGCAGACGCAGAGGATCAAGAGAACGTGTCTTGGATAGCCGAAGGATCTATCTACTCTCCGGCTCAGTTTCGAGAAGCACTAGCGAAAGCTCGCAGCCAACGACATACCAATGATACTCAAACAATCTCTCACCGTGATAAAGCTCGACAGCGAAAGTCCTTTCGAAATGCTCTCGTATTCGAACACGAAATTCTTCTAAGCACAGACGGAGGCGCGAAGCGCTGGTCAATTCAAGTCCCAGCTGAAACGATGAACACGGAGATGGTGGATATGATGCTGGAGCTTCGGGGCTTGAACGCCTTTTTCAGCGACCCTTGCGACCGGCCAGCGCTTAACATCGATCCTCCTTCGCTCATAATCTCCAACTCGCACGCGACGCTTCCGCTATCTCTCGAATCGTCGACGGATGTGAACTCTGGCGGCGCGCCGCCGACTTCGCTGGCTACTCGGCGTGGCAGGAAAAAACTTCCTCAGATATCTCTCGCAGAGAAGCAAGAACGTGATCCATATCCTGGTATACCTACAGCATTCCTAGGAACACCCTCAGCATATTCACCTGAAGCCAAGTTCCCTACTGGATCCAACGGCAGTATGCCAATGAACCTCCAAATGAATCTCCAAGACATGCTAGGGAATCTCAGGTCGAAATGTGCTGCCTTACACTCTGGGTTGACACCTCCTTTGGATGCTCTGAAAGAAGAAACGGAGGAAAAGAGCTCTGCCCAAGTGGCAATCGCAGAGGAAGATAATCTCTTGGCATACGAGTCGACCTTTGCGGACTCCCTCATGTACGGACATGACGATCAAACTCTACTCTTATCTCCTGCTACTGCGATGAAATCCGTCGCCTCTGCACTCATATCACCAGCGAATGAGCCTCTCCTCGCGATGGAGGCACCTGTCAATATGACGCGTTACTCTCGCAGTGCAGATCTATCCTTCGACATGATTGCTCCTCACCCCCCTCCAGAGTCCGCGCCTCCGCCTGTCCCTCCTACCTCTCCCACGGAAACACCCGGCTCGCCTTCGTCGCCTCAATCTGCCGGCTCTCCTAGCCTTTCGTCACCACGAGGTATCTTGAAGAGATGCAAGAGTGTTCGATTTGCGTCTGTTGCAGACCACAATCCTGCTGGACAAGACAAACAACTCGTCGTCGCCCCCGTCGCTCAGCCCCCCGTCCGTGCTCCTCGCCATTCGACGGGATCCGCCGGTATGAGGCGTCCCTCACCTCTCCGCCACACATATGCACCCAGGTTGAACGTTAAACCACCCGCTACTACTACCTCTCCTTCAAAAGCAGTCCCGTCTAAACCTGTCACTCAGTTTCTTCAAGCCGCCGGCAGACAGCGGCCAACTACATCTATTCCATCCCCTATGCGCGCATCTATGCCTTTACCGTCTACCCAACCTAGGTCTCCTCCTCCTTCGAAAGACCGACGTGCTACCGCGACTCTTCCACGCTCTTTCCGCAAGACGCTGCCTCCGCCGGTCTCTCCTAATCTCAATCCAACTCCCAAGCCATCTCTTCGTCGAGTGATGTCATTCAAAAGGCTCTCACACGATGCGGAGAAAGAGAACAGTACAAAGAAGACTGGTCCCAAGTTATCTCGTGCGCGGTTCACGCTGGACGAGAATAGCTTAAGGAAAGAGACGAAGTTGTTTGGTGAATCGTCAGGAAAGGCGAGTAAGATGCCTACCCCTTTGCGGAGTATCTTCACGCGCTTTAAACACTAGTGGATGATCACAATGCTATTCAGACTATTCTTCGTTTGCTCTATAATATATTGTGTTTGAGAATGCTTCAACGTGTACAATGTCCTCAAAATAGTTATACTCCTTAGACACTACAGTGGGCTTAAATAAGCCTCATCGGCCTGATGGTCTAGTAGTATGATTCCTTGTTAGGGCAGTTAACACTGAAGTATCGAGGAGGTCCCGGGTTCAATTCCCGGTCAGGCCCACCATGGTGTCCTTTTGTCCTGTCGAGTTGGATTCTTCTCTCTACACGCTTGTCAACTACGGTCTGACTAGGGTAGATCCATCATAGGTCCGGATCCGTGACTATCCTACTTCGGACCTCGCAAGCTCGTGTAAAGGTGTATTTTTGTGTTGTCCTAAGTCATGCATCATAGTTATACAATTCATTTTTGCCCTGCTTCATTAATTAGGAGCCCTGTCCACCTCTTGGAACACCTCGACCATTGCCACGGAAGCCGCCACGGTTCAAGCCCCTACCCGCGTATCCAATTCGGAACATCCCACCACCCCCGCGACCGAACGAATGTTCCCCTGGGTCTTGCGCAGGAAGCCTGAATGGAGGAACAATCGGGGGTGTCGGACGTGGAAATATCTGGTGTCGAGTGTGTGGATGTGAAGTCTTTTCTTCGACCGTATCCTCATATTCACTCTCCTCCCCATCCACATTGGGCTGCAAAAATATAAAAATTAGTAAACGCGATGACACCAATCAGGAATGCGTTACCTCCAAGTCGATAACAAGAGCACCCATATGCCATCCTGCGGCTGTAGCGGCGATACAGAACCTGTCTTTAGGGTTCTTCCGTCCATAATCGAACCGTACTTCTGCGGGTATCTCGACACGAGGGGGTTCTCCCCTGCGGCGTACAGCAGCCTGTACACGTTGATTCTCATTACTAAATCCGCCTGGGCTACCTATCCTCAGCTTGGTGGGGTCGCCAAGACCGAGTGCCCCAGCGGAATAAGCTCCCCAGGTCAGCAGTTTCCCTGTCAGTGTCAGTGCACCGTAATGATAATCTCCTAGCACAACGGATATGACGTCCTTGTACTGCAGCTCTGGAATAATCTCCGGGTCAGACTCCGATGTTGTGGAGGTATCACCCATGAGGACGACTGAACAGGAACCGGTAGAATATGCTGTGAACTTGCGGAACTGCGCTGAGATCTACAGAAACGAGAAGTGTAAGACGAAATGCCAATTCAAAACAATTCAAAACACCCGCACATGTGTGATATTCAGGGTCTTGGGCGGTTCAAGGTGGCCATTAGAAAAGACGGTATGTTCTCGAACTCGACCAACTTCACTGAATTGGGGTAGCTGCGCCACGAAAATGATCAGATAAGGCCAAAACAAATGAAATGAAAGTATACATATTCCCAGGACCCTGTGGCTGCGGTTTCTTCACGGTCCAACGACGGAAATTTAAGAACATGCCCCTTGTTCGTAAGAGCGACGAGTTGGCCGTCCAAGCCTGCTATATGCGATATTTGGATACTTTGGGAAGGGGCGTCACCGGAGCCATAGTCTGGTAAATCGGGAAGCGACGGCAAGGGGGGCAATCTAAACGGATCCATTACAAGGTCCCAAGGAGCACAATGAATGACTGAGTCCACTTCCAAGGCCTTCTTGTCGCCGTCTCGATCCATCTCGTCATTCTTCAGCTTGATGCGTTCCCTGAGTGGGTCCGAGAACGGCCACCAGATAAAGACTTCACCGGACCTTGTGAGGATGGAGGAGAATGTCCAGCCACACTCTACTTGAACTGGGGTGGAATCAGGAGCCGATAACCGGTGCGATACCAGCCTGAAGGGGCGGCCCCACGACAAAAAAGTCCAAACATGATTGTTGGAATCTAATATCGACGAATGCAATCTTCCGGAACTGCATCAGTCAAAAACATTGATGAGCTATCCGTGAGTTCAGCAGTGAATCATTCACAATGACCCTCACCTGATGCGGCGTGTTGGAGCGGGCAATTGCAACTTCAAGGGCGTTGGCGCCTGCTTTCCGGATTCGGAGTAACCGTCACTTCGGAGGGATAAGGTAGAACCGTCCAATGTGCCTGAATGTACAAAGGTCTTGTCAGGCCAGGTACAAGGAAACAGTGATAGACGTACCCCATACGTAGATATGACCTTGAGTGTCCAATGCGTGAAATGACCTGTTGTCAACCCCATGAGATGAGATCATCGTCAGGAACAAAGGATTGAAAAGTGTACATTCCGCCAGCAACAAGAGACACTATGCGTGCACCAGGGATCTTAAGTTCAGTCGGGAACGGAACGGCCGGAATAGTCGAAACAGGGAATCTAGACAATCCCAGTCTCCCGTTACTCTTTTCCCTACAGACGTATTTTCAGCTTATCGTCACAGGTACATGATATTACCATACCCCCAAACATAAACTGCGAGCGCATCAGCTCGACACTAAGAGCAGCACAAAGGGTGATAGTTACATACCCCGGGGATTGGATAGTCTCTGATAGATGAATTTCCACCCAGTATGTCTTGCAGTGCCGGCGCCAGAGAAATTGAAGTCCTCTTGAAGTTTCCGCTTCCAAAAAGTATCGTCGGAACAAAGGATGGCAAAGAACTAAGCGGGGTAAAATTCAGAAGAGTTACGAAAGAGCAACTACTCTATGGAGAGGGTGAGGAACCTTATTGGTTGAAGCTAGACGCATCAGCTCCTTGACAGGAAGGACAGGCAACAAGTTGTCAAGAAAAAGTTCGACAGGAATATCGGTAAGTGAAGGCATAGCTATGAGATTGTATGCGTTGAGAATAAGAGTTATATATTACAAGATGGATGTTGGAGTACAAGATATGTGGTGTTAGCCTCCATCTTGGTCAAGCACTGCGGCGGTAACTGCGCTGTCACGGAATATCTCATAAACAGTCACAGATGATGTCATCCTATCTTTGTAGGCTAAGGGACGCGTTTTAGGCTTTCTCGCTAGTGCCCTTCTGCATAACTCGTCTGTATCGTCAAATTGGTAAGTAGTGTAAATGTGGACCCATAGGATCTTCAACAAGTACTACTAACTTTTCCACCTACTGATAGTACTACCTTAAACCCGCAATCCATCTCTCGCCAGGAGCAAGCGTCGACAGCACGCTAGATGTAAGCGCTTAAGCAATGTCTCTTTTAATTAATTTGACGGTAAGCACGCCTGTATCCAATCGCTATTCTTCTGCCCTGAGTCCCCTCTACATCCTCGACAGTCTTCGGGCCGACTCTTCTACTATGTCACAGTGCAAACGTGCCTTACAACTTATTACAATCACCGCAGCTCCTTTTAAATTTCTGTGTCCCACCGCAAGTGATAGTCATCCCGCCCCAGTGACTCCTGAGCGCTGGGCCTTCAACGCTTCAGCCCTTGAATTTGATCCCGTATACTTGAAGGAGATGGATAAACTCGCAACTGCCAGCGAGATCTCATCTCTTTCTTTCGGTCTGACACGGCAGGGAAATTAGATCTTTAACTGATCCCTTCTTAATTCTTTGGGGGTCCCACAAATTGCACAGGACGTCGACTCTGTTTCTATTGCCCGGTCTGTTCTTGTCTGCTTTATCGACACACACCCTTTCGGTTCTGCCTTCTTCTGCGTGCCCTCCTGCGGTGCGTTACTCTTACTACATAGGTCACCACTGCTATCTTCTATTTTTAACATCTTTATCTCGAAGGACGCCCGCAAATTCTTGAAATGAGGTATGTACCCGGAGAGACCGGTGGCAATATCGCATATAGTAATATCAATGCTTAATGATATACAGTTCAACCATCTAGACATTCCATCCTCCTCTTTACATCGTGTCTTGTCCGGCAGATGATGTCAGCCGCTTCCTTCATCGCACCGTACTCCAGGGATCAAAGTTCTGGATCTATGTGCTCGTATGATAGATCTGGCCTTCAGGAGCGGCGTATCGGACATGTGCTCTTCCTGGTGCAAAAAAGGGTGACAACGATGTTGGCTCAGAATAAATCCCGGCGATACATACACGAGTCAGCAAACGGCAAGTGGACATTACTTTTGGCCCGTCCAGCTGGTCGACCACCTGCTACCACCTCTGCATGCGCCCTGTATAATTATTCGAGCTATTGACTCTTGCGACCATCGGGCCTTCTGCGGTTCAATACGCTTTAACTATGTTCCTTTACCGCTTGTCATCAGGGTAGAGAAACTCCTTACGTGCCGTGACTTAAAGATATCTGAAGAAGGTCAAATTTTCTTCATATTGCTTTGATGATCTGGAGGCTCGGTCTAGCAAACGGACTCCCGGTTTCTGCGAGCAACGGACAGGAAGAATGGGGATGCACAGCCGTGTCCCCAGAGATCTATGGAGGTGATTGAAAGGAAATGCTAACTTATTTCTTGCAGTTAATTCTACTGACAGATCGATACGAAGTTTACGTCCTCGTCCTCCCCGATAGTCTCTCTGAACATTACGCGTGAAAGCCCCTTCCATTGTCTACTACTCGCTCGACCGTACGTCCTCGAACTTCGTCACTTCGGGGTGTGAAGTATTTCCCCCAACGCCTCTCCTGCGAAGGGCCACCTAAAACAGCTTCTTTCGCTTACCATCACTGGCAGGATACCTGCCTCAAAAAGAGAATGTCCGGTGTTGCTCCCGAATAACACTTCGGGTTTGCCCTCAGCTTGAGTCTTGACTTGCGGAATCTCAAGTACTGGCATTTTTCCGGTTTCAAGGAGGCTCTGCGGCGTACTGATATGTCTATTGGGTACTTAGGTGTTTTTGTAGAACAGCAGATTGATTACCACGAGACCCACGAGACCCACGCAATTTACACTACGAGAACTCTTGTGAATGGCTTCGGTCTTCTGGAATACTTGGTATGTGCCAGTCGATTGTGTTTGTATCTTCTTTCTTGCGTTGATTATACTACGGTCTCAGAAAGCAGTTGATGCCGAGTGTCATATGGGGTTTTGAGCTTGATGTTACTGTTGTTATTCCCAGGAAGATCAAGAAGACCGACTATTTGCCCGTAACGTGATTTTCCAGTTCAATCTCTTGGAGATGGTGGCGCCGTACGTTCACTCAAATAATAGTTGCCACATCACCGCACTGAAATTATCAATGAATCATTCCAAGGATTAATCTCCTCAGCCGACATGATGTTCACCGCAGATATCGTTAATGGCTTCTTACGCGTACTTCTCGCCTTCGATTCTGCAGATACTTGGACGAAGAAGAGATCCTGGCGAGAACGAGCAGTTTTCTGCATCCGCATCGTGACCTTCTGTCTCGGATCTTGTTTGTGGGCCGAGATTGTCTCAGGCTGCCAAAGAAGTTATCTCGTATATGGGATATGACATCAACTGCTTCAGGCTCTCCACACGATATGAATGCTTACCACGCCGATCTACAGACTCTTACAACTTTCGACGTACTTACTGCCGTAACTGAAGAGGCGTTATGCGATAACTGCGCAGCCTGAGCTTCTCTTGCTTCTCAATGTGGGCGTCACATCTGATGAAATTTTCCAGTCTCTACCCATTCTTCAACCGTCGAGGTATCGAACATGTCCAGTCGGGCCCGAAATCCTCGCAAATATTGGTTAGCCCCAAAATCTAACACCTCTACTTATCTCTGCGACCTCGCTCCTTGGAATAATTTCAAGCGAGGAATCTGATTCCCGGATTTTCGACCGCCGGTGACGCGTAACAGCGATGAAAGTGCGGAGTCTTTGGACAACTCGAACTAGACCTGATACCCAGTTTGAATTCAAGAATCGCCGGTGGCCCGATGGAATACATACGCCTTCCTAGGACGAAGATTCGGAAGGCGAAGAGGTGTGGAACGGAGTTAATGTGGACGTCTTGTCCTCTTCCTCCAAACGGTCTCCGAGGGTCTCGTCCCCCGGCGTGGACGCTGAGAGCCATGCGCTGCCATGTGCGTACTGGTAGCGTATGTTCACCTCCACGGAACCGAGGCCAACCAGAGTACCCTATGGTCCATTACGATGTCAAGAAAGTTTATGGGCTTCAGACTGATGTTTCCGGAACCGACACATATACTTTTTTCAGGCTTCGCCGACGTCATGATGGGAACGGAGACGGAACGGCCAAGAAGCAGCCACCGAACTTCTTTTGATAATGAAAATTTTCAATCACCGCGAGTTATCTCTCAGTTCTTTCTTGGCTGATTCGATGGTCTTTCTTTCTTTCTTTCTGACGGAAATCTTTGCGTTCGCGTCAAAGTTGTACATTAATGATCATGATCGACGTAGAATAACGTGTTTCGCGCATGTTTTATGGAGTCAAGAAGCTTGAGAAGAGCGAATCCGGCTCCCCACATCTGTCACGGAAGAAGGACACCTTCGAGTTCTCCGACGGCTTGGGATCAGGATCAACGTGGAAGCCGAGCTCGCGTGAATGATGAATCGCTCCAAGACTGCGAGGACTTGTAGAGTCGGAGTCTCGGAGACCACCAGAGGGTTCTGTTATCTTATCTTACGATTGTCGGACCAACGGGCTTGAATCTCGGAGAGTACACACATTTCAAATTTGCGCTACCGTGGCCGAGCCTCGTGTTTAAAGCGTGGCGTCACCTTGGGCAGAAAAGATGCGATTCCCAAGAACATTTCGCGCCCACCTCGCGCCAGATGACCCAGAATCCCAGACATATGAATGCCGAGCGGACGTAGGCAGTACCCGCCCAAACACAAGCGGCGGCCTGACAGTGACAGAGAGCACTTCTTGATTAATTGAAGCAATTCGTTATTTTCTGTGCAGGGTTGCGGAGGAATCTGATCGACAGAATCTACGCGTCGACACATGATCGATAGGGAGTAATAAACAAGATTTCTCTGTGTGGGGATCGGGGATCGGGCTGCGCTCGAAGTCTTCTGTCGGCCTAAGCGTTCCGGTCATGAATTCGGTCGGAAATCTATGAAAAGCGAAGAGAAATCGAATGATTTTACTTTCAAACAAAAAAACTGGGGAATTCTGGTCTTCCAGAAGCTCTCGCTAGTTGGGATCGAGAACCGAAGACAGAGGCGGGACAAGAAATTTCCTAGAATTATAACAGATGATGTTGGCGCTATGCCAGTGTGCAGGACTACTTACTACGTACGATACAATAGAAGAGACAAAGACAAGAAGATTATGTACAAGAAAGCAATAAAGATACATAAAGCCAGTAGAAAGAAACAGGGATAAGATACGAAAGTGCGCGAAGGACAGGTTGAGTGCGATTAATACGAGATGGAAGAAGCGGAATAAAGCGTTCAATATGATGATAAACAGGTAGGGTACGTACGTATGGTGTCCAGCGGAATACTAAGTTACCTATATACAACATGGTATGATAGCATGTGTGAGACAAACAACAAGAATAGATATCCAAAAAGATTGACGCGATTACTCGACGTGGTCCCCTCCGGCCGTACTGCCCCTCCAAGGCGTAAAGAGGGTGCTATCAGGCGGCAGTCTCTGGCCATGCAAGTAGGAAGTCTCGCTCGAAGATTGGGGATAGGTCGGCGATGGGGGCGACACATATGTGGGCGACTCGGGGTGCGCCTGATAGACTGTCGCAGCCGATGCGGACGAAGGAGAGTCACCGTGCTGGTACGAAGCAGGGGAGCGAGAGGGATATGGATCCGTAGGAGAACTCGTCTGTTGAAATGCGGGCTCCAAGTAGGTAGGGGACTGAGACGAACGCGTGTAAGCGGGCTGTGTCCGAATGGGATAGGGCAACCTCGACGGAGCACTGTGTACAGTCGTCGTCGTCGTAGTAGTAGTAGTAGACTGTGGCCAATAGGTTGAATTGGAGCCAGAGTAGGATGACGATGGTTGCTGGGTGTACGCGGCAGAGTTGTAGGCTGGGGGATACGTCGGAGAGGGAGTGGGGTCTGCGCGCGAGTTATACACATCCACAGCAGGATAGGACGGTGTAGTTGGAGAGTAAGAGGTAGAAGCACCTGGATAGGTGGCAGAGGTGGGGGACCCCAGCTCCTCTCCAGATGTCACCGGGGGATGAGGATGGTAGCCGTATTCGTAGTGAGACGAAGTGGACGAACCTGACCCTTGCTGCCTATGCCATGACTCTCGGATGGGAGACGGGGGATGGGCGTAATGTAGTTCGGTGGGAGAATCGGATTGAGGGTGATAGGATTGGGAATGAACAGAACGAGGGACATTTGGTGGGTACATGCCATATCCATAACCAAGACCGACGTTGGGGATGCCATAGCCGGAATTCATGCTCAAATGAGAGGAATGTGTACCAGGAAAGGGGATGAGCTGCTGAGTCTCAGCTTCCTTCTTAGCCTTCCGCCACTGCTTACGGAGTTCTTTGAACTCTGGAAAGAATGTGAGGGGGATGAAAGTGGAAAGACGCGTAAAGCGTACCATTGGGACTCCTCTTTTGACCGTGACGCTGCATAGAAACATGGGCGTTGAGATGATTCAAAGTTCCGTAGGACTTGTTACAGTCTGGCCAGGAGCAATGGTAGAGGCGCTCGATCTCATCATAGCGCCTCCTTGGACGTTTTCTGACCTGATTTCCTGGAAGAGCAACGAAAGAGTAGGTTTTTGAATCCGGGATGCTGGGAACATCGTACATAAGCGAGGGAGGGAGGAGGCAGAGCGCCATGGAGGAGGGGGAGGCATTCCGTTCGCGAGAACTTCTTATGTGCCACGATCTGAGGTCAATTGAGATCTCAGATCGCCCTTCCTATCGCCTCTCCCCATTGGCTACTTCTCGCTTCCGAGTAGAACGGTTTTAGCCTGATAAGAAGACAATTCCATCTAAATAATCCAGATCTCATCCCGTTTTTGTCACAATTCTCGGTTCTTCCAGACCCCCTTCTGTGGAGGGGTCCGCTCTCGTTCTTGGGACCCCCTTACCGTTTCTGCCAGATCGCCTCTTCCTAGTTCCTGTCCCGTCTGACCTCGCATATTTCCCAAACATTCATGTCCCAACCACTCGTATTTCTCCATGGCTTTCAAGATAACAATCTACGTATACGTGCTCGGGACCGTACTTTCAGATCTGCCAATTAAATCGAGAATTTCACGGACTCTCCAGAATCCCCCGGCTATCTGGTGATCGCGCTCATCATCCCTTCACGGTAGGTAAAACCCATCGACAAGTCGACTTCAATGGCGTTGGGTCCTCCAGGGATCGTAAGGAGGCTTACCACCTCCGAGCCAAGACGTCGGATTGAAAACATGATGAGAAGGTCGTCGCCACTCGGAATATTTCACGATCAGCACCTGATGATGGGGCCGACACGTTATACTGTACATACAAAAGACAGAACCATACGAATCACGGCCGTGATTGGTCAAAGTCTAAAGAAAGACTTCCAAACAGAGGAGTGTCCGAAGGAGAAGGTCGCGTCCAGCGGTGATGCAAAACAATTTTCTCCACGGGAGAGTATTCATAAACAGAGAGAATTGTCGCCGGCTAATAACTCGCCATCTGATGGCCATGAAAATGACATATTCCAGCGAGAAATTCGCGGAACACGAGAACAGTGTCTGTCAGTGGGTCCGACTCCCGGGTAATGTTTAGCGATGTCAGGAAGCGTAAGATGATTGGGTTCGACTTCCGGACCATTTGCAGAGATGTCTTCTATGTCTTCTACGGCGTCATGACCCAGCTCGGCGACAGAAAAATTCCAGTCGTTGACGGCCAGACAGACCGAGCTCGAGGTCTAAAGATCTTTTTATGGAGATTGATGAATACCTATTACCACCAGGAACGCAGACCTGCCTGATGGATTGTGTTCAAAACGTCAACCCACAGAGCCACAACATCCGTATTTGTATTCATTTAGGAGAACCAGATATGCTCTTAGGGCTCGGAGGGAGTAGTCGCTACTTGTTGTCAGGGGAGTACCGTTCGGTCCGTACCACTCGTTTGATATGATTAACAAGATATGCGCGAGTACAGATAGAACTCTGAGCTCATCAGAGAGAATAGAGTGTTAACAGGTGACTGTCCAGATGAGATGAAAGAACATGGCAGAGAACTTTGAGAAGGCGAAGATGCCGAACTCTTCTTGTCACGCTTTGTCATGGATCTGTCACAATATATCACGTGCCACTGAACCCTCAGTGCCAGCCTGAGCCTCTGCCAGTGGCAGAGTCGCCGATTGAGGACTCTTGACCATAGACGACCATCAGATCTGCATGTTTTTACTGCTGTAGTTGTCTCCTAAATGTCCAGTCGATCTTCAAGTCGCCGTACAACTCGTTCAACTGATCCAGTCATTTCACGACGCGACAGTAAAGATTCATTTCCTGAAGCCGCTCTTTTCACAATCAATGATCTGATGAATATCTAACCAGGCCTTCGAAGCAGCAAGAAGCCACTGTTACTTGTTCAACTAAACGACTCTCGTCGAGCCGTTAAGCGCAAGAAACGCACGACCGCCACACATGATTCCGAATGTAGTACTATCAGTTCCGCTTCGGCTACTGTTGTCGAGGAAGATTCGTCGCCTGTCTCTAAGAAACGTCGCCTTCTAACATCACCAAGTTTATCACATCAAGAAAAAGCATTGACTGCACGAGAATGGGAATGTGATCTTCGTGAAGAGACCCTGAGCTTCCAAGAAGCAAAGATGCAGCTCGAGAAAATGGATGCGAAGATGTGGGAGGCCAAGGCCGCATTGCAACAGTTGGAAGACGACTTTACATGTTCACTGTGAGTTTGACTTCTGGCCGTTCTCTTATCCCTGCCAAACAATTGTCATTCTATATATAGGTGCTACGAAGTAATCGCAAATCCTTACGCGCTTAACCCACGATCTTGCGGCCATTCTTTCTGTGCCATTTGTATCCTAAAATGGTTCTTCTCTCGACTGCACAAAGCTTGTGGGGGTTGGCACGAAAGTGTTGACTGCCCGATATGCAGGAGTCTCTTGGTCATTACGCCTGATCGAGTACCCAGGCTCGACATCACGTTCCCATTTGTTCCCAACAGACTCGCCGCCGCCGTCTGTGAGAGTCTCTTGGAAAAGGTCCGCACATTGCTCCAGGATGTGAAGAAGGGAAGGAGGGACCGGGCAGGGTTGATGACGGAAATGGAGCAGAAGGTCTCGGCTATGAAGGTGAAGAGAAGAGAGCTGAACGACCGAAAAGCTCATTTAGCCAAGCAGTCAAGGGCGCGCGCCAACGAGGGGCACGTTTGGCAAATCGATCAGCGCTTGGCTAAGTTGGCTCAGAACGTGGACAAATGGACGGCGGAACTACTTCAGATGGAGAACTCTGAAGGCATGACTCTGTATGGATGGAAACAGGGTGGCTCTGCTCGTTCGGAATGGCTCAAGAGAGACAGGTGGGTCTGCATTCGACCGTTCTTGTGACTGAATTCACGTGAATCTCAGAGAGGGCAAACGGGAGATGAACCACCTTCTTTCCCAGTGGACTCGGATGACGTCGCAGGACTTCGTTACCATGAAGCACAGATTAGCCGTCTAATGCTTCGTGGCATGCGTCTTGCTCCTCGGGACTTCGGTGCTGTTGTCCGTTCTGTCGGAATCTGTTCTACCTCCCCTTCTGGATTCGCCGACAAATTCTCCATAGCCGTCCGCAAATATCGTCTTTCCTCCGACCTATCCGGCGAGATCATTTCAATTATCAGTATTTATTTCCAAGACGCGAGATCATCTGTGGCAACTGTTTGTAGGAGCCTCTCTTGAGTTCTTCCTGGCGGCAAAACTGGCCATACTCAACAACTTGAATAAACTAACGACTTTCCCTTTACCCAGTGTACCGTGTGGATTGTATTTGTACTTGTACTAATAGGCTGTACCTGTAGCTCACTGGAGGAATAAATGTAACCCACCTGTCGTAACCTGATTCTCGTTGACGCTACCTACCCATATACGGCTCATGTTCATAATGTTGAGGTCGACGCTCCCGTTGACTTACAATCCCCTCGGATCCGAGAGGGCGTATTCTCTGCTCCGTTTAGAGGAAGAAACATCGCTCTTTCAAACCTCGCATCCCAAGGAGATCCTATAAATCGCCGGAGAATGAGAAACGCCGCTCTATTACTGAACATCTACAAGCGACTTACCCAATCTGCCGTTGTCACCCATAGTTCGGACGTTCCCTCCATTTTCCCTAAGACTGCAGCTCCCTTCCATGCTTGGACGCGACGGTCGACGTCCTTCGGAGGCGGAATGACCTGTGCTTTCGCCACTGGGGCACTGAAAGGATCCGTCAAGATTGCATTGAGCCTCGAAAAAATCAGTGAGACAGGGCAGATTGCATGAGCACAGACATCTACCTGCTCTGTAGAGCATGGGCCATCCCGGAGACCAATGATCCTCCTCCGATGATCATGACGGCGGACAAATATTTCGGTATCTTGTCATCTCCAAGTGCACGTGCACTGTTGTAGACAGCGACATCAAGCGGGAGTTTGCTTGCTTCGTAAAAGACATCGACTCCGCCAAAGGCGGGAGCGAGTTCTTGAGTAGGGTTTCCGTGATTCTGCTTCGCGGGGCTGTTGGCTGGCGTGGCCTCGGCGACTTGCGAGGCTGATGGTTTCTGTTGGTCTTCTGGCGGGACCTCGGCCATAACGACGTCTCCTCCGGTTTGGCTCGCATCCATTGGTGATCCGGTCGTCCCTGTATCCGAAGGCCCTTCCTGGATGTCATCTGCTATCAACGGATTAAGTCAAGGGAACGTTTATCGGTTGTCAGAACCCCGCAGACCTTTCTTTGGCACAACGAGTACGGGCACTGTCGCCGATACGGGGGCTTCGGATATGAGATGCTGCGTTGAGATTACCATGGCTGAATTCTACGTTAGATCGAATCAGATAAGCTAGGATCTGAAAAAAATGTAGCACCAGGTACTTGCAATGTAATGTGTCTGGTGCTCGAGTATTTCTTCTGTGACATCGGGGTGCGAGATGGGATGGAGGCCGAGACATTTTACGTCAAACTCTATCAC
This sequence comes from Gloeostereum incarnatum, assembly GCA_004338095.1. Lineage (NCBI taxonomy): Eukaryota > Fungi > Basidiomycota > Agaricomycetes > Agaricales > Cyphellaceae > Gloeostereum > Gloeostereum incarnatum. Next base: position 1,416,419 of record RZIO01000009.1, read on the forward strand.
CTTTGGTTCGAAGATACACTGATATCGCTAAGGATCAACAGGTTCTGTCAGTATTGGCACTGAACACGTACCATCGGCGCGAGGATCACCTCGTCGTAGGCCTTGAAAGAATATTTCTCGACAGGCTGCCCCGGCTTCCGAACCACGAAGTCATACAGGTTCAGAGCTACGTCACTCTGTGAAAACATCCTGTTAGATGTAGCTCTTAGCCGCATAATTGACACTGTAGAACCTCGGATAGGGTACATATTTTCTTCTTCAGATCTTCCATGACGTTCCAGTCGTACGACCGAGCAAGATCGATTTCTCGATACGGAAAGTTTATCCGCGTCAGAACGGCGTAGAGGAACTCTGTGACGTCGTCTCCACCCATATTCAAAAGCAGCCTACGAATAAGCAAGTTAGTCGACATCTCCAGGAAAGGTATAAGAAGCATTACCTGGATTCCGCCACGACTAGCCCTTCATCTACACAGGACACACTCGTCGTTTTTGCGCCAATGTCAACAACACATGCGGATGATATTCCTGCTCCGTAGGCGGCTGCTAAAGATTCCTGCGTGGGGAGTTTAGAAGTTACACCGATGGTATCGTACACGCTTACTTGTTGAGCACATAGTTGCTTGAAGCCCATGGAAATCAGAAGAAGATTAACAAGGCACCTAACATAGACACGATCATAAAGGTCCGGGATAATTAGAACGACAGAGTAACTCTAGATCGATATGAGTGCACTGGTACGAAGGTAGTAAAACGCCATGAGCAATTTGCCTGATAGTCTGAAGGCTCGATCCCTAATTTATCGCTCAATGTCGACCTTAGTATGTCTTCGATGTCACTAAGAATTACTTGTAGCGACGGGTAGTCCCGAGTATTGAAGGTGGGACCGCGTATGGGTCGCCGTACGACATAGCCAGCAGCTGCAGGGTCAGCTAGGTGAAATGCCTAGGAAGGAGACATCCTTCATTTGCTTCGGGGACGGATACAGGGCTGACTTACTCTGTCTCCGATGAGAATGTCATCCTGGCAGGACTCGTCCAACCATTGGATCCGGAATGGATCGTTGCGCTCAGGTATAATCTCTGGTTTGAAAGCCGCGTTGAAAGTAGATGCAAGCTCCCTGGCATCAGGCGTTACCCGGAGCTTATAAAACTTCATCCTTTGTAGCAATTGTGACTCTATGTGAGCCATCTTCGAATTGTATTAGTTGACTGGCAAGGCGTTTCATAGATAGTCATAGGAGAACATACAGGATCTTCTGGAGGAGTTATCACATCACTGTTCTCAGCTGATTGGTGTGGTGTTTTGCGCAGAGGGCGCGTAACCGCTCGATGAAAGTAGGGCTCCGGGATTGGAGGCTTGTGCCTCCGAGCAATAACGTTGGGAACCTCAATGGGGGAAGTATCGCAAGCTTTCCCTATGCGAAGACAGCTGGATCCAGGATGTATTACAAGAACTTGAGATCCCCGTGGTCTAGAGAGTTGGGTAAAAGGCGTTGAACAATGCGCCTAATAAAGCCGTACCGTTGCTCAGGCGGTGAACCTTCTGCAGCCCGGGCTTTGGCTTTCTTCACAGAGTTTCTGTACCACAAGGTCTGGGATTCTGATTTAAGGTATGATGTTCCCAGTTGTTTGGGATTAAGACTGAACGGTGAAGAATAAGTTGCCTAGGAAGTATGCAGACTCGACAAGCAAAGACTGACGTCGGAGGCACATGGAAAGACGTGTACTTCATTCCTGGTCCATCTTTTTTATTGGGTATTCCTTTAGGCATTTCTCTGAAGCAAAATATGAGAGTAGGTCGAGCGGTGGGCAGCACGGGGATACGATCAAGTCTCAAAATGGAAGTCGGCGTCACGTACCTTCTCTCTTGGCCGGAACCACCAACACTATCGGGACATGGCCACAGTGCAGTCCGCTCAGAGCGACGTGCTAAACCAAATATTTCAAGGCCTTAAGAACAAGAACCATGATGTCCGACTGCAGTCTGCCCAAGAGCTACGACGATATGTACGTATACCCAATTTTAGCTTTTAGTCAACACAATGGTCTCAGTCACTTTCTAGGTTGCGACGACTGTGGCAGAAATGGCCCCTGATACTGCTGCAAAACTATGGGATGATCACATAAACCGTAGACTGTTCGACCTAATGCACAGTCAGATCACTGCAGATAAATTTGGAGGATTGACGGCTATAGGTGCGTAACTGCCAACCGCTTGAGATAAGTGTCTGAACGCGTTCCAGACCACCTTCTCGATGTCGATGGAGAGGAAAGTATTGAATCCAAACGAAATCTCTTTCGTTTCTATAACTATGTTAAGCATCTATTGCCGAATCCGGATGTCAACCTCATGCTTGCGGCGTCAAAAACACTTGGTCAGATTGCAGAAATTGGAGGTGCTGCGTTTGGGGAACGCTTTATGGACTACGAGGTTCCAGCGGCTATCGAACTCATGCAACCCGACAAGCAGGAATCGCCTCGCTACGCTGGTGTTCTCATCCTGAAGGAGCTTGCCCGAAACAGCCCCACCTATTTCCATTCACATATTAGTATTGTGTTTGACAACATCTTGGTTCCCCTGCGGGACCAGAGGGTCATCGTCAGGGAAGGAGCGGCGGAGCTTTTGGCTGCATGCCTCGAAATCGTTACTCAGCGCGAACGCCAAACTCGCAGTCCATATCTGTCGAGGATACTCCAGGATGCACAGGCAGGCTTGAAACAATCAACTCCTGAAATTATCCACGGCTCTCTTCTCACTTATCGCGAGCTTCTGCTGCACGCAGGAATGGTGAGAGTCCGACTCTTTACAATGCTCTACGATACACCTTTATAAAGATTCGGATTATTTAGTTCATGAAGGAGAATTTCCTGGATACAGCGGACCAGATCTTGCGGTTCAAATCCCATAGAGACGGTCTTGTTCGCAAGATGGTCATTACCATGATACCTTCCCTAGCCGCGTACGATACACAGACATTCACGGAACATTTCCTTCACAAGGCTATGGCACATCTGCTGACGCAATTAGAAAAGCCACATGAGCGCTACTATGGTATGTATCCTTCAGACCAAGCTCCCTCCTATCAGTTAATGTCCTTTTATTAGCCTTCATTGCCATAGGTCACACTGCTACGGCTGTGGGAAGCGATATGAAGCCATTTTTAGATTCTATCATGATGCAGATCAAACAAGGGCTTCAAGGGCGAGGGTAAGGATTCTCACACTTGCACACTCATAACATGATTTAGCTAACAACACGAGATGTAGGAGAAAGAACGCTCCATCAGAAGAACCCATCTTTCAGTGTATTGGCATGCTGGCGTCCGCGGTAGGACCAAATTTGACCAAATTGCTGCATGACCAGCTCGATTTGATGTTCGCTTGCGGTCTGAGTGAGCCATTGAGGCAAGCACTTGTTGCCATCGCGAGGCATATCCCCCCCGCTTCTGAAAACGATCCAGGGTTTGTTGTTTAGGTCTGCGTTGGGCGTGTAAGCTTCGAACTGACCGACAACATAGATCGTCTTCTGGACCTTCTTTCGATGCTACTAAGTGGTCAGCCTTACAAGCCGCTGGGTGCACCTCCATCCCTAACACGCTCTGAGCTAACGACGCGAGAGATCAGCAGTCAGGTGGGTTAGGAATTCATTGGAGGCACGGTTTCTCATATTCTACTTGTAGGGTAACACGACGGAGAAGACACCGGAAGTGATAACTCTTGCGCTCACGACGTTAGGTTCTTTTGACTTTAGCGGTAAGTTTTGTGCTTCTCTTTTCTTTTCGTTTAATGCTGATTGTTTGCAGGACATGTTTTGAACGAATTTGTTCGTAGCTGTGCACTTCCTTATTTGGAGAATGATAATTCCGAAGTCCGGCGGGCCGCCGCATTGACCTGCTGCCGGCTCTTTGTCCGAGACCCGATATGCTATCAAGCTAGTACTCACGCCATAGAAATAATCAGTGATGTGCTCGACAAGCTTCTGACGGTAGGCATTGCGGATCCTGGTCAGTTTGAATGCCGCAGCTGCCAGTGAACGGATACTGAGGCTTTTGTGCGCAGATCCCACAATTAGACAAACTGTGCTCTCCTCACTTCACGAGAGATTCGACAAGCACCTGGCTCAGGCCGAGAATGTCAGGTCCCTCTTTATTGCTCTCAACGATGAAGTGTTTGAGAACCGTGTCACCGCGGTAACATTAATCGGTCGGTTGGCGAAGCACAATCCTGCATATGTCATGCCGTCGCTTCGGAAAGCTTTGATTCAATTACTTACTGAGTTGGAATACTCTACTGTCATGTGCGTCTCTTGCAGTAAGTCCGATATCTTATTCATGGCAATTTTTTCCACAGGCGCAATCGTGAAGAATGCACGCGGCTCCTTACCTTGTTGGTTGGAGCAACACAACGTCTTATCAAACCTTATGCGCTTCCGATGCTGTCTGTCCTACTCAACAAGGCCGACGATAGTAATCCCACTGTCGCCGCAAATGTCCTGATGTGCCTTGGAGAACTTGCCTGTGTCGGAGGAGAGGAGGCCATGCAACATGTTCAAGAGCTCATGCAGGTCATCATGAAAAGATTGGCAGATCCATCTCATGTGAAACGGGACGCAGCGTTGCACACCCTTGGCCAAGTGTGTTCCAGCACCGGCTACGTCATCGCGCCCCTGGTCGATCATCCTCAGCTTCTACAACTGTTGGGCAGGATATTACGAGCGGAAACAAGCCAGCCGGTGAGGCGAGAAGTAGTCAAAGTTCTTGGAATTCTAGGTGCCATGGACCCGTATCGTCGCCAGGTACACTCAAAGATTACTTCAATTTCGTCTCGCTAATCGTGACTCCGGACAGACAAAGCCTGGAGAAGATCCTTCAAGTGAGACGGCTCTAATATCTGTCAACCAGGTCCCGGTGAATCAATCCGTGACTGCGGTGTCCGACGATTATTTTCAAACTACAGTCATCACCGCGCTATTGGCAATTCTGAAGGACCAAGCCCTTGGTAGCCATCACCATACTGTCATTGAGGCTATTATGTCTATTTTCAAAACACAAGGCCTTAAATGTGTCATGTTTCTCCCCCAAGTGAGTGTTTTCTTCTGGGTTTCCGTTTCCATCAGGGTCCCTCACCTGTAGTGATTATCAAGATCCTCCCTGCTTTCGCAAATGTCACAAGAACGACATCGGCTGCCCGCTTACAAGAGTTCCATTTGCAACAACTGGCCATCCTTGTAGGAATTATCAAACAACATATTCGCAACTTTATGCCGGAGATTTTTGAACTTATTCGAGACCTATGGGAAAACACTACTTTGCAGCTCCCACTCGTGACTTTGATAGAAGCCTTAGGAAAGGCTCTCAATGCCGAGTTCAAGCCATTCCTTCCCACTATCATTCCTATAGTTCTCAAAGTGTTCGACGGGGAATTGAATGAGAAACGGATCAACACGCAGATCAAGATCTTCGACGCGTTTCTAACCTTCGGATCCAATATCGAGGAGTACCTTCACCTTGTCATTCCCATCATCGTGAAGGCGTATGAGAGGCTGGATGGTACGACAGCCCTTCGTAGACGTGCTATCCAAACGATTGATGGTCTGTCCAAACGCGTGAATTTCTCTGACCATGCCTCACGGATCGTACATCCTCTTGTTCGAGTACTGGATGGATCCAACAACGATCTCCGGATGGCCGTCATGGACACTCTGTGCTCTTTGGTCGTTCAGTTGGGTTCGGACTTCGCTATCTTTGTTCCATTGATAAATAAGGCAGGTTCCCACTTTCCCTTCACTTCCCACCACTTGAACTTTTCCTTAGAGTCTCTTGCGTAACCGTATCCCTCATCCCAAGTATGAGACACTCATTTCGAAGCTCTTAAATGGAGAGAAGTTACCTCAAGAATCTTCAATGATGGATTTGTTGTGCGTATATATTCCAGCACGCGCTTAACGTTCATTCCAAATTAGCATAGGCTCGGCGAACACACGAAGGCACCAGAGTTCTCTGCCCCGGCGGAAGCGACCAAGATGACAGTTAATCAGCAGCATCTCAAGCAGGCCTGGGATACCTCATCAGTCACCACTCGTGAGGACTGGCTCGACTGGATACACCGGCTTGGCGTCGAATTTATGAAAGAATCGCCTTCTCATGCTTTGCGCGCTTGCATGAGTCTCGTCGACATACATGCTCCCCTTGCGAAGGAACTTTTTAATCCAGCCTTCCTCTCCTGTTGGAGCGAGCTCTACGATCAATATCAGGTAAGAATGATCACTCCCTTAATTCTCCTCTGATCCTTGTGTAGGAGGATCTCGTGCGATCCATCGAGTACGCAATCACATCGCCCAACGTCCCATCCGAGTTGATTCATAGACTTTTGAACCTCGCTGAATTTATGGAGCACGAGGAGAAGCCTTTGCCTATCGAGCATCGAACCCTTGGAGAGTACGCCCTCAAAAACTTAGCATATGCCAAAGCTCTTCATTACAAGGAGCTAGAATACTTCTCTGAGGCCTCTCCCGCCACCATTGAATCCCTTATTTCCATCAATACCCGCCTTCAACAGCATGATGCCGCTTGGGGGACTCTTATCACAGCCCGCCAGACTTATGACGTAACAAAGCAGGAGGAGTGGTACGAGCGTCTTGGTCGGTGGACTGAAGCCCTCGTCGTTTACAACAACAAGGCAGAGACAGACCCTGACAATCCGCAAGTACAACTGGGACGAATGAAGTGCCTTCATGCTTTGGGTGAATGGGATCAACTCGCTGCCCAAGTCGAGGAGAACTGGAATAAGGCGAATCACGAGGACCGCAGAGAAATTGCTCCCATCGCCGCTGCCGCCGCGTGGTCCCTGAACGAGTGGGATTCAATGGATGATTACATCGCTGCCATGAGACCAGACTCGCCTGACCGTGCTTTCTATCGTGCTATCCTATCTGTTCACCAAAATCAGTTCCCAAAGGCGATGGTTCACATTGCCAAGGCTCGCGACCTTCTAGATCCCGAGCTGACGTCTTTTGTTGGGGAAGGGTACGGACGTTCGTACAAGTGGGTAATCTTATAAATCCGCGGCCTTGGTTTAATTTTGCGCTCCTTACCTTGCCTAGTATCATGGTCCGTGCACAGATGCTTTCGGAGCTGGAAGAGATCATAGCGTACAAGCAATACGCTGACCAACCCGACAGACAGCAGACGATGCGTAAAACCTGGATGAAGCGGTGAGGATGCAGATTCTTCTTAAATCTTCATACTGACTGCCTCTTAGTCTGCAGGGATGTCAGCCCGATGTCGAAGTGTGGCAAAGGATTTTACAAGTCAGAACTCTGGTGCTAAATCCAGAGGATGATCCTGTTATGTGGATCAAGTTCGCAAATCTCTGCCGCAAGAATGACCGCATGATACTGGCGGACAAGACAATCAATTCGCTCTTGTCTCCGGCCTCTACTGACCGAGTCAGTGGTTTTTTTTATGTTAGGCTTTCAGACCCTGACGACCTACATTTAGCTGCAACATCTTCGCGAGAACGCCGTCGTCAGGGCACCGCCAAATGTCGTTTATGCCCAGCTTAAATATACATGGGCCTCTGGGGCTCGTGCCGACAGTCTTGCGTTCCTTCGCAAGTTCACCTCAGATCTCACGCGCGATTTACAAATAGAATCTGAGCGTGGTGAGCGGCCGGGACCTTCGAAACAGAGGCTCGCTCAGTTATCTGAATTGCTGGCACGATGCTATTTCAAGCAGGGTCAATGGCAAGCCGAGGGACTTGAGAACTGGGGATCTGTAAGTCCACATTGTCGTTGCTTATTCACGTGGATACATCCTAACTTGCGGCCAGCCCGATGTCCAAGAGATACTAAGCTGCTATGTATACGCTACTCGTTATGACCCAAAGTGGTACAAGGCGTGGCACACCTGGGCGTTAGCAAACTTTGCTGTTCTTGGATACATGGAGAATCAGCAAGGGAATCGCTTCACCGACATTCCTCCCAGGAACCTTGCGACCCATGCAGTTTATGCTGTGGAAGGTCCTCCAGTTCATCAAGAGTCAATGAGACCTGACTGATCTTCAACTCTTAGGTTTCTTCAAGTCAATCTTTCTCCGCAGCGAAGACGCCTTGCAAGATATACTTCGTCTACTCACTCTTTGGTTTAAATACGGGGCTCACGATGACGTCAGCCATGCTATGGAGACGAACTTTGCTACTGTTGAGGTCGACACATGGCTGGAAGTCATCCCGCAGGTAAGATATAACCTATCTTTCCGCATATGATCTGAAACGAGCCTCTAGATCATTGCCCGAATCCAAACACCTCACGTCAATATCCGGCGCAACATTCACAACCTACTCACCGTTGTTGGGAAACATCACCCTCAAGCTCTTATCTATCCTCTTACTGTGGCTTCCCAATCCTCAAGCATCGTACGCAAAAAGGCGGCATCTGACATCATGGCCCGAATGAGTGAACATAGTCCGGCCATCGTTGAGCAGGTCAGTACGGACTGACCAGAGAATGCCGAGCATTGAACGACCGTATAATAGGCTGGTGTCGTCAGTCAAGAGCTAATTCGTGTCGCCATTCTCTGGCACGAACTTTGGCACGAAGGTTTGGAGGAAGCTTCGAGGCTCTGGTTCACTGAGAAGAATGCGGAAGGCATGATCGCCGTATTAGAACCGTTGCATCAGACGCTTGAAAAGGTCTGATCAATAGTTGCGTGGGTTATTATTCTTCCTGCTGACGCCACCTTCCCCAGGGGCCCACCACTGCTCGTGAGATATCATTTGTGCAGTCGTTTGGCAAGGATCTGCGAGAAGCAAGAGAAGCCTGTCGAAGATTCCTACGATATGGCGAAAGCACTGAACTCGAGAAGGCTTGGGACATCTACTATTCCGTACGTGGCGAGTCCCTTTTCACGTGACCTGTCTGAACATTTCAATAGGTCTTCAAGAAGGTTGAGAAGCAACTACCAACGCTACAAAGCCTCGACTTGCAATTTGTTTCGCCTCTCCTTTTGACTAAGCAAAACCTTGAGTTAGCCGTGCCAGGTATGCCTTAACGAAGTGCCAAATGCTAAAGCAAACATTCATGTCTCATGTGCAGGCACATATGAGAGTGGACGGGAAGTGATAAAGATATCCTACTTTGCTCCAAAGCTGCAGGTGATTGTCTCAAAGCAGCGCCCTCGGCGTCTGTCTTTGCGCGGTAGTGATGGACGAGATTATCAATACGTCCTCAAAGGTGCGGTCTACCATATCATAGACAACTAACATGTCTGACCTGGAGCTCAGGACACGAGGATCTTCGTCAGGATGAACGTGTCATGCAGCTGTTCAGCCTCACAAACACATTGCTTTCCGTGGACACAGACAGTTTCAAGAGGCGACTGCATATTCAACGATATCCTGTGATACCGCTGGCTCCAAATGTTGGTCTTCTTGGATGGGTCCAAGGAAGTGACACTTTGCACGTTCTTGTACGGGATTATCGGGACTCGAGAAAAGTTCTCTTGAACATTGAATACCGCCTAATGCTTCAGGTGAGCTATGGTTTATCGTCCTCTATTGGTCGCTGATCAGCCATCCACTAGATGGCGCCCGACTACGAGAACCTCACTTTGCTGCAGAAAGTCGAAGTATTCGAGTACGCTTTGGAGAACACTACTGGTCAAGACCTGTACAAGGTCTTATGGCTCAAGAGTGATAATTCCGAGCACTGGTTAGAGCGTAGGGCTACTTACACGCGATCCCTGGCTGTTAATAGCATGGTGGGACATATTCTCGGGCTTGGCGATCGTCATCCCTCCAATCTCCTTCTGGAGAGAAGTACGGGGAAGGTGGTGCACATCGATTTCGGTGACTGCTTCGAGGTTGCAATGCATAGAGACAAGTTCCCTGAGAAGATTCCCTTCCGGCTGACGAGGATGCTCACTCACGCGATGGAGGTACGCTCACTGATCTTCAATTCTATATACCCGCTTGACACGCATTACAGGTCAGTGGTATTGAAGGCAGCTTCCGGAACACATGCGAAATTACCATGCAAGTTCTACGGGACAATAAGGAATCTATGATGGCTGTCCTCGAGGCTTTTGTTTACGACCCGCTTATCAATTGGAGACTCATGCAGACGGATGTGGATTCCCGAAGAGCAGAAGGTTACCGTGCAATTATGCTCCCTACGCGCTATCCATTGACAATATCTGTGCCTGCCCAGATCCTGAAGGAGATCCTGAGCGCACTGCGGAGTTGGCTCGAGTAGCCGCACACCCGCAAGGCCCCACGCGAAAGCTGAAAGCCGACGAGAATGACATCTTCAATGGCATGGTTATCCTCTGCTATTTTGCCGTTGCATGCTGACTTCCCTTTGTCTTTAGAAACGGGTGGCGAACCCGGTGCACGGGAAGTTCGCAACGAGCGAGCCTTATTTGTATACAACCGTGTGCAGAACAAACTTACTGGTGAAAAGGAACTCATTCATGCCACTGACAATAGCTGATTATGAATTTATAGGGAGAGATTTCAATCCTGACGTGGCGCTCAGTGTGAAGCAACAAGTTGACAAGTTAATTGTACAAGCGACATCGCTTGAAAACCTTTGTCAACTATTCTCTGGATGGTGAGTCTGATCTGTGCATAGTCGGTGCCTCTTGTTGAGAATTTCTTGAATAGGTGTGCATTTTGGTGATATGTGTGCCGGCTTTATCTGCTTTCCTATATAATGGACTTCCGTAGGTTTACTGTATATCCTAATATAGATATTATGCTTTTTTTCTTGTTTCTTCGTTGTTTTAACTGGGGATCATGTTTGGATGACAATTGGATGGCGATGAGAAATTCCAATATCTTCAATACCAGCATGGCCTGATGGTCTAGTAGTATGATTCCTTGTTAGGGCAGTTCGATCTGACGTCTCGAGGAGGTCCCGGGTTCAATTCCCGGTCAGGCCCACGAATTTTGTTGAAGCTTGATCCTTAGCTTAAGGTGCGCGTTCTGGTTATTGCCTACTAGCTGGTATACAAGGTCTAGTGTTGAAGCTTGAAGTTCCGGTTCTAATACCACGGTTGTTGCATTTGAACGTTGTTCCTGTATATAGAGTCCATGATATATGATCCGGCAGTGCGATTGTGTCGCAAACTCGCCGCTGTCCAGCGCATTCCAAGAGTCCTGTCGACGTCGTCTATGTACTATCATCGAGCTGCTTGGTATGCATAGAATGTCCAATTCGTTTAGTCGCATCTTATTCCTCAAGACAGTAAACTTGCAATGGAGATAAATCGACGTCGTAATCCGAAGGTGGAGGTGTTGAGACATGAGACTTGGTCAATTGGAGCTTGGAGGAGAGTTGAATGAAGTCTCGCGACTGGGAGTGTCCTCACATGGCCCTGCATGGCCCGGGATCCAGCAATTATCTAAATCCGCGGTTGGCGGAGAAAAGATGGAAGCTCCTTAGATCTGGACGCGACGTCAGCGATCCTTCGTCAGAGGCATTCACGGATTCTCTCCCAGAAATGATCAGGGTCGCTCCAGTTGTCATTTTAAATTCCACCTCCGCCACCTTTCCTTATCACCATGCACTCAGATAACACTCACCTAGGTTGCTTCAGTGGACTTTTCAGATTCAGAAAAGTCGCTACGAGAGAGGACAAGACCTCCACTGGTCTCAAATCCAAGCCAGCAGCTCCTGAAGAGGTGTGTAGTAGTAAGTAATACTTCTAAGTGACAGTTGTCTTATAACAAGCCTAGTGTCGCGACTTGGGATCGTGTTGCTCTTTCTCCTACACGAGGAATTCCCCTGGGACCCGGCTGAAGATTTTCTCCCTGCGTACTCTGAGCTTTCGGGATACTCCATCTCGGAGTCAAAGGTTGTCAGTATCGTGGACGATGAAATCGACAAACTAAACAACAAGCTTCGGATTTTAAGCTTGAAGATACATGGTGCAAACACCCTGAGCGACCATTCTATTAATTACGTTTACTCACTTTCTCACTTTCTACTCAGGTCATCCTGAACTCAACTTCGAAGAAATGTAAGGGGTCTTCTACTTCCCCAAGAGCTCTATCTCAACTCGATATCAGCTACGCCCATGATCTCTTGACAGACTTCATGTCGAAACATGGCTTCCATGTAACGAAGCATTACCTAGGCATGAAAACCGCCTGGCGCGCAGAGTTTACCCATGGGAACGGTGGGAGAGTGCTAGGAATCAACTCAGGAAAGTCGAAGCGAGACTCCCTTCAATGCAATCAACTGAACCTCTGCTACAGAGATGGACGCCTTGAAGGGGATTGGCCATGCCTGTGGCCACAATCTCATAGCAGTCAGTGGGTGTGGCGTCGCTCTAGCCGTAAAGGCCGCTCTCGAAGCCCACAACATCCCGGGGAAAGTCGTTCTACTTGGAACTCCTGGTTAGCGCTTTGATCTATACCACCTGTCGCGTGAGCTTACCTTAATTAGCCGAGGAGGGCGGTGGTGGCAAGGCAATCTTGCTTGAGCGAGGAGCCTATAAGGGTATGGATGTATGCGTAATGTCTGTCTTGTGCCTCCTGAGCTTCCACCTACTGACCTAACACAAGGTGTCATCCGGGTTCGGGACCAGACCATGCTGTCTCTATTGGTCCAACGTTAGCCCTCCAGGCCCTACACGTGGAATATTTTGGACACACGTAGGTGGAATTGTTGGGCGGAGATCTAACATCATTATTCAACATTTCTGATATCAGAGCTCACGCCGGTGCCGCCCCTTGGTACCCTTTCCCTTCTAGATCCGCACTTTATCCTTGCTTACTAGCTTATCAGGGAGGGAATCAATGCCCTTGACGCCGCTTTCCTTGCCTATTCGAACATTTCTGTTCTTAGACAACAGATGAAACCCGATCACCGTGTCCATGGGATTGTCCGGGGTAAAGACTGGAGCCCCAATGGTTCGCAATCTTTCCCCAAATTTCTGCTTGTGGTCAGACGTGTTTTTCTTTAGTTATTCCCGATTATGCGAGCATGGAATGGCTAGTTCGTGCGCCAACTCACGGTGAAGTCGAAGCGTTCTCTACACGAGTTCAGAATTGCTTAAAGTAAGGATCATACCTATGCTGTGCGTCTTGGTTCTCAAACCCTCTGTCAGAGCTGCAGCCCTTGCGACTTCCTGCAAGGTAAACATACTTCCCGGGACTACCTACTACGACTTGCATCAGAATTCTGTCCTCGGTAAGAAGGGTCACTTTTCTCAACAGACTTCTCAGAGACAATGCTACGTAGGAGATGAGTTCTTCAACAATGCCAAGACACATTATGGCCTGAACCCACTTGTCAGCGGATCGACTGCTTCGACAGACTTCGTCAGTGCTCATACCTTCTCAGTTTGCAGGATTCTGATTACTACTCTTCCGATGAAGGGAAACGTGTGTTACGGTAGGTTAATCATCACAAAGCGAAGTTTTCTCATCTGATCTCAGCCCATAGCGCTGCCGGCTATTCATCCTGGCTTCAGTGAGTGTCTGCTCCTCCCCAAAAGGATCACGATGTTAATCCGTTGAAGGTATTCCAACTGAAGCTAATGGTGGCAACCATACCCCAGCATTACTGAGGCAGCTGCTTCCAAGGAAGCCCACGAGCGAACTCTCCTCGTCACGAAGTCTCTTGCACTAACAGGCATCCGTGTGTTAGTGGACGACCAGTTTTTCGGAAAGGTAATGCTCTTCATGGCGTGTCTCTGCAATCTGACCAAGAACGAATAACCAAGGTCAAAGCGGAATTCGAGGCCTGGAAAGCGCAGGCGTAACAAGTTCTTTCGTCGATCAATTATGGCTTCTGGAGCTTCTTGGTCGATAGTCGATCAAATCTTGTGACGATTTATCGTGTGCTGTAAATACCTGAGATTGATATAAACGGGTGCACGAAAGATGCGAGTCCAGAAATCGGCAAGGCGGCAGGCATGCATACATACATGGAAGTAAGATGTTCTAACGGGGGAACTTGAGCGGAAAGAATCTAATGCTTTAAACTGGGTAGGTAATGTAATAGGATGATAATAGAATCAGATGTTCAAACGTCAATGGGTAGCAGCTTCCGGCGTAGTAGTATTCTCTTCGACTTTCTCTCCCTTCTCCTTCTCTTTTGCCAGACGTATCATCTCTTCTCGCTTGGCCTTGGCGGCTCGGGAGGCCGTTTGCTTTGACTTCGGCGCCGCTGCCTCAGCTACCATCCTACAAAAATGAACGTGTCAGCAGAGGTTTCCATTAGCATACAACATCAAGGATACCTCTCAAGCTCGCGACGTTCTTCGTCAGACTCGTCGGGAATGGTCGATTTGAAAATGGCTCCGATGAAAAGAAGTCCCTAAAGTAGCTTATTAGTCCGGAACTTGTAAGGCTTGAAGGATGCTACTCACCCTGGCGCGGTTGATCAAAACTGGTTCTGGCACACCAGGCTCCTTTAGCACGTTATCGATGACCTCCCGTAGAACTTGAATAACTTCCAGTCTAGCGCCGCGCCATGATGCAAGCATAATCTGCCAAACATGATGAATACGATGAGGCTACCAACGAGGGTCTACTACTCGTACCTTGCCAGTAACATCCATCTCTAATGCCCTCAGCTCCTCCTCACCCAGCTCGCCTTTAGCTTGAGCTTTCTCCATTTCCTAGATTCCCGATCAACAGGGATGCCAATGAAGGCCGCGAACACTCACCATCATCATGTCTCGAACGCTAAGACTGAACAATCCATGTGAGTAAAATGAGAACAGCGCGTGGAAATGTCAGACGTACGCGCTGCCAATTACGCCCCAGACATCCTTTGCAAGTGCACCCTTCTCTTTCAAACGGGACCAAAAGCCTGGGCTGTAGAAAACTAGCATTGAAGGAAGATTCGACGTTGGTATGACATAGACTCACATGCCGAGGAACTTTTTAGACTTCAAGTAGGAGGAGGCCTTCATCATGTAGACATTGCCGATAGTATGTAAGAGCTTTGTCGCGTCAGTCTGGTGAGCCCGAATAGTATAGTGTTAGTACTTACCTCCACACCGAAGCTCTCAAGCTTCAAATCGTCAGCTTCTCGTTTCATTTTTGCTTCAAACGCCTGCGATTCCGGATCATCTTTGGCACCGGGATGCTTAGCCTCGACGAAAGGTCTCAGTCGGTCGATCATCTTCGTGGTCAACATAGACACCCGAGCTTCCATAACCTTTCTTCTCTCCTGCTCCTGTATTCTCAGCTTCTCCTTCTGCTCGACGGACATCTTGTTGCGCCTGCGTGTGGCCTCCCTCTCGGCCGCTTTCTGACTGGCAGGTGGTGAGGGAGGCGTCGTCGATGTGGTTGTTTGTGCATCAGATTCATTAACATGAGGGACGACAGAGTTGTCAGCGTGATGGATGGGCGGAGGTGCTGATGAGACATCCGCATGCGGTGGTGTTGTTGGTTGCGCAGATTCCGAGGAAGGCGGAGAGGGAGGCGCCGCAGGGGCAGGGACATTTACCGACGCGCTGTGAACAGACGGGGTAGCTGGCTTAGAGGGCGTGCCATTCATTTCCTTCTCTATCTCCTGCTTCTCTTCTTCTGTCATCATGGTCGTGGCCACGTTCGTCATGTCCTTCATAATTGAGATCTCGCCAATCTGATTTTTTCATAGATGGTTAAGAGATGATGCTCTATGATAGGGTTTAAACGGAGCTCACATAGTCGACGAATCTTTCGCCTCCGAACACATTCGCGAAGAATCCTGCTGCATCTTCCATGTTCACACCTCCTTCTTTGTCCACCTGGGAGAGAATACGGTGTTTTCTTTGGTGAGATGTTCCGGTGAAACTGGGGCCGACACTTACCATAGATTTTCCATTCTTATCATAGACTGCACGAAGATTCTGTGGGCACATTGCTACTGATTCGAAAGAGAAATAATCATGATGCAGATGACTGCCTTACAGAGTCCGAGAGTACTTGATATGCCTTGCTATATTCACAGGCCAGACGTAAGGATCAAGACAACCACGACTAGAGAAAGAGACTTGCCTGATATCTTTGAATTTCTCTTCTGCATCTGCGGAGGGGTTCTTGTCTGGGTGATACTGCAGGAAGCAGGCGAAGTGTTAGAGTTTTTGAGATTCTCGTGTGCGGCAAGGGGTAACATGGCAAGGGGAGAAGCGAGCGAAAGAACAATATTCACCTTCATTGCCTGCTTCCTATACGCCTTCTTTAATTCGGTATCATTGACGTCTGTACCAACACCGAGCTATCGTGATCGAAGGAAATGGACATAAGTTCAGAGGCAAGATGTGAGAGAGACAATATTAATGAGAAGATAATAAAGCAGAGATAAATAGCCCAGAGGTCAATGCAAGTAAGGAAGTCTCGGGGAGAGAAAGGACAGACCAGATCATAGTATTCGGTCTCGACTGGTGCCATGATGATTAGGGAGTAATGAATTCAATAAAAGAAGACAAGAAAGCAGATATTAGGGAGAAAAGAATGTCGGGATGGTGGTAGAAACTGGAAGAGATGTTCAGCGCCCTCTGAGAAGCATCGGCGTGAGAGCCTCGACTGACACAGCCAAAATCAGATGCCGCAGGCGCAGCATCATGGATGCCAATGGTATAACCAAGAAGTTCCAATAAATTCCTTGAGGATACTGTAGATAGCCATCTAGATCTCCTACACATACTACACAAGTCCAAGCGTACACGATACTAAAGGCTACATATTAGTGAAGAATAATACAAATACATCCATAAATCAAAAATAATAATCCAAAATCCCGGGCGACCAGTCTCATTGGGTATGTAGTCATAAAATGTGGTGAGGTGCGGATTTCAGGCGAGACGTAAGCTTCGTCGGTTTCGGGAGGTGACAAGAACGAAGTCTTGTGGCATAAAGGATGCTCGAGGTTGCTTTCTAGCCATGCGTGTGACGGCCTTCCACGCGTGCACGAATTGACGCTCGACGTACTTCATCCCTGATCTGCGAGAGGGAGATGGGCTACTGCAGAAACGGGAAAAAAAACAAATGAGCATGGATAGAAAAAAAGTCAAGGACTGTTCTCACCTGCGTCCATTGCAGTCAAAGTCCAACTCTGAGAAGATGGATGGAGAACGAGCCATTTCGCTTTCGTTAACGCGTATAGGGGAGAAATAGAGTGAGGGATTCGTTAAAAGAGTGGGGTAACGTAGGCTGAGAAACTATCGATACAGTGAGCAGAGCCCGTCCGCTGGTGGGTATAATGGGGAATGTGCGACCTTCCAGAGCAACATTTTATAGCGTTCAAGAACAATGAGGCCAGTACAAAAGCCTCGCATTGAAAGGAAAGCATAGTTACGACACACGTTCATTGTTATCCTTCGGACAAGCGGGAAACGCAGTTTCGAGAGGGTACAATAGAAACTGTGCATGTCACACTCCAGCGTCACACCGTTACATTTTAGAAGCCAAATAGCTGCATATAATGGCACAGCCATCGTCGTTGAGGCCGCGGGCTCCGAGCCACATATGCTCGGTACCGTAGTTCAATGTATGCAACCAACCACGTAGCTTCCAGCACGACTCGAATTATTTCTTAACAAGGCGCTTACGCTTTTTGCAGTGTTTGCAGTGTTTCCAATACTGGCTTTGCTCAGTATTTGTGTGACTGAATCGAACGGCATTCCCTAGATCAGGTGAACCGCGAATGTACGAGCTCGTTTAATGATCTTTCCTGATACTTACAGTATGTCCTTCGCTACTCACTCTAGTATGTTGCCAACAATATGTTGTAATCAGATGTTGTCAACTCGAGATCTTTCCTGAACCATCACAGAGTGATATCGTCAGTCTGTCTTCGAGAGACTAGCGTTCTCGCTCCGAATTACTATCCGCCGGTGTCCGGGACACTCACTACCTGACATCTCTAAATCTGGCCACTGATATTATGGAATTAACCCAGTGCGTGCCCATGATCATCTATCATAAGAAGGGCTTCTTTTAGGCGCCCAGGCGCCTCGTCCAATGAGCGACGCTGATGCAACCCAGAGTTCGTTTGGTTGAAAATCGGGGTCATCCCGGTATCCACTGTATTCCTCACCTTTCACCTGTCCATCCTCCCGTCTTAGATAAATCCTTGCACGCTGGCACGCGACGGCAGGGACTAATATGCGGCGTCTTGTCGTATTCGATCCTGTAATAGTTCGAAATGGCCATGCGCACATCAAGAAGGGAGGGATCGCTTCCTGGAGAGGCTGGCAAGATAGATGGCTAGTCTTGACGATTACCACTTTAGTTATCTACAAGAATGTGAGTAGTCTTCATATCTCCGCTTCATTTGAGCCTCAAGACAAGTACTCTAGATTGAGAAGCAGGAGATATGCGATACATTCGATTTGGAAAAACTCACCACCGTGAAGCCAATCTCCTCTTCCCGCGGACGTCAACACCGTCTTACCCTGGGGACCTCTTCTCGCAAATGCCAGTTCGCTTTCTCGTCCGCCTCCGAACTCTACCACTGGTATGGCGATATATATGCCCAAAGTCCTCTGGCTTCGAGAAATCCCTTGGCTCAATCACGTAGCACCCCAGATCTGAACGCATTTATAGAATCGTATACGGTAGGTCTATCCTTTAACTCGATGCCCGTATGTATCAGCTCACCTGGTCGTTGCGTTCATTGGAGTCCACGGCCCGGGGCCCCGACAGCCCATGGCAGTCCTCGACGCGTACGGCTTCCACCAGCGTCGGTACCCCTCGAATCGGACTGAATGTCAGTCTTGACGACATATCCAAGACAAGGGCATGGCAGACTCCCCATTCATCTTATCTCGCCCCTCTTCCGCCTTCCAACGATGCACGATTGATCTCTCTTGATGGACAGTCGGAGAAGAACAGTGATGTACGTATTCTGACCACCTATGCATGTTACAATTATTTTATCACCAACTCTTGACTTGTTCCAAAAGGCCAGAGACGATCAATTGAACCCTGAACAGCAGAACCTTATCCGCGAGGCAGTTACCGTGTTGTGCAATTCAATGGAACCTCGCCTACTCAGGAAGAGCGAACCGGGAGGCGAGAAGCCTTTCGACTTGGTCGAAATTCGTCTACGATCTCTTGCTAGGCTTCAACGCAAATGGAACGCGTCCAGCTCTTCAGCCCTGCCGTCGTCAGAGGAAACATTGCGCGTGTTTTCTGACTCACTGAGAGACGGATATGTTCTTTGCCAGTGAGTCATCCTTGTATCCACTTCTGTGATCTTTCCATTGAAACGACTGCCCTAGACTGATGAACACCCTCCAATCAAACCCTGTCCTGCGCCCGGATGCTGGTGCTCGGGACCTTGACGACAATTCTAACATCACCAAATTCTTGAAAGCTTGTATTGGGATGCCGTCTGATGACCTCTTCTTCCCAAACGATATCAGTGATGCAACAGCAACCTCATTGACCCGTGTTGCGCGCACTATCATCTCCTTAGCTAAGTTTGTAGAGGATTCGACGCCAAAAAGAAGGATTGCGACGACAAATGCTCTGATCAACTTTGCGAGAGAGACGGACATTGTCGAACCTCCTTTTGGCACTACAGACGACGTAGACTTGGAGAGATGGATCGACAACCTAATTGTAACCCGGCGGAGGAAGTCCATGAGCAGCAGAGGTTCGCACACCACAAGTGACGACGGGGAACGTCTTGCGATCGAAGTGTTCTCGGCCTATGGAGATCTTCTTTCTCCCGTTATCGAACAGGTACGATGTGTTACCATGATCAATCGTTGTTCGCTTTACTTATTCACTTTGGGCTTGCTACTACTAGCCAACGCCCAAGGTACGTTCGTTCGGATACATCCCAAATGAAAAGTTTGCATCACGTCATTCTAGGTATACCAGGTGAGAAGATTTATCATCTGAATTGCTCTTTTGTTACTTAACTCTTTCAAAGAGCACACTCTCGTTTTTACTGGACGTTGCATCACTCAAGAGCGAGAGGTTCGTTGCCTTCAGCGCCTTACGTTTCTCAACGTAAATTGTCATCTCTATCTAGGCTCTATGGATCTTTGGAGAGACTACACCATTTCATTACGACGTTAGATCCCATCTCCAGTCTTATCGACAGTCGGCAGTTTCGACTGAAACTTCTGCATGTATGCGCTTATGATTGCTTATTTCGACAATCATCGCCTCATGACCGTTTCCAGATATCTGCTGAGCTCGAAGTCTCAGATGACCCGCGGATTCGGGTTGCTCTCGAAAAAGACGACGTAGAGATATCGAAAGTTCTTAATAAAGTTATCAGCAACGCGAGCAGTAAGCAAGCTGTTCTCCGACTCAAGGGAGAAGATGCACAGACATGCGTCGATTTAATTCAGGATGTACGCTGTTCAATTGTGATTTTCGCTGCCATCTTCCTTGAATTCATTTTTCTCGAAGGTACTGGACAAAGGGTCGATACGATCAAAGGAGGACGAGGAATTTACGCTCAAAGCTCGCCGACTCCTAGTGAAGCTTTCTCAGGCCCGAGATGTGCTTCCGCAGCGGCTCTTCATCACGGGAGTTCAGGGTACTGAAACCGAACCCACATTTGGAGGCGCGTTCGGTGACATCTTTCGAGCATCCTACAAAGGTCAGGATGTCGCTTTGAAGCGAATCCGAGTCTTCCAAAGGGACGCGACGAGGCACAAGATCCGCCAGGCAGGTCAAAGGTCATCATCAATTCCAAAGTTATGCTCATTGCAAATTTTTAGCGTTTCTGTCGTGAAGCACTTTTGTGGCAGCGACTTAAGCATCCGTACGTTTTACCGTTCAGTGGGATAGACGCGGAGACATTTCCGTCATTCCTTTGCATGGTATCACCCTGGATGCGACATGGGACTATTTTGAAACATCTGGCCGAGAACGGAAACTCTAACGTAGAAAGACGAGTAAGCGAAACGGTCCTGGAAAGTGTACTCGTATCAATTGGTCGATGCTGCAGCTCTTCGAGATCGCACAGGGGCTAGAATATCTTCACTCTCAGAACATCGTCCATGGTGATCTCCGTGGGGTAGAAACTTCACTGATATCATTTGGTACATATTTACTAAAAGGAAGCTGCAGTCGAATATCCTAGTGGATGACGAATGGCACGCTTGCCTGGCTGATTTTGGTCTCGCTGTGTTCGCTGACGCCACAGCCGCCACACATACATCTCATCAGGCAGGATCTGTCCGCTGGATGGTACGTCGTTTTCCACCATACCTATCTCAGCATGTTACCGAGATTTCCATAGGCCCCAGAACTTCATGACCCGCAGTCGTTTGGGATATTTTCCTTCAAGAGAACATTTGCTAGCGATGTGTATTCGTTCGCGTGTGTGGCGCTTGAGGTGCGAGGTCGCAATTCACCGTGGATACAACTTACCGTTCTGTAATTTCTACATAGCTGTACACAGGAAAGCCGCCCTTTGCTGATCTTCCTCACTGCCCAGCTGCAATGCTTCGTGCTCTTGAAGGGAAGCGTCCCTCGCGGCCAGTAAGCTCAACAGGGGATCAGATCATACCAGATTATATTTGGAATATCATTGGGCGATGCTGGACTCATCATTACGCCGATCGACCAAGTATAAGCGAGGTCGTCAGGGCTATGAGTGGTGCAAATCCAGAATTGGCCCACGTAAGTCCTCATTTTAGACCTCCGCGTTGAGGCGCTGATTAGCGTGCGACTAGACCATCATTCCTGCGCCTTTGGTGAACATATCTAACCTTAATTTACCTGAATACTACAACCTTCGACGCAAGCCGGCATCTCGTCGTTCTAAAAATGCACGGCCGCTTCGACATCAAGAAAGCCGTTCGTTTTGACAGGTTTTGACTGCCTACTACATAGGCCTTGTTTTTACTTTACGCTCTGAATAATACAAAACGGAGTTCAACGTCGGCATCAGGGGCTCTGGCGCCTCACGCCACATTCTGTTTTGTGCATCTTGTTTGCCTATGTGTGCTTATGAACAATGAAGAAACAACTCTGCTGGATTTATTTGCATGTCAAATATCGAAAACGTGATATCAACACCAGATGTATCGTACAGAGTGCAAGACTCCCCTCTTAACATTCGATCATGGCCAGGAATACCACAACTAAAGAGGATCAGGGATTTCATCGCTTAGGCTCCTGGGTTCTCCCAAATTAGGTGTTCCGTCGCTGTTCCAGTTTACTCTAAGTTAGTTATAAAATGAAGTGAAATGAAAAAACTTCAAAGCAAAACTTGAAAGACTCACTTCTGCACTGCTGTGTATCGAGCACCATCGCATGTCCCAGGAGTGACAGAATTTGCGTGATAAACCTAGGAAGGAATAAAGTACAACTTCCCTGGGATCATGTCGAGGTCAGCTTACATTCCAAATTTCTGCACCTGACGGGCTCGTGAAAAAGCCATTATGTCCAGGCTGATAGATCCTAGGTTACCGGACGTTAGTTACTTCAATGGACGTATCACCACGCAAAGCTTCTCAGTACCCGTTGGCGCTGGTGAAGATCGGGCTCGGGTATTTCGTCCAAGCGCTTGAGTTGAGCGGGTCCGATCCCGTCAGCTCGAGCCGACCGAGTTGGTACCCCCGTCCCCGCGCAGTTGGACGCGGAGTAAACGATCCAGGTACGTCCGCCGTGATACAATGCTTCTGGTCCCTCATTCACGTTCGCTCCGACTCTTTCCCAAGACAATGAAGGCGTAGAAATCTTGACTGTTACCAACCGTCGTAGGATTTTTTAACTGAAAATGTACAGGCATTGGTCTAATGGTGAACGTTAGTCGCGATGGATGTCTTGAAGTTAATTGAGACATATTGTCCCCATCCCAGCTGGAATAAACAAGGTAGGTGTTCGCGCCCCAGAAAAGCACTGTGGCGTCGATGACCCAGACATCACGATTGGGGATGGTTATTCGGCCTAAAGAAATTTGAATGGGATTCCACTCTCATGCTCAAGATATGATAGATATGTACCAGCATAGCTCCAGGACAAGTCCCAAATAATATCTGAAGAACCTTTGAGGACATGGAGATGCTGATTGACCAAGGTGCCCGATGTTCCAGCGGTGTAGTGTCTGACCGTGAAAATCAAGTGAACAAGATGCATGATTAAAGACGCATTCGACGAAGCTTACATGTACCAGGAATTGTATACCCTTTGAATATCTCAAGAGTCAGCGGGCATTCAAACTATTGAACTTGAGCCAGGAGTACCAGTGGATTTCAGGCGCCCCTGATAATACATCCTTCGGTTTAAGGTCAGATAATGACAATATATGGTCGCTTGCATACATAGATTGCAACACCTGGACGCCGTGCTGTCCGTCCAAACCACCTTAGGTGTTGCGGTCTTCAATCCACCAACAGTTGTTGCTCGGGCAATTTGGATATTAATCCAGGTGGTGGTCAGATCTGGATCAAAAAAAGTGAAAAGTAGTAGAGTAAGCGGATGCGTTTATGGCGTACAGTAATATCCTTCATAGTAAACCTCATAAAATGTGGACTTCAAAGAGGGATCTAGACGATCGCAGATGGAGACACACCATAAACGGATCGGACCCATCCCTGGCTTTGATGGGGTTCGTGAAACTAGCCTCTACAGGAAGGCTGATATGAGAGACGAGCCACAAGAAGAGGAGTGTGCAGATTTTCCAGAGGAAAAATATCCTTGTCAGTGAAGCAACGGCGTGGATGCAGCTGTGAATTTCAAGGCGGACAATCTTCTTCAACAACGGCCCGTACGTTTATCCAGAGCTGTCGCAAACATGCCACCTGATTTTGTTCCACATCTTCTCAGACCATAAGAGTAGGCACAGCGAAGTCAGTTGTAAGCACTTGGCACTGATGAAGCTTTGAAGACTTGTTTTCCTAGCTTCAGAACTTAATGTGGCATGATGTGTTCTCGGGTCCCGCATTGATGTCAAAGCACGTGGACATTGAGGCGGCCCGGCCCGGCCGAGATCATAACTAAACGCGTACGCATTAGTAATAGTAAACAAGCGCCTGAATAATGTCACCCAATGTAATGGTACACAATACTGCTTTCTTTCTTCTGCTTCATGTGTTGCACTGCGAAATCAGATACGAGTGCCTGCGGGAATGAAACGAGAGTGGCTCGTCAGCTATACAAGTGCCCAATGTGCCTAATTCAAGAGTCGAGGCAAGGCCTGCTATAGTTGGCAAATAATGCAGAACAAAGTCTACGGATATGGCACAGAGTCCCAAGGGTCTAATCCTAGAAATGTGTCGAGACAAAATGGACCCTATAAAACAAATGCGTCCGCCCAATGTCTAATGACACCCTCGCCTTGACGATGGAACTCGAACCGTTTCACGTCTCGGGATATGATCACTGCATGTGCATTGTGAACTTCCGGGAAATATGCCAAGACCTTCTGCAACTGCGGCAAGGAATTGAGATGGGAGGCCATCTTCTGTTGTAGTGGTGTTAGGACGGGATGCTCTGGAGGAGGGCTGCTGGATCCGAAGAATCCTCTTTTATTAGAGGATGTTGTAGGATCAGTATGATCAATGGCGTCAGCTACGGCATCTTCGACTTGTTTCTCGAGTCGTGAGAGGACGGAGATTAACCTCGCCCCATTAGATTCCGCGTCTTTTTCCAACTCCCGTATACGTACCCTAGAAGACCGAGATGATAGGGCGAGTTTCACTACTGCAAGCATAAGAAACACTGGGATGAGAATCGGCAGCGTCAGATAGAATACCTAGGTGATGGCAAAGGTTTATAAACATGAGCGAAGGAGGAAGAATATTACGAACGATGTTCAAAGGAAACCGGAACTGAAGGAATGGCGGCAGAAAAGGTTTCCTCTTCACGGAAAACACCGCACGGAACCAGGAAGGAGATAAAACAGCAGGCTTAGGGGCAGGAGGTTGAGGTGGTGGGGTGAAATGGGATGCAATGACAGGAGAATACGAGTCGTCCACTGTTCTGTGCGCATACATATGTGAGCATCCCTCGTGAGCATGGCTGGTAAATTGGAAACAAATACACACATTTCGATACCATTAGTCCTGTGGTCTGCAAAGGGATCGTCGACTTCAATGGCCGCAGTCATGTACGGAACAGTCCTATCGTGGATTCTAATATATCTTATTAGTCAAGGAACACAGTCCTAGGAGGGCTTAGGACGTACGCGTTGGCATAAACACGTATGTTCTTGAAAGAAGCTAAGGCTTGGAAAAATATCCGTTCTACAGCGTCGTCGGTTAATGCACATTTTGTGGGACTTTGGTGAAGAACACATACCCGGATCGGCCATGACTTCAAGGAGAGGTCTGCCAGTTGCTGACCATTGGTCTACAGCGTAGAACTGCTCTCCGGTCCGCGACAGTAATATCGGACCTAGAGTTGAAAATAGTGTAGAGAGGAAGGATGGATATCTGAGGAGGCCCAAATGGGGCGAAGCGATGGTATTGAAGTTCACAGGCTCTACAGAGTCGAAGAAACCTTTCTGCCGCAGGATTGAAATGGCGTAGCGGGAGATGAGACCACCGAGAGAGTACCCAGTTATTGAGAACTTGACAACGGTCTCGCCACTGGCATTGAGCCGTTTGACTTGCTCAAGTATCTCCTCGGCCACCCTCTCACCTCCCCAATCAATCCCGTCGTATGTTGAGTCGTCCCTGTTATTCTCTGGGACCAGAACACGGAGCTCTGATCCATCCGGACCTGGCGTACACTTGATTTCTTGAATGATCCTGGCCAGCTCTTCTACATGATGAGGGTTACCCCACATTCCTATAGAAATGTTTAGCTGAGTATATCGTTTATTTCAAACATTTGACTGCATACCATGGACGAGAACGACTAGATGAACGTGCATTCTGAGCGATTATCCTAACGAAGGGACGAGACGGGCGCTATTAGAGACGGTATAGGAGAAAAAGTTGTATCCTAGGAGCGGAAAGTAGATGGCGGTAAGAAAATGAAGCTGATAATGGATGGTGTACATCGCGCTCAACAAGTGTGCGTCGTAAGATGTATGCCGAACAACACGTCATCTTTCCGAGTCATGGCAAACGCCTAGTCCTTCCGTGCAACTTTCATGACGGCTATGCATCTTCATGTTTTTATTCATGGAATGGATGGCAAGGCTTCCCACATCGCGCAGATGGTTGAGCAATTTAAAACACGCATAGACCAACTGTCAATGGACTTCGAAACACTCGTGGCTGTTTCCAACAGCAGAGACCTCACATACGATGGCATTGACTGGGGAGCAGAGCGCGTTTTGAAAGAGGTAACAGATCAATCCAGTGATTTCAGACCTTAATTCAGCTTAATTCGCGCTTCTCTCAAGTTGGACGATAAAATTGCTGTCTTGGAAGCGCAACGACGTAGCGTAATCCAGCTGTCTATCACTGGATACAGCCTAGGAGGTTTGATAGCAAGATACATGATTGGGTACGTGAACTTGGCCTTTTCCACCATGATCTCCCTTGTGATCATCTAGTGTTTTGTTTCGACGTGGCTTTTTCAACACTGTTCAACCAGTCAACTTCGCCACCTTTGCCACGCCCCATATCGGCATACCTTCTGGTTCTGATCGATTCTGGCACTGGATTGGCTCTCGTGTTCTTGGAAGAACGGGGAAACAATTGTATCTTCTAGACAGCTGGTCCAACACCGGGAAACCACTTATACAAGTCATGTGCGATACTGGTGTGGCGTATTGACAATTCATCAGATCGTACAGGCTAATTACTGTCCCTTTACATAGACTTCATCTTCTACAAGGCACTGTTGCAGTTCGCAAGAATCTCTATCTATGCTAACACGTGAGTCCCCCCTTTTCTGCTAGGCTCTAGGACAAGTCAGCTTACAGTGAGATGTCAGAGTTAAGGATATAACAGTCCCATACTGCACTGCGGCATTTGAAGACAGCAATCCTTTTGCCGGTAACAGGTCAAGTCAAATCAACCCGCAAGTGCTGTTCTCTTGGGCCGGTCGATCTCAAACTAACCACTACGTTCCAGAGAGTATCTTCCTTCCTACAAGCCGATACTTCGTTCCTTCTTCATCGCTAAAGCATCGTCTCGGCGACGAGTCTTCAAGAAGCCTCTCGGGTTCGACGGCCCTTTCATCTATTGGGCGTTTCCTTGGAATCTAGTGAGATTATAAAACTCTGCGGCCGCCTCAGTCTCTCTAATGATGGTCACAGATTCTATACTTTTTTACGCCGCTGTACATCCTGGTGTTCTTTGCTTACCTTCCCTTTAGGACCTTCCTTTCGCGACGAGCGTCCGCATCCCGTATCGCTGCCATGATAACGGTTAGAACGCCGAGCAGTGATTTGATTGACACACTCCCGGAGCCGCTAACCACACTCGCAGCACCGCCGACATCGGGTGCCGAGGAAGGCTCACCGCTATCAACCTTACAGATTTCCTTGGTACATGCGCTCAACACACTCCCTAATGTCCACAAGTACTCTGTCTTCATTCCCAATGTGCGAAACTCTCATGGAGTGATCATCTGTTTGGATCCTCGGTTCGAGAACCATAGAAAAGGCGCCGGGGTATTAAAGCACTGGGCTGACAACTTGATTCTGTAGATCAGTACGTACAAAATATAAGTACATTGTGTATGAATATTATATGAGGCGCAATACATCAAGCAAAACATGGCGCAGACGAGAGAAGAAAAATACAAGCACTACATACACAATCCCCAGATTCTGGCCGTTCAAAAGAAGAGAACCTCATCATAGTCAACTTCAGAACCAACAAATCCTCCAAATATTCCGCCGCCATAGTAATCGTCACTATCATTGTTTGACGTCCCGTCGTATTCATCCCCATACTCGTCACTGGGGTAGATAATCACCTCATCCCATTGCACTTCCGCCACCACCTCTTCAAGAAGAGACACGTCCCTGGCGAAGAGGTTGGCGCATGCTTGGAGATGGAGCTCGTAAAGCTCTACCTTGTGCTCGTACCGCATAATTAGGGTGTCAAGGAGGTCATCGAGCCACATCCCATAATAGGAAGACGGTGAATCAAAGTCCACGTCGTTAAATGACAGCGTGCGCAGGGCAGGGAAATGCATGGGTGGAGGACGATTGCGGTTGTTCCGTCTAGCTCGGATACCCCTATTCTTCTTCTCTTCTGCGGCAGCAACGTCGACCGTCCCAAGTGCCCGGACTAGCTCGTGCCCGCTGAGCCCCTTCAGGTATATCGCTCGCAACCTCGGCAGTCTCGCAAAGTTGGATAACCAGGCCTCCGAAGAGAGAGTCTCCATCTGCGATATGTGCAGGGTGCGGATGTTCTGCAGGGGGAGTGCTTTGCATACGGATGTAATGACGGACTCAAATTTACGCGTGCCGTATGATGCCCAGCTGAGCTCGAGGTCGTGCGTGGGGCGGGCGGACGGTTGCGCTGCGGTCTCGTCTGAGGTCGGCCAAACCTTCAAGCGCACACCCGAGGGCTGTGCGTGAAGAATAGCAAGGGTCCTGGGATGTTTAGAAGAGGAGAAGATAGTTGAAAGCGAGGGGAGGATCCCAGAGAAATCTCCATCGATACTCGAACAAATGATGTGGATTGTGCAGCTCGTCGGGAAAGTGAGATGACTCAGGAGGTGAGCACATTCGAGCATGGCACCCCCGAGTCGGAGATGGGTCAGTTTGGGTAGGCTGATGACACGCAATGCAGCGGGTACATATTTTGCTCCGTGGGGAACGACCGGCAAAGCCTGCTCAAGATCAAGAGTCTCAAGATTGCGCATCTTTTCGAGACTGTCAATTAAGTCGGGCATCCCGGGACGGCCATGTTTGCCAGGGTGAGCGAGTTTGAGGTGAGTGAGGGTGGCAGAATAGAGGCCTGAGCTCCAGGGCAGGGAGCACTTGATGATTTCGAGATGCCGGAGACGTGGAGCATGTCCCGCGAATAGATTGCTCGGAAGTGTGTATTGGCCTTCCTGTAGATAATAGAAGTGTTCCTTTGCGTTGGTAATGACGAGCGTCTGAAGAAAAGGAGCTGGATGGTCGAGAGATTGCAATATTTTATCAAGGTGTGGAGAATGGCCGGTGAGGAGTAGATCGGTTGTACGGTGCAATTGGCGGACTGCCTTGGTCACCCATTCAACCATCTTGGGCGTCATGAAGGTGAGATCCGCTCTGATCGTTAGTGGTGCCATCTTGGACCGTCTAAGCATTTCTGGGGCCCAATTGGCAGAGAAAAAGGCGGGAGCGCTCCAAAGAGTAGGGTAGCTCAAGGCAACGGCTCTCCAATGACGACAAACATGGGACACTTTGATCCAAGAAAGAGCCTGCTTGCCATCTGGATAGTGCCGAGGGAAAGCAAGGAAGAGAAAGATCTTGGACAGGATCTCTGGGGGAAGCATAGAAACGAAAGCAAGGGCATTTCGACGGGATTTTAGATCTCTGACAGCCTGTTCATGCAAACAGATGTCCCGGTCGATCTGGGAGAGTTCTGGGTTGAGGGAAGCTGGATGGGTAATTTCCTCGATAGTTGAAGCGAGTTTGGTCGTAACTGAAGTATAATTAGGTTTCAAAGAGAGGTCGGATAGTGCTTGAATAGCTCACAAGTCATAAAGGAGTCGTCAACAGGGGCGTCAGAACATAGGCCAGCTATGCTAGGGAATTCTGATAGGTGGAAATAGCTTTTATAGCTTTCCATCACAGCCTTTCAACTGCCGGTTGTTGCAATTAGATCCTGAATTAAATGACGGGAAGCGCTAAAGCGGCTACGAGGGCGGGATGCGACGTGTTGCCATCCAAATCCCTGATCGGCGCTGCCACCGGTCACATCTGTCACAGCACCTCATCTTACCATGGAATCCTCAACTCTCTACCACATAAAACAGCAGTTCATTCTCGGTAAGTACGTTGCTATACTCGCCGATAGTACCCCATAGTTACAGTACCTTTACAGGCGCATACACGTCTCTCGTCGATCTCTCTTTGCCAGACACGTCTTCGGATGATTATGTTCCCACTTTGCTGTACAAAGCCCGCGCTTATATCGCCCTCGGAGATCCCAACTTCGTCTCAAAAATAGTTCCAGCTGATTCGGAGAACGTCGCGCTGAGGGCTGTCGTGGCCTTGGCCAAATATGTGGATTCGCCAGAGGAATCAGCTTTGGAAGAGTTGAGAGACTTGTCAGTCGAGATTGAAGGCGAAGATGCCGAGGCCACTGAGAAGGAAAAAGGTTATGTGCGTGTATTGGCTGGTACAGCTTTCGCACTTGCTGGAGAGATTGAGGAAGCCTTGGAAACCCTGGGGTCAGATACCGAGGATCTTGAAGCGTCTGTACATTTACACATACTCAACCATTTCAACCGTCTTACAATCTCACCAGCGTCGCTGTCATTGTTCAATTACATCTGTCACAAAACCGCCCAGACCTTGCTAAGAGGGAGTTTGACCGGTCGAAACGTTGGGCCGAGGACGATCTTCTCTTGCAGCTCATTGAATCCAACATTGGGCTAGTTACTGGAAGAGACGGCTACTCGAATACCGTGTCTTTCTATACAGAGCAGCTCGGGAATCCCTCTTTGACCTCCCCTCACATTTTGACGGCGCGGGGAGTGACACGTCTCCTACGAAACGAGTTCCAAGAGGCGAAATCGGACCTAGAAGAATCTCTACAACAGCAGAAAGGTGACGCAGAGACACTGGCAGCTTATGTCGTCGCGACGGGATTGGCTCCGAGCAAGAAGGGCGAGGCTGACGAACTTTGGA
The DNA here is from genome assembly GCA_004338095.1 of Gloeostereum incarnatum. Lineage (NCBI taxonomy): Eukaryota > Fungi > Basidiomycota > Agaricomycetes > Agaricales > Cyphellaceae > Gloeostereum > Gloeostereum incarnatum. The sequence continues at coordinate 1,447,094 of RZIO01000009.1, forward strand.
GGTATCCATGATCTTCTAGTTTATCGTTAATTCTTAGGCTGACCTTTTCTTCAAGTCAACTGGAGAAAGACCATCCTAATCATCCTCTGGTACTCGACGTCTCAAAAAAGGCTAATATTTTCGATGAAGCCGCTGCCAAGTTCATCGTTCCGCCTCCTGTGACTGTGTCATAATTTGGTACTCGCTTGTTTGTCGCTTTGCATTCCATATATGATTGAAGTTCTACCGCTTGTTACATAGTACCTCTGTCCTTCTGTCGGCGCGTCCACGTCTCGCCCATCAGGACGGCTGTCACTGGTCCTGGCTCGGTTCGAAGGTTGCCGGTGAAGTGGGAGCCAATCTTATCTATTCTGTTTGTCTTCAAGGTGCCGTGCTATGTGCGCTCATTATAGGATACTGTTTCTAGTTCGTTCATCCCACGGAGAAAAGACAACGGCAATAGTAGAAGCAATCTGGCTGTCCTCTATCCTCTGACATACATACAGACTTCAGATGCCGCGGCGGCCCTGTACCCGAACAAGACTCCTATTCTATGCGTCTGACCATGCCGCCTGTCAATTAAGCTTCCAGTGAACACATTGTGACCCTTATAAAGCACTATATAAAGCGCTCGCGGGTCCGAGGTATGTAGATTAAATCCTCCTCTTTCTCCCACTATGTCTGTATTCTCTTCCTTGTTTCGAGTGAGTTTGCCCATAGCTATTATCGGCAACCTTTCCCTCTAATTGAATTTTCAGTCCAGCAACGGAAAACCAAAGAGTCAAGATGAGAGCTTGGGACTTCTTGAGCGCGTTGGTATTCTCCATCTTCCTGACGACGGAATCTTTACGAACGACGCGTTTTCTAGATCAAAAAGGGTGTCGCAATTGACCTTAATGCCTCAACCTTGGTGAAAATTCTTCGCTCCCTCCTCATGAAAGTCACTGACTGATTTGGTACAGTCCTCTCTTCTTGATCTCATCAGACACACGAACGCCATTGATGATCGAAAGCTTTTGGTACATTTCTGAAATTTGAATACTAGCGATACATAAGCTCACCATAATTTGACAGCTCGAACACGCGCTGACGTTCGCTGCCGGGCTTGAGGAGGGGGAATTCTCCCAGAAGGTTCAGAATGAGATGGTCAAGCTTCGTGAGTCTCCGGAGGATTTCTATTTTTGGTAATATCATCACCTGATCAACACGGTGGCGCAGTCTACAACGACCTCCCTCACCCGCCTGCGACGGCTATCGGGAAACAGTACGCGTTTAGGAGTGCAGATGGGTCTGGCAACAACGTCAACATACCTGACATGGGCAAAGCTGGCACTCCCTATGCGAGGAGCGTGCAGCAGTTGCACCCGCTCCCGATCAACGAGCTCCCGGATCCCGGGTTGGTCTTTGATACGTGAGTGCATCTTATTGAGAGCTACCGCTGATCTGATGCATTGTATGAAAGACTCCTAAGACGTGAAGGGGTATAGTTTAAGTTGTGCCATTGAAGTTATTGTAACCTGACGCGACGTTCTCTGCAGTTCGTCAAGCATCCGGGTGGTTTATCTTCTATGATGTTCGCTTTCGCTGCGTTGGTAATCCATACGTAAGCCAGTTTTTCTGAATTTGGAGTGTTATCGCTCACCATAGGCCTAGCGTGTTCCGTACGTCCCACGAGGATGTCCATAATAACGAGACTTCCTCCTACGTGGATCTATCCCCGCTGTACGGGCATAACCAGGCCACGCAGGATAAGGTCCGTTTGAAGGATGGAAATGGGCTCCTGCTACCCGACGTCTTCGCCGAAGACCGCCTTCTCCTCCTTCCCCCCCGCAGTCTGCACTCTCTTGGTCTTGTTCAACCGTAATCATAACGTGAGTGGGGCGTCGCTGCCCTTCACCTGATAATAATTTGCTTTGCAGTATATTGCGAAGAAGCTCTTAGAGATTAACGAACGTGGGACGTATCAAAACCCCTCGACTCTCAAGGGTGCAGCGCTCCACAAGCAGGATGAAGAGATCTTCCAGACCGCAAGGTTGATCAACTGCGGGTGGTTTGGATCAGGTGAGCATTCTTCGTCGCGGGTCTGGGACTATTGCTGATACTTCGACATAGTCGTATTTTCAGACTATTTTTCCTGTATCTTGGGCTTAGTGAGGCAGGGTAGCAGCTGGAGTCTCAACCCATTCGGGGTATGTGTCGATCTTACGAGCCGAACCTCAAGGAAGCAATTTGACTTTCGTACGCAGGAAATCAGAAACCGAGACCATTCTCAGTTTGAACGAGGTGAGGGCAATGTCTGTTCTGTTGAGGTGAGAATTCTTCGGATTCCTATCTGTTCTGCGCACCTTGCTGATGTGTTATCAAGTTCAATTGTCTCTACCGATGGCATGCCACTACAAGCGCCGAAGATGAAATCTGGGTGAAGGATGTCCTCCAAAGAATTTTTGACGGCAAAGACCCCGAAACAATTACTGTAGACGACTTCAAGGCTGCCGCCAGGAGGATCAAGGCTATGGAGCCCGATATCACGGATTGGACTTTCGGAGGGTCGGTGCCACATCTGTCATCTGGTGACAAAATCGCTGAACTCACTTTAAACTGCTATAGACTAAACCGACAAGAGAACGGAACGTTTAATGACGACGATCTGGCGAATATCCTGCACAATGCGTGAGTGATTCGCTGTTCCATATACCAAAGCCTAACTTCGTTTGTAGGACTGAACACCCTGCTGCCGCCTTCAGAGCGAGGGGGACTCCGGGTGAGCTTGTTCGGAGTGCTCGCCGTGATCGATATTGACTATGACCCATTAGCGTCTATGCGTCTCCACGAAGTTATGGGTATAACACAAAACCGGCAGTGGGGCGTGTCATCCTTGAATGACTTCCGAAGGGTAAGCAAGCAAGTTTTTCAATCTGACATCCCTTACTTGATATTTGCGCCACTAGTTCTTGGGATTGAAGCGTGCGTCGCATCACACTCACGATAATGACCTTTCGCTGAGGCTCATTTTTTGTAGCCTACGCCTCATTCAGAGAGTGGAACTCGGACACCGACGTTGCGGATGCCGCCGAGAAGCTGTACGGGGATATCGAGCGCCTGGAACTGTATGTCGGTCTGCAGGCTGAAGAGGCCAAGCCGCTGGTCCCGGGTGCTGGTCTCTGCCCTGGTGAGTCGTTCTGGAAAACATGATACGAGTCTAGATTAAACATGAATCAGGATATACCATCAGTCGTGCAATTCTCAGTGACGCCATCGCTCTCACTCGCGGTGACCGTTTCTTCACCCATGATTTCACCCCTTACAACCTCACTGCTTGGGGCTTCGCGGACTGCCAGCGCGACCCGCATGCCTTTGGCTTCGGAAGCACTCTCGGTCGACTCTTCCTCCGTACGCTGCCCAACAATTTCACCGAGAATAGCGTCTACACATTTTTCCCTTTAATGACGCCTGACGCGATGAACGTCCATTTGAAAACGCTTGAAGTTACAGACCTTTATGACCCTACCAGGCCCAAGGCAAAGGTTCCGACTCAGCAGGCAACTGCGTATGCCCAGGTACATGCCATCTTGAAGAGCGAAGATTTTGAGTCTCCCTACGCGGAGAGGGCGTCGAAGGTCGTCAAAGGCTCTGGGTATGCGTCAGATGTATAGTACCCTGATGAACTCCCACTGACTTTCGCTTGGATCCACAGATTCTTCACGGTGTCGACCAACTCACAAGAAGCCGTTGAGGTGCTGGAAGGTTTGGCGGGGACGCCCAAGGCTGAGGATGAGATCGCTCGTTTCTTTTTCGAAAAGACGAAGGCGCTGATGAAGGAGAACTCTTTCAATCTCGTCAACTCAAGCATCCACGTAGTAGATGTGGTTCGAGATGTTCTCAAAGTTGCTCCTGTGATCTGGGTCGCCACAGAAATTGTACGTCACATCCGGGACTGCTGACCACCTCTGCTGATCAGTCTACGTCCTAGGCCGGTATCCAGTTGAAAACCGACGACAATTCGGATGGTCTCTATACAGCTGGGGAGCTGTACAGTATCCTCGGTGATATCTACTCGTCAGTCCACCTCGAATTCTCTTCGAGCAATCCTGAGAATTTTCCAACAGGTCCATTTTCCTCGAAGTTGAGGCCTCCAAGGTCATGACATTGCGTAGCAAGGTCAAGAAAAACATTCATACGCTACTGCACCAGATCAAGAGCAAACTCAACAGTGGTAACAGGGTAAGTGACGTGGCCAGAGGAGAACCTTCTGTTCTGATGTAAGATATGCAGGGTTCTGTTCTTGGGTTCGTCAGCTTGTTCTCTCGCTCAGAGACGAAGAATACCTCGGGGCATCAAGACCTAGTTAAGCACCTCAAATCCTTGGGACGATCTTCAGACCAGATTGCCAACACGATTCTGGCAATCATGGTTGGGGCATCAGTGGAGCTGTCTCTAGGTATGCTGCCTCTTGTCACTAGAGAAATCAGAGTATAGGATTGAGAATGTGTGTCCAGCACTTACCAACATGATCAACCTGTACATCGATTCAAACGAGGATGGATTGCATGGACAGGATGATGCCAAGCTGGAGATGTATGTTCGTGAAGCTATCCGTGAGTTTCCATGTCGTTCTATATCCTTCCAAAACCCATGAATTCTTCAGGGCTCGATCCTCCTGTCCGTGGTGTTTACCGTGAGTCTCTTCCTATTTGTTTAGCGTTCCTCATTGAAATTTCGGCACAGGAACATCCAGAAAGGATGTTTCCATCCAGGGTGTAAACATTCAGAAGGGTGGTAAGGTGTTCCTCGATGTGGCTAAAGCATCTCGAGATGTCTGTGCTGTCCTCTTATGGCAATGCTATGTAAGGCTGATTTTTTGAGCGCAGGCTGAGACCTTTATGGCGCCAGACGAGGTGAACACGTCTCGTGAGGGATATCTGCTAGGACATGCGGACTGTTCCAGGTGCGTATCCACCAATAGCTCAGTGAATAAGTTCGCTGATGTTATTCTTTGCAGATGCCTGGGCGAATCTCTGTGCGTGAAGGTCAGCAGTGCTATTTGATGTGCCACATGGATATCTCTAATCCTCTCCCTATCCGATGCAGATCATGGCTCAGACTTTGAAGGCGGTATTCTCGCTTCCTGGCATTGAAAGGGCACCAGGCTTGTCCGGCGCACTAAAACGGTCCGTGGCTACAAGCTTCTTCCGACAGTGTTCTAAGTCCTGACGTGCCTTAGTTATCACGATCATGCGTACGAAGAACTCTGCTATGCATACCTGGATTACGGGAAGACACCTGCCCCCTGGCCAACGAGTATGTGTGTGCGGGTATGTTTCAATTCCTCCTGAACGTTGAAAGCACGCATTGATGATTTACCCGCGTCAAAGTTTGCTTCGAAGTGACCAGTTCCGTTGTCCACAGCCTTGGGATATCATGTTCGATTCAAGCAGCTTATAGGCGCCAGTGACCAGACGATCTATGCGTGTTCCCGAATTTGATTATGTCTTGTATATGCAGTATGATGAATTTACGAGTACCGATAGGCTTGAGAGAACAGAACCAGTGACGTCACCCAGTGATCGATAATCGCGGACACTACTCCGACTCGTACTTATTACCACAATATCCAAGCATGACCAGGCCTAGGCGAACAATCATGAAGCACGCGCAATGTGCACAGAGTGTATGTAAAATCTAGTTCTTCCGCCAGTTCTCGGTCACACCTTGTCGAGCCGGACCGACTATCGGGTGAAATAATCAAGACATTATCATTCTCATTCCGGTCATTCTCAGCATTCTCAAGCCAGTACTCTGGACTCGAGGATCATCCGACTCAAACCTAGTTCTGGAAAACGTCTAGCCTCCCAGAGCCTCCCATATGATCATACTTTGGCGGCCTGTGCGGTGGCTCTATGCATATAGAGTCCAGCAATGGAAGTAATCCCCAGCTCGTTCCAAACAATTATGTTGAGATTGCTCAAGATTATCTCGTTCCTTCTTCTGGGACTGGTTTCGCAAATCAGCCTTCCAGCCAAGGCAGACTTCACCAATCCTCTGAAGGCTAGGGACGGATCGGACCCCTTCATTGTGCGTTATTGAACGAGTTGTCTTTCTTTTCCGTGTTGCACTCACCTCCGAGTCTTTCTGCTAGGTCTATGATCAAGGATACTACTGTACGTACATACTCAATTCTCATATGAAGGCCCAATACTGACGCATCCTGGACCGCGATTTTTAGACTTTATGTCTATCACTTGGAGAGACCTTCAAATTACACGTACAACTACTCTTGGAGGGATAAAGACTGCAACGCCAAAGATTGTTTATTCTGACGGAGACTCCTCAAGGTGCTGCAATGTCTATATGTGCGACTTATGATCGAAGTGTTTCTTGACCCTCACAAATAGCTAATACAGGTGCTCCCGAGGTTCACTGGTTCGTCCTTTCGCATACAGTTCCTTGGG
>RZIO01000009.1:1470584-1499660 GCA_004338095.1 Gloeostereum incarnatum
TATCCTCTGCTCCTTGGTTTTGGACTTGTCCTGGATGTTTTTCAAGATAGCGCGGGGGCTCCAGCCTTTCCTGGTACTTCTACGCGTAAGCCAACTGCTTATCGTCATCGTGTTGCCAACGAATTCTATCACGCCAGCGCCACCAGTGGAAGCCAGTGGAACTACCTTATAGTCACGAATGGCTAGCTTCCGTTTCTTCGTCTCCTTGTCCAAAGCCAAAGCTTTATTGACTAGATCAAAGACCTGTTCCATGACGGCATCCTGCCGCAAGTCATCCGTTGATTCCCCTTTGAACTATGAGAAACAAAAGGTCAGGACAGAAGGACCAATGCTGGATCACACTCACTAGCTGTGTATATCCACATCCATCCGTCCCATAACAGACATGTATCTTTGGAAGATTCACTCCTCCCGCCGTCCGAAAGACTCGAGCGTAGCATTTGATGGTGACACAGTTGTCGTAGCGAAGGGTGTGATCCACTGGGATATGTGCCGTAATGACTGGAACTGGTAAATTCTGGATGGATGATATCTTCTGGTCCTTAAAAACCCTGAAGTCGGTATTGCTTTGGGTATAAACTGGAATATCTTTCAGTTTGCAAACAGCCCAATCCTTGCAGGCGCTGGCAAGCAGTTCCATATCTCGAACACGTACACGGCTGGACCCAGTGTAAAGAGTTCTGAAAATGTCGGCAGCCGCTTGCCGTCGAGAGGGTTCTTTTGCATCGCACAATGAATAGACCTGATAGATAGTGTGGAAAGGGTGCTCCTTGCACATGCGAAGGATGAGGCGGCGTAGATAAATCTGGTTTTTGCTGGTCGAATTTGCCATCGAAAGTCGAGCAGATAACTGATGCTACTCAAGGTGTAAGTAATCATGACACGACGGCGGATGCATAGACTTACTGCAAGAAATATGAACTTGTGCGAAGGTACGCGTCCGAGCGACTGCGATATGCATGACAAATCCTGGCCTTCGAAGTTCGCCAACCAGAGCGAGCACAAATGGATGCAAGCATGTCCATCGTATCGATCAGAAACTCGCAGGGTTTGAGAGTACATTTCGATAGCGAGCTCTAGGAACTTCTTGCGATCTTCCAGATACTGGTCGTACATGGTTTTGTCTTGCTCCTTCTGCTTCATGAGCTTATTCAAAAGAGTTTTAACCTCTATGAGCTTCGAATCCTTGTCGCCGTATTTCGCAAGGAGCGCTGCACATTTCTGTTTGAGGAGCGCTTCTTTCTCCTCTATGCGACGGAGATAGATATGTAGTCGAGAGACCGCCGCCGAGGAGCTTATTGTTGCACGGTACTGATTTTCCGCGAATAGGGCACATTGGTGAAATATATTCGCATTGGCTTCGGCATCTCCCTGGATGTCTTGTATAGCAGCATCGACAGCTGGCTGGAAAAATGTTTGCAAGATGTATGCAGGCTTCTCAAGGCATGCCTCCGCAGTCCATGTTCCCTATATTGACAAACAAGCATTTAAAGCACGTTCATTGTGTGGAAGCGATACTTACCAGGCGGGCATTAATGCTGCTCAAATGATGAGTTGCAATGTTCTGTTCGCGCAAAGCCATCAGTACTTGCACCGCACGCTTTGATTCATGTTGAAGCCACAGAATATGTGCGAACTCTTGTGATACATCGACAGAAGGAACGGTCTCAAGCTTTTGCGCGTAGATAATTGAGTTCAAAGCAATCTGTGTCTGACGTGCCTCTCGAGCCGCTTCGCAGACTCGCAGAAGACAGCGTTTCTCGATGTCCACTAATGGTTTAGAGCGAGAGAGAACCAATCCACCTATTTGAGACCGTTCTTCCGTCTTACGAGCGCATCGAAGTAAAGATATTCGTGTAGCCATAATCATTTCAAGATCGGGGAATCTGTCAAGAAGATACCTTGTCAACGATTACTAAGATGAAAACTACCTTACTCACTCAAATCCAGATGCAATCGTGTCAAAATCGAGTACATTCTGGGAGTCGTTTGATTGCGAGGACATCCTCGTGGTCCTTTGCGCCCACTGTGCAACTTGGCTGAGACACATCAAACTCTGAGCAACTTCTCGTATCTGAGTAATATTCTCAGATCCCAAAGTACGTAGGTGCTCAATCTCTCTAGACAGCATACGATTCACTGTGTCTTGGATGTTCTGCTGGTCACGTTCGCGATATTGAGATCGAAGGGCAGTATACAGTGCATGTCCCGGACTACGGTACTCATCACGGTCGGGGAGATCCCACGATTCCGTTCGCCATCCTAGGTGGTATCGAAGGGAAGACGTGCCAGCAACATTAGAATCCAAGACCTGAGAAACTGTAGCAGCCAGACGGTTGAATCCAAAGGAATGGAATGCATTTAGCACGCCTTCAGCAGCTTCGGCATGGAAGTCGCTTGCTTCCAGGTCCGCCCCGTGGAACTGGAAAGCTTTATCCCACTGTCGCTCATGGCGATACTGTCGAGTGAGAAACCTGTGGTGATCCGGGTCTTTGATACCGTAGAACCCATCGGGTTCGTCGATGTTGCTGTAGATTTCATACATGATTTCCTCCTGAGAGACGTTGCTGTCAGCCCCCGGAAAGTCGGCAGCGAGCTCTAAAAACAGCACGGCAGTCGTATACGACCCACAGCTGATGGATTTCTGCGCAAGCAAGGTGAAATCCACATTCAACCACTTGTTATAGGATAACTCGTCTTGGGCCTGACGAGGAAAGCATCGTAAATGCAGGACAGTATCAATGATAGATCGAAGACACTGAACAGGAGTTATACTCCTGGATAGAATCGTGGTGAAATATTGAGAGAGTGCAATCATAGATTCATCATGAGACTCTAATACGACCTTCACCAAGACTGGCAATGTCATCTGACAAAAGGCGGGGTCTGACTGGAGGATATCTCGAAGCTGGGCGTAGAAAGAGTCATCTCCAGACAGAACGTTGGCGAGTAGAGTAGCAAAGTGGGTGATCCAACGGGTGAAGTCGTCTGGAGCCAACAAAGATAGGTCTGTATCCAGTGACCCAAGGTCTCCAGCAATTGATGCATTGCAAAGGCGGGGATAGACTTCGAGATGACGAATCTCAGCCCTCTCTTCGTTACTGCACTTGAGAGTAGAGGTCAGACCCCCCAAAGAGGACATAACAGATCGCAGTGTCAGATACGCTGAATGCATACGAGTCGGATCTTGCCCGTCCAATAGCTCTAGCAAGGCATGGACTATGCTTGTCTTCGGATCCCGGCGACTTTTATGCTCTACGGTGACCTGCTCGTCTCCGAGACTATGGATCGCCCCCTCATTTAGCACAAGAAGTTCTGCAAAGACACACATGTCTTCAGGGTGGAGTTTCTGCGGGGGAGGAATGCACTCTTTCAAACGCCAGAAGTCTTTAGAAGGGAAATTGTCGGTTTTTCCCTGGTCAAAAAGCCTTCGCACCAAGCGAAATTTATTGGAGGTTATAGCATGGTTCTCGAGAATGGCAGAAGAACTGTCGGATGAAACGTGTATAAGAAGTTCGGAAAGGCGCTCGGACAATTCATCTGGCCAAGCAGGAAGGGCATTAATTATCTGTTTCTGGAGGGAGGGGACTTTAGAGATCATCAGAGCTTGCCCGTCAAGCCAGTTCAATAGGTCAGCTCCCAACGTCGAGAGAGGTTTTGATTCGAAGGTGTAATCATATGCTTGACAGCAAGCTCTGATGAGAAGATCAGGGAAGCGCGAATCTGGGGTTTTGATCGCGCAATAGTATCGGAATGCCCAATTGAGGAGCGACTGGGCTGATCGAGCCAAGTCGGGTTGCCCAAGAATAGAGCATGCTCCCTGGATGAGTGCGTGTAATAGACTTCCGTCAGTCTGGTCGGCGAAGTCTGCTTGGCTGTAAGCAGTCCACAGGGTAATGGCACTAATGAGACGCATTTGCTCGTTCAGCAACGGCGTCTGGTGCAGATTCGCGAAGAGCTCTCGCAAAACATGGTAGGTCACGTCCCGTGTTTTAGCCGTCTCTGTATGCCTCAGGAGCCATGCTATAGATACTAGAATGGTGTTGGCATCGAAGGCTGGAAGATTGGGTTTGTGTGCACTGAAATCTTGTCCTTGACGATACTTCGTGAGCTCATGGAACGCTACGATGTGAACGCCGCCTTGCGCGGTCATAAGCTGAGCCAGATCCCCTCCCTCGGACAGATCAATGTTGCTCAATGTTCGCAGCATGGAAATAATGATGGAATCCACGTGCTGTCGAAGCCGATCTTCGAAAGCCGAGGGGTCATTATCCATCATCGTCAACCTCATGAGCTCTGAGTCCAGTTCGTCCGTTGCTTCGTCTACCTTCTTTGGTTTGTCAAACCAAGACAGAATCTGATAGGCAACAATGTCACCAAAGCAAGTGGCTATGCCCTCCTCAGCGGACCTGTGAATGATATCGCAATGCAGTTGGAAAGTCTGCAGACTTTGCGGAATGAGATCACACTTTCGTCCCGCCAACAGTATGATGGGTGTGAACGAGCGAAAGCAAGCTTTGGCACATTGCGTGCGATCTTCGTATCCGATTATGTGTGCGGGTATTTGAGAGATGTCTTTGCCTTCCTGGAAGATGGAGAATGCTATTTGTGAGGCGTATGCTTCAAAGAGAACGGAGACGTGGGTAAATCCCATCCTTTGGGAGGTCGCGCTGAGAATGGCCTCGACGTGCGGATAAAACTCGGGATGTCCTTGCAAGCATGTTTCCAGCAGATGCCAATACGGAACCTTTCTAATGGCAGAGCTCGCCACCATTGCATTCCCAAGAAAAAGGAGGCGAGTGAGACTGCGCTCATAGCTGCGAATCACAAACTTGCATTCAATAACATGGACCTGTATATGAGAGTGTGAACTTACTCAGAGAGATCCGTACAGAGGCGATCGTTTACGAGGTTATACACCATCTCGTCGGGCCCAGAATGGTCGATGTTACGAGCGACAGCAAACAATCGTGCATTAAGGATGGCAACACGAAACCGAACGCGGATATCAGCATCGCGAGATAACCACGGAAGTAGCACAGGAGGAAAGGGCGCAGGTGCTTTCACGACAGTCTTTCCCTGCTTGTTGAGCAAATTTGTGAGACCATAGTCCCAAAATTTCGCGAAATGGCTGTCTTCAGCTAAGTGCGCATCTAAGTACACTGCCAAAGCATCTCTTACTCTCCATGATCCAATGTCCCCTGTGTACAGCCGAAACCGTAGTAGGCCATGCAGTGGCAGAACTGACGAACGAGCAGTGTCAGAACCACAATAAGCCACCATAGTCGAGGAGAGGAAGTCAACAAGCAGAAGCAGAAATGTTTCCGAGCTTTTGTACTCGTATAGATCCATATGCGAAAGCAATGTATCGACAAAAGCCACAAATGATGTTTGCCCAAAGGCAAAGTATTGCGAACGTACATTAGCCAGCAGAGAAGGGAGGACAATTAGGAAAGTCGGAGGATCGTCTCGACAGCAGGCCATGACAAGAGCGGAGAGATCCTTGTCTCGAGTGGCTTCTCCTGAGCTAGATCTTAAGACAGGGATTGCTGTGACACAGCTCACGCATATGTGGGCAACATGGCGAAGGTACTCAGCCTTATCAGGAAGCTGCAGCCGCGGAACAACGCGTTTCAGCGAAGATCCGTGCGTTGTGAAGGTATCTCGCTCGTCGACATCCATGGCCGCAGGGTCGGCAGAATTCATGGTTAAACAACGTTGGAGCAAAGTGTTCAATTCGGCCAACACATCCTTGCACTGTATTCACGTCAATTAGCTTGGAGGAATGCAAACATGTTAGAACATGGGCTCACATCACCGTTTTTCCAGATGATACTCTGAAATCGCCCTCGCGCCTCTTGTTCAATAAGGCGTTTCTTGCTCCCGTCCTGCGCCAGCACCTTGCTCAGTGTCTGTGTTTTGATACCGGTTCCAACGCCGGGAGGAATCATGCAAGCCCAGGCAGCATCCCCTCCCTCATCCCCTCCCTTCGTGATCAACGGATCAAGAGCGTACAAAACTTGCGCTTTCTCTGCAACGTTCCAGCTCCGATCGTTCACTCGGTGGATAACCGACGACATGAGTTTATGTGCTGTCTTCAAGACACGCTGATCGGAGCTGGCTCCGTTTAGGGATAGCAAGGACTCGAAACAGATGGCTATGACTGCAGAATCCAAAAAGACGCGGGCCTGCTCCGCTCGGGGATGAACTATGTCGGTGACTTTCGCCCAATCGCTCATGTGGTCATCAAGTCGTTTCTGCAGGCAATTAGAAACCCTCCGCTCTCGAGGTGTTGCAGGCCGTGAGGTGGGTGCTGTTTCATGGCTATGTTCCTTCAAGCCGTCATCATTTACCAGCTTTGCCACATCCCTGTGCTGAGCATAACTGGGCAATTTGGCATCCAACAAGAAATCGCTAATAATCTTATTCCGTCCTTCCTCGCTGAGGGTCCGGACAGGTAGGCAATCGGGAAGAGGATATCTGCAGATCAAATTACTCTTCTCGGAGAGCCCACAGATAGTCTCGAAGAGTTCCAAAATGTCGCTGATGCGGTACAAGGGTAAAAATCCTTGAGCGCCGGAGCCCATACTCCTCCAGGCATCTGCAAGCCACGTGAGAACCTTGTCTTCAAGTCTCATGCGATAGAGCTGCACGTCCTGACTTGCTATTCTCAAGCAGTGGGCCAGGAACACGCACACGGAATCTGATGGCTGAGGAGGGCCCTGGACGTCCAGATCTTTTACGAGAGTCTCAATCTCGGATAGGACATGAGGGGGATCGAGGGGGCGCCGGAAAGAAGGAATAGAGTGGTGACTGTAGTAAACCAGCAAACTATGTGCAGCATGGCACGCCGCACGACACACTCCCGGGATGCTGGCTCGTCGGAGTGCATGAGTCCAAACGGTACTCCACTCACGGGGAGGAAGCTCAGACTCCGAACCCGCGACCGTCCGGAAATCAGCATGGGCAATAGCTGCCGAGCAGAGAAAAGTCAAGGATTGGACCGTTGAGTCGTCGGAGGGGATAAGAGACATCAATAAGCTTGTCACCTTCTTTTGCAGGTCGTCATGCAGAACGGTCCAATGACGGTCAATAAAAAAAAGCAGGACCTGAAGATGGTCTTGTCGGGCTTGATTCTTGAGCGACGACAACAGAGCGACAACAGGATCTTCTGTGCGCTTTCGCGTACGCCCGTTTGGGGATGGAAGTTCCGTGTGAGCCTCAAAGTGCTGAAACAGCTAAAGTATAACGATCTATTAAGCACCGGTGCTCGAGTAAACTTCAGGTCACTCACCACCGCAGCGCAATCAGCACGTAGCTGGAGAATAGACCATGCGAGAGCAGCAGTCGCATTGAAGTTAGTTCCAGACCTGAAGGTGGATGATGTAAAAGCAACGCCGCCACGCATGACCCGCTCTTCGTCTTCCTCCAAAGAAGAGAGCTGGAGTCGGATAGCTTCAAGCGACAGCGCTTCTGGACACCACCGATTCTCTGCCTCATTCTCCAGCTTATTCCACAGAAGCGCAACCCCTTCGGAAGAATTGCGGCCTGCCAAAGCTGGCAAGCCGAAGTCAGAAATGCGATAAGGGAGAATTCGATGAAGGACATCGACTAGGATCTCCCTTAGGAACTTATTCTTCGTTCCCCATATGGCCACCAGATCTGGCCAGGAGCGATGCGCGAATTCAACGACGTCAGCGACACGGTTGAGGGAGAGATGTGCGAGTGCGGCTGATACGGTGCGCAGGAGATCATGACAAAGAGTACTGTCGGGTGGAATGATACTCAAGCACTGGCAGAGTCGACGGAGGAAGTTCTTTGGAAAATCTTCATCGAGGTAGACCACCGGCTGTTTCTCGTCCTCTGCATAACCACTATCTTTCTGCACCTTGCGTTTCTCGTTGGCTTGCGCATCGTTTTCATCCTCCACTTCGATCACTGCGTCATAGGGGACAAGGTAGTTGTGATACGTTTGCATGAGAGTCGCAAGGAGAGACATGCATTCGACCTGCTCGTGTTGAGCAGTGGGCAGTACTCGTCCCTTTCCCTTCGTCTGATATCCACTTTCGAGGCGTCTACGTTTCCTGGGAGATCCACTATCCACATCCATAGCGTCACCTTCTTCTTCTTCTTCAGCGATGGCACCTGCAGCAATCTCGAACTCCGAGAAGTCAGTCTTCTCTATCTTCTTGTATGGAGGATCACCTAGAACAACATTGAGAGAGAGCACTACCATGTTCCTCCAATGCTTCTTTGTGCTAGTATGATCGAGGTGGGTGGCATGGGACATGATGGTGTTGAGCGCTTTCAGAAGATCCAGCGCCCCATGATCGAGCAGCTTGCCACGACGTCCGACCCTCCGATAAATCTCCTCCACAATAAATGACATGACATTTCCGTTCCAAAGATGAACAGATTTCTCTACGAGAAATCGGATGACTTTGGCGACATCGGCGAGGCGTTTCTCGGCAGGAGCGGTCCCTTTCTTAAAAAGACTTCAGTCTCCTGACCAAGAGCGTCGAAAAGGCTGGAAAATATCTCCCTCCAGTCGTGTGGTGAGTTTTTCCACTGACTGATGGCATTCTCTGTGAAATTCTGTAACAAGGAAGCAACGCCGTCCTGGCGATTCTTTGCGGTGCCACTTTCAAGATCTTTCCTGATATTGGAGACTAGAGCATTAGAGATTCCCATAAATATCAATATTAACGAGCATAAACGTGGTTGATGAGAGTCTTCGAGGGTAAAAATACAAGGATTGGTCGGTCAGAATAGAATCTTACAGTTAGTGGCTGTGCCACGCTGTGGACAGGACGCGTTATTTATCCTTGTTTGCTATGTACCGAGGTCTGGTATAAACTTGATATATTTCCTTCCCCTCTTGTCTTTGTCCTCCCACTTCGAACATTCGTACGGGAAATTCAATCATCTTTCATTTGTTGTCTTCCTTCCAGTTCTATGTCATTTTTGACGGCCACTTTCTGCCCGGGCAGCGCTTTATACATCCACGGCTGCTTGGTTCTGGTGATGTGCCAATAACGACGTACTTTGCCCGTCTAATCAACGGGCAGATGGTCTACGAGAGATGCGGAACGGGACTTTCTGTATCTGTGAATCTTCCTCTCTTCCGTCTCGCAACCTACATTTTTTATGATATCTGTTAGTTCTCTGTATTCATATGAATGTGTATAATATGCAGCCGTAGACATTGAATTAAATAACATTCAAAAGTTACCTTGGTACAGCAGTGGCCTCTTGAAAGAAGAAAAGAGTGTGCATATGTAGTGCGGGCCCCGGGGATTTCATCTGTGTTTTTTTTTTCTCGGTGTGGCTAGTCGAAGTTCGAAGAATGTAAGCTCCGCCCGATGACAAGCATTGGACCCAGATTGGACCTCCGATGTCGCAATAAAAGGTCGATTTTATGTACCCGCACGATCATCCATCTGAAGTTTTCACCATTACCACCAAATTACCACCATGTCTACTCAAATATTGGACAGTGCCCTTGACGCTGTGGGCCATACGCCGCTCATCCGATTGGATAGGGTAGCGAAGCATTATGGCTGGAAATGCAACCTTTGTACGTTTCAATTTACATGGAATCTTCTACGCTGCTCATCAGTGGACGTCGTGTAGTGGGTAAAGTCGAATACATGTCAGCTGGAGGATCAGTCAAAGACAGAATCGCCAAGGCCATGGTGGAGGCAGCTGAGCGAGAGGGAAACCTCATCCCCGGCAAGAGCGTGGTCATCGAGCCTACATCTGGCAACACCGGTACGCATTTTATGGCCCTCATGATCTGAAGTGTGCTAACAGTATCTCCCGATGAAGGAATTGGGCTTGCTATGGCTTGCGCAATCAAGGTAACTTTACCAACCCGCAGAAATCTGACCAGATACTGAATACTATAGATAAGGGGTATTCGGTCATCATAACCCTTCCTAACAAGATGTCTCTTGTGCGTTTATCTTCTTCTCTCCAAAGACAAGCGGCTAAGATATCGCCTGCGTAGGAAAAAGAAGCTGCCCTGCGTGCATTGGGAGCAGAAGTAGTTCGCACCCCGACCGAAGCTGCATGGGACTCCCCCCAAAGCCATATAGGTAGAGCCTACCACTTCTTCAATGCACCTCTCGTGGCTGAATTCCTTAACGATCGCTAGGTGTCGCAAAAAGACTGCAGCGCGAAATTCCCGGAGGAATCATTCTCGACCAGTACAAGAACGTTCGCACCCTTTCCATCCTCGTCGATAAACGTGTGTTGTCTAATCATCTACATTCTCTAGGTGAACAATCCTCTGTCCCATGAACTCACCACAGGTCCGGAAATAATCGCCGCTGTCACCTCCACACCCTCCACACCCTCCCGTCCATCCACCGGGAAAGTAGATGTCTTCATTGCAGGGGCCGGCACCGGCGGAACAATCTCAGGCGTCTCTCGTGCCCTCAAAAAGCACAACGAGAACTGCATTGTAGTTTCCATCGATCCTCACGGGAGCATTCTCGCCGTCCCTGCCTCCCTCAATGACTCCACGGCTGGAGACCCCTACATCGTCGAAGGAATTGGATACGACTTCATTCCTGACGTCCTCTCTCGCGATCCTGCCGATATCGATCATTGGATCAAGACATCTGATGATGAGGCGTTTGCTGCCGTCAAAGTGATAATGAGGCAGGAAGGGCTGTTGGTCGGTGGGAGTAGTGGATCCTCTTTAAGTGGTACTGCACGCTGGCTCACGGAGACCGAGGAGGGGAAGAAGGCTGCGAGTACGGAGGGCGTCAATGTTGTCGCTCTGCTTCCTGATGGGCGAGTGTTCTTACACCTCGATAAAGTACGAATGCCTAACAAAGAACAGGATTCGCAACTACATGAGCAAGCCGTGGTTCTTGGATTTGGCTATGAAGCAAGAGCCCTCTCCCCTTGCTGATACTATCGCCTCAATACTCGGTCCATCGAACGATGGAGGGACGGCTCACGAATCACCCTCTAAATAGTGGATCACTCAGCGGTATAGCTCTTGTCTTCGCCAGTGTTACTTTGTATGAACCCAAACTGTAATTGTTACGTATTTTTTTTCTGAAAGTCCGATTCTTAGAAGTCATCATGTACGGTCGTCGGGGAGAAAGAGGTATATGTTACACAACTACTAGAGCATAATTCTACATCTTTAACAATTATTAACATACTGTCATTCTATCGTGGGGCAGGATGGTGAGCTTTTACCGACTACCGTCCACGTCTGGCACGCTTACTCCCACCGCTCCCACCTCTTCCCCCATATCCACCTCGAGCAGAAGACGCGTACGAATTTGACCGGCTTCCGTAGCTCGATCCTTCTGTGTTTGCGGAAGAGTACGATCGTTTCTTCGTGTTGGCACTTGAAGCAGAAACAGCCGCCGCCACGGCATCGTCTCGTTGATACCCTGCTTTGGCGCATTCCACGTCGAAGGCCTTCACCAAAGCAGAGAAGTTGACATCCTGCAAGAAGAAATGTTCATTCCATGAAACCAAACGTGTCAGGTCGGAAGAACACTCACAACCATACTACCAAAGAGTGGATGAGCCGACGACCATTTGTTCGCCGTGAGACGGGGAGAAGCGATCCCGAACGCCATGCGAGCAAGCAGACGAGGATCATCACGTTCGGGGCACGCAGCAAGGATGGCCTTGATCCTAGCTGGGTCTGGGTCTTGGCTCTGTGGGACCTTGAAGGAGACAGCCTGCCCCGTCGTGCAGTGGGTGCATATTCCACACTTCCCACCGGGGATGACGTCGACATCCCCAAAATATTTGCCGAGGGTTGCGAATAAGACACCGATGCGTAAATCTAGTACACTCTACGCTCACAACTGCCAGTAGTGGCAAGCTCGATCACTTGATAGAGTTTCTCGATAGATTCGTCCTCGCGCTTGACCATTCTCTCATACATCTTATCCGCCAAAGCAGCGATGTCCTCGGCAGACTTGGGCAAAGGATTTTCCAACATCACATATCGCTGCAAGATGCGTGAATATCATTCTAACTATCACAGATATAAACAACTCACAGCTCGAACTTGAGACGCCTTTGTTGTGATATTACCTACGCTCCTTCAATATGGAAGATAGATCAGGTCAAAACAGGAACCTACCGTCCAACTCCCACCCATTGATCTTCTTTGCGAGGTCAGCTCTATCGATCTTGGTACGAGCCGCAACGTCCTCTACGTCCACCTATAGGATTCTCGTCAATGGTCAGTAACCAACTGTCAAAGACGTCTAGCTAAATACCTTGTAGTTGGCGCCCCAGTATGTCTTGATCGCCTTCGCCGCAGGACTATTGTCTGCCATGACTTTCTTCCACCCGTCTGGCCGACCAGGAGTGATATCATATTGGGCGTAGAAGGGCGTGACAGCGCGAATATGGCCATAGTCTAATTCAAGTTGTGCATAGAAGAGTCCTAGAACGTTCGCCTGAATAACGTGGTCAGAGATTGGGCATGCGCGTGAAGAAAGTATCCTACCCGTATATCGTATCTGACCATTATAAATGAGCAGTAGACCTCGTTGCAAAGGTCGTGAACACTTACAGTTTAGACTGCTGGTAATGATTGAAGGAGAGCGATCCGTCCATGGCTGGCGCCTTGCCAGTGACTTCCTTCAACCAGAGCTGGAGATCATTCCTGGAGCAGATATCGCCTCGAGCGAATCCTTCCAACGTCGGGATGTCATCGCCGGACAAGAACATGAGACAAGTCGAGGGAAGACCGTCACGGCCAGCCCTTCCAACCTCTTGACTGTACCCCTCTAGAGTTTTTGGAATGAACAGGTGGACGACTTGTCGGATATTCGCTGCGTAGGGCGGGTCATGTAAGATCTCATTGTAGCAAATTCGAAAAGCAACATTCACCTTTATCGATTCCCATACCAAAAGCAATAGTAGCGCATACAATTCCTTTGTCCGACGCCATGAAGTCCATCTGGATCTTCTCTCTCTGATCGGCGGGCATCCCCGCATGATAGATCATGGGGAAGAAACCATGGGGTCGCAGACGGTTTGCGACCTCCTCAGTGTGCTTCTGTAGCGTCACATAGATGATAGCAGGTCCTGTGCGCGCCTTCAAGAAAGAAACCAGTTTCGCCATCTTCTGATCGAAAGTGTTCGCCACCTCGACCTGGAAAGCAAGGCTGCAAATCGGATGTCAAGTACGTTCTGAAGCGATAAGAAACGGGCTTACTTGGGACGATACATGGGGGTACGGAAGACACCCGTTTCAAGATCAATAACAAATGACTCGCAGATATCTTTCACGACGGATTCTGTCGCGGTCGCAGTGAGACACAGGACCCTCTCGACGCCAAGTTCCTCGGCGAAGCGGGCAATCTTCAAATACTCGGGGCGGAAGCTAGCACCCCACTGAGAGAAAGACGTCAGCAGGAAGAAGATACAACGCGAAGAGAAACGGATGAATTACAATGGAAATACAATGGGATTCATCTACGGCCAAGAGAGAAATCTTAACCCTCCTCATCATCTCGACGAAACCTTCGTTGTTCAGCCTAAAAAGCATAACCGTTAAGAAAGAGATAGAGCGGACTTAGTGTCCTCACTTACCGCTCTGGAGCGACATAAAGTATTTTAAGATTCCCGTTCAGGACCTCTCCCTTAATCGTGGCGACCCTGTCCATCGACAAAGTGGAGTCCAGGTTAGCAGCTTTGACACCGCGCTTACACAGCGCATCAACTTGATCTTTCATCAAAGCAATCAAAGGAGAGATGACAAGTGTCAACCCCTGCAAATAAAACAAAAAATGATAAGTTCCCCTGATTGCGCTAGACCTGAGAATTTCACGAACATCGAGACAGAGCGCAGGAACTTGGAACGTCAGACTCTTTCCACCTTGAAAACACGTCAGAATATATACTCAGAAAAGAGACTGACGCGTGTACCTCCAGTTGGGAAGAGCACCAACGCATTGTCGTTATCGACGAGCAGCCGACGAATGACCTTGGTGAGACGCGTCATTCACATACAAGGCATCAATTAATAGCATAAAAAAGCACCCACAGCTTCCTGATGGAGTCTAAACTCGCTGAACCCAAAGGTATCCTTCAAAATTGCATGGGCTTTCTCCATGGTCGGGATTAAATAGAAAGAGGTATACGGGTACGATTTAATGCGAATACTCGCGTTATAAGGTTCCTGATGTTATAAACTTATTTTAGAACGAAGGATGCCAGTATGTCCCTCTTGTTGAGTGGGCTTCGTGATGGGCAAGGATCAGAAGAAATTCAATATTTGTGACGCGTTGTTTTTGGAACGTGGCACGTGATCAAGATACACCACTGGCACAAGACACAAGAAAACTCTGATAATACGCCACACGCTAACGATACCTTGATAATACGCTGATCTTTAGTGTACTTTCAGCGTAATCCAATTTCCAATACCTTTTATTGCACATTGTGTGGTCCACAACTTCAAGATTCCAAGACAACTACATTTATTAGATCAAAGCGTAAAGTACAAGAGCTCCCCAATAAATATCACGGTAGATACTCTATCTCCCATTCAAAAATATATCAATATGCCAGATACGCCACACACAACAGAGGGAAACCTGCAAATAGCCCTAGCCAGAACACAACGTTCCCCAGCAGTTTATTGCGCTTGATCACAGGCAGTCGACTGATAGCGATGAGAGGTATTTGGATGAGCTAACAAACAGTCAGGGATCCGATACACGAGAGAGAGAGAGAGAATGCGCCTCACCTGGAGAAGGAAGAGATACATGCGTATCTTCTGCGTAACAACCACCATCACGAGCTCGTGCACGCATGCGCTTAGCAGGAACGTCACAAACATGGCACTCTCCTTGGACAGATCATAGCTCGCGATAGACGTCGCATATACGTGTCTGAGCAAGAAAGTGTGCACGGGTTTGTTCCATTTGCGGGAAAACTCGTCCCAGGACGTTGAGTTCCACTGCAAGATGACTCAATACAGATCTCACGCATCAAGATATAGACGGAGCGTACCCAATCGTCGTAGAACCGTCGGTCAGCAAAGCTATACATATCCGTCAGAAAGACACCCACGGTAAACGCGGGGGAAAACTCACTAAGAGAGCTCAGCAAACCCATTGCAGATGCATTCTGTCAGACAACGTCAATACGGAGGGGTCTCTGGAGCATACCAGACATCCCACCAAATATGATATAGAAAAGCAACAGATAAGCAATCATGAATGGCAGAGCTAGATCAAAAAGGAGCCGCGGGAAAGACTTGGGGCTCTCCAACTGTGAAGGTGTATTCGGGAGAATGAACGTCTCTGTAACTGTGTATAGGAGAGCAAAGGTTCCGAACGTAGCTACCTGCAGGTAGTGAGCTGACGGGTAACACGAGCATGGAACAAAACGACGTACAGTCTTCTCAAATACGTACAGCGGACGAATTCGTTCAGTCCTGGGATATTCCAGATCGTAAACGAGAGATGGAATTAACATGTAGACCATGAAATTCTTCATTGTAAGGTTATCAGGATATGTCATGTTTTGGGTTGTAAGCTCCGATTTGAGTTCATAATACTCCTTTGCAAGGGAAGAAACACGCTCGGATGGGTGGTCAATAAGAGGGTGGGGGTCAAGCACATCGAGAGGCGTGTCGTCTTTGTCTACCGATACTGCTTCAGCGCGCTTCTCAACGCTCATGGCAACCAAACGTTTTCTAAGAGCGTTAGCGGTGGGAGGGTCAATGTAAGACGCTTGAAGACCGCTGGGAATAGCCGGTGTTCCCACAGGAGACTGATCCTGGGTCGACGTGCTGGACATCCCAGTAGGCCCATCAAGCTCCTCCCGACGCGCCTTTGAGTCTGCCAAAGCTTTTTCCCAGCCTCCCACCTCGGGCTCTTCGGTAGCGGCGCGCAATGTTTTTAGGAGACTCTCTGAGTGCTCAGACACGTATTGAAGGTACCCGTTGAGAGACATGTACGAATGCATTTTCATGATCATGACCTGTTGTTAGTTAGGAAATGGCAAATTGGAGAAAAGGATGAGTGCCACATACGAGAGAATGTAGAGTGAGAAATCCGGATTGAACCCAAGGCCATTGCCTGACTCGAAAGGTGAATTGAATGGGACAGAACCGATAGGATGCACCCTTACCGGTTGAAGGTCCAAGTGACAGCAACAAAGAGTATCAAAGTCTGAATAGTGTGCTGAATGAGAACGCCAACCCAGTAATACCTGATCCAGCCTTTATGGACAGCATTGGCGAAGAGAACGGATATTGAGGTGCTGCTGACGAGAACGGCGTCTGAAATTGCAAGTGTAATGGCATCTTGGGAGAACATGGTGGCAAAACGAAGATTGAGAGCATGGCCGCTGCGTTCTATGCTGTTGATGTAGGTTCCAACAGTGAAGAGAAACATGGAGATCCAGAAGAGGGTGAAAAATCCCTAGGAATAGGTTAGTTTAGACGATAGCATTGATTGTAGAATAGACCTACACGAAATTCGTTGGTTCCGGATACTTCATTGTTGATATCGAAATGAGAGTTTCTAGGAGCGAAAGTGATCATTGCACGGAGTTTTTTGGATGTCCTGGAGCGATAAGGCTTTGAGACATAGAGAGTTCCCTCGGAGGTTTTAAAGCCTCCGCTCGCTGTGCGTGTTGCGATTGGGGGCTCTGGGAGGTCGATAGGCATGATGGGAGTATAAGTTAAAGTGCGAGTGCACCGTCGGAGGCGTCGGAGTGAACTCTGGACCGGATCGGGATCGGGTTGTACGTCATCCATCACTACTTACGTGATCACCGCCGTCATCGTCGCGGGATGGCTGACCAACCAGCTGTAGTCCGAGTCGACAATGTCACATTATCCTTCTCCTCTCATCGGATACGAGAATGCCCCGCCTCTTCCAACGACATTCAATCCAGATGGGAAAAGTCTCACAAACATCCCCAATCAGAGGAGCAAAGCCTACGACGAGTTTGTCGATCCCATCGACAAAAAGAACAACGGCTTTGACTTTCATAGTACATATACATCCCTCTCCTCCTCCCATACTACATTTTTTGACTCGGAATCTAGTTTACTACATGCAAGTAGTCCCTGAACAGCTTCAGTTCGGAAGAGAGCTACACGAAAGAATAAGACGAGAGTTCCCCGAGGTACATATGTATATTTCAGCCACATTACTACCGCCCCACCCTGACCATCGATATCCTAGCTTCGGATCTACCGATTTTGGGAACGCCCAGTAGGACCGCATCCAGTAGCCATGTTCGAAGTGAACACTTTCGATCCTCATCAGACTGGCACTTTGTTCTCTTGGCTCGCCGTCAACCGAGGACCATGCTCGTGAGTTTGTCCTCCTGTTGTCCAGGCACGTCGATCAACTCCTGAAATATCAGAGTTCTCGTCCACCCAAATACCGGGGATGCCTACCGTGACCATACCGAGCTCGTAACCTGGATGGGAAAGCCATGGCCTCTCCACACGGACATGTTGAAGAAGCATCTATCAACGTGAACGTCCAGGACTAGTCTATAGCACACAATTCACAAATGTATCCATAAAGATCTGTACTTCCCCACGTCCTGGACTTACTCCTGTCTGCTTCAATTTGAACATATCCTCCGATCGCGATCGTTGATTAACAAATGACCTCTCCTTTCCTTCACTCTGTCCACGAAGTCTACCATCCACTCATTTCACCGATCCCGCACCCGGCGCGGGAGAAAGCCCAGATCCTCGGACGCCGCGATCACATCTAACCGAACTCTTTCGCGTCGTTCTACGCGACCATGATGTCTAGATGAAATCATATGACCTATATACGCGTCCAGTCAGATGGCTTGGCACACCCAAACCAGGGCCTCCCTTTGAAGGATAAGACAGGATATGATTACCCCCGCGATACCGTGGTGCCTTCGGCACTGAAGTAATGAAGGATCGTGCTTCAATCGACGAGCGAGCTCGACCTAAGTTGTACACAAACGCTGCACTATTATGTTCAAATGGCGCATCCCTCGAGCTCCGGCCTGACGGGCGCCTGCTGTCAAGAACTCGTGCGCAGATTTGAGGGCTCGAACGGTATCATTTATCGTATACCGCAAGGTGCACACTTCCCACAGGCCAGAACGTTCTCTCCCACGACATCATTCTATCTTTCCAACGCGCGTGTTTGAATTGATGGTCGGTATGCTCGTGAAGGGAGATCAGATCCGGTGCAGGTGTTCCTGAGTGCAATCTCTGTCCTGGTCCTTGCTCTGTCCAATATGTTAGACTCGAAACCAGTCACTTCAGAGGTTTGTGGTGATCGACTGTCATCAAAAACCTGCAACAGGCGGAGCGCCGATTGGTTCCGGTATAGTCCAATGTCGAGAACCTAGGTGTGTTTGGATCGCAAACTTGTGCATATGCTGATGTACGACTCTGGAATTCTTGAAGCGCTATCATTAAACGTGTATCTGTATCGATGCGTTCAAGTTGCTAGCTTATGCACTGTCGCTCATCCCATTGTGCCGTCCCAAAATGAAAAGTGAAGTGAAATAATATAAGATGTGATACACAATCACCTACAAGCTGTGTATTCTACTCATAGAAGCAGCACACAGAAGTGGAAGAACAATACACTATAGACTAGAACAATATAATAAGCGCGCGAAACAAAGGAGAGAGAGAGAGAGAGAACAAGGGAGAAAGCAACGAGGAATAGAAACAGAGATGAAGGAAAGAAAGAGAGTTTGCCAAAAGGAAGGTTTTTACTATCAGTTCCGTGTCAGTACCTAGGTAAAAAGATCGCAAGCGAACATTATATGAGACCAAACAAAAAACCCGAGACGAGGGATATAAGGATATAAGGAGAGGCGGGAGAAAAAGAACGAGATCAGGAGGGGAATATAGACAGGAATCAATCCCGAGCGACCCAGTCCGTGCTCCGCGAAACCATCTCTATCGAGTTGTCAGTAGTCCAGAACAGCCTTTCCGTTGCACTACGGCCACTCCAACTCTTCTGGTCGCGCAGAATCATGGCCTAGATACAATGATCAGAAAATCACGAATACGCCACATCAGGCAAACAACATACCTGTTGGGCACCAAAGTTCCTCTGGTCATGAGCGAACAGATCAACATTCTCATCCAACGCGTCGGTCAAAATCTGCAAATCCTGCAACATGGCCTGCATCGCACGCACAGCACCTAGCGTCAGAACCTCCTTCCTGTTCCTGACAGTACCACCATTCGAGTTTGGTGGAGGCAGTGAGCGAGAAATTGTTTGCAACACAGTGTGCAAGATCCTCTTCGTTTCACCGAGGATTTTCTGTGCTTGTGGGAAGTTCCGCCGTGATACGAGCACCAGGGCGCGAGTGATCATGTCCGAAGTGAGGAGCTCCATTCTCCTTCGAACGATCACTGGATCAGACACAGATGAAGGTGGCTTTTGGGACGGGCCTGAGCTGGGCGGGATGAGTGTCACAGTAAGCAGCACAGGATGTGCTAGCCGCGAGACATGTTTCGCCGCGGCAGGATCAAAGAAGGAACCATCAACCTCCACCACAGGCACTTCATCAATCATCCTCTCCATCATCCCGTCCGCAAAGTCTGGCGCACTATCATCAATAGATAATGCATCAAGTCCCATGCTCTTAACGAACTGGTCTGTGGCGTTCAGCGACCGCCCCATGTGATGCATGCCGCCTCCGGAGGAAACCATCCTCTGTTGCGCCGCCAATTTAGCCTGCATGTCCGAGTTATCCAGCTCCAGCTCGATCAGCATCTCCTTCCTCTCGCCGTACCTCAGCTCGCCCACATCCACATCCACGTTCTGCCCATCGCTGGCAAGAATGCTGCTCGGCCCACCGCTGACCTTGCGGATTCGGAATCGCGTCCCGTCGACAACCTTCATGTGCAGCTTCATCGAGAGCAGCCCGATGGACATCATCCCTCCCACACAACCAGCCACGCATTCTCTCAGATCGTACCAGTCCTTCACAAAGGTGTACGTGCCCGACGTGTGGTTCGACATGAGCCAGAGTGAGGCGGGGTCATGTGATCGTCCGTAGCCAAAAGAGTGGATGGGGACATTGGCAGCCTCGGCACGGGCGAGAACGAGGTCCATCTGCGCACGGCGCGTCGAGTCGGAAGCGTCTGATACCAGGACCATAGAAGAGATCGGATTTTTGGCCTTTCGTTGAAGAACGACATCCAGACCATGGTTGACAGCAGTGACAACATCGGTCTTCTCATCCTTGCTGCCCCGAACCAGGAACTCGTCGTTGGCTGTAGCTAAGAGAGCGTGAATTGGTCTGCTTTTGCACCCGAGTACATAGACACGCACCTTCGTCACCTTCCCGGACACCAATTCCGTCAATGAACTTCTCCAGCCGTTCTCGTGATTTGCCACCATTATTACCACTCGAAGCATTCAAGAAAGGCGTCTTCCTCACCCTACCACCAGGACCGACCTCGAACGTAACCAAGCTCAGTCGATCCGACCTTCCCATACTGGCAACAATGAAATCCAAAGTTGCCTTGATAACTCTGACCTTCAACCCCGCCGTGCTCGGGCTGGCATTTGGCGGAGGAACACTAACCACCAAAATGAGATCCATAGGAGGATGAGGAAGAGGAGCCAGGTTATTCGACGGTCCACTACTCAGATGAGGCTGGACGAGAGGCAAAGGAGACGGGTTCGAGTAGTTCGACTCATCATCCTCACCGATCCCGCTAAGCTTGTGCTGCTGAGCATACGACGAGTACTGTTGCTGCCCATACGAGTTGTGAGACGTAGATGATGAGCGAGAGGAGGACCCAGCGCCAAGTAGCGAATCTTGACCTGTCGTGCCGCTGCTGCTGGTCGTCGCCCCGCTGAGCATCCGCATAGCCTTAGCGTTTCCGCCAAACTCCTCCATATCGAGGGGCGGCGCTTCGCCGGTATATGCGCTCTCGTTGTTCGAAGGAGGTCGACCATGTTGCTGATGGAACATCGAAACAAGTGCGTCTATGCGAGCTTTCCATGCTTCCATAGTCTCTCGTTCACTGTGAATATAATACTTCAACAATCTGTTTAGCGCTAAGAAAGGGATAGTACTCACCGGTAGATCAATATGAAACTAGCGAGCTCATCCTCCATATCGATCGTTAAGCTCATCTCACCGGCGGCCGAGCTAGCAGTGACATGTTTAATATGCCTGACATAAATCCTGCCTTTGAGCCTCAACACGCCCTTCTGCTCTGCTCTGCTCCCAACCCCGCCCGATGTTCCTGTATCAGTAAAACCACTGGCATTCGAGAGCAGCCGTCCTAGGGACCGCTTCTTCTCCTCTACGACGCAAATGAGAGCCTCCCGGAAAAGGTAGACATAGAACTCCCTGACGAGAGATTCTCTTCGGACAGACAGGAGGTCATACATCTGCAGGGGGCCAAGATCAGACAGGGGGTGGCCTTTCCAGTCGATTATCCTCGTACGAAGATCATTTGTGATAGCCGCAAAGGCCGACGACTGCGTCTGGGAGATCTCCGGTGAAGGCTGTGGAGACTGATACGAAGGGGGCTCTCCGCTAATGGAATTGGAATGGGCATGAAGAGAGTGACTGTCGCCGTTGGAAGAAGGAGCGTAAGGATTGTTAGTATGTGATGGAGGACCTGTGTCCGAAGCATATTGCCGTGCAGCCCTGTCTCTGTCTGGGCGAGGGGAAGAGTGACCGGAATTAGTGTACTCTTTCCGGGGGTTGTATTCGAGCTGTGGAGGAACAGGACCGGGTGCAGAACCAGCACCCCGTTTTCCAGGGAGCTCAATGACAACAATGCAAGTAAGGGGTTGGGACTGGTCGTGAGTGCGCGTGAGAGAAGAGAATTCGGGGCGGATGGAGATGGAAGGGGAAACGATGTATTGGCTACCTGCGGATCCGTAGGCGGGGTCGTAATAACTTTTACCATGGTGCTCGAGGGGGTCGTCCTCAGTAGGATCTTGGACGCGAGATGCAGTCGTGCCAGTCCTCTTCCGGCCCACAGTTCCGCTACCGTTGCTCGGAGTTGCGTAGCCAGAAGAGCCAAATCCAGAAGTAGAAGTGGCCGAATAAGTGGAGGTGGGCGAATAAGGGTTCTGGGCTGGAGGGAATGTGGAGGTGTCTCGTCCAGGATAGAGCGCGGCGGCATTGCGGTCACCCATTCCAGTCAGAGCAGCAAGTTCTGGCGGGCGTGAGCGAGGGTTAGGAAAAGATAGAAAAGCGTACTGTTAGATTTCCCGCCATCTCCATCGCCAACCTTCATCGGTCTTCTGCACACACCGCAGACACCGAGATTAGATTTGCGAGGAACTGTGCTGCGACTGTTGGTCGCATTGGGTGGTGGCCCATAGACTGCTGTGAAGCACGCCTTGGAGGGGATGGGGGTCAAGCAAATAAAAAAGACATAAAAGAGGAAAAATACCTCATGGAGAGCGTGGCCGCATTCTGGGACAATGTGAGGCTTTTCTCCTGGCAAACGAAAGCTAAAACTGAGGGGTTCGAGACAGACTGGACAATCTTCCTCGTCCTCCGTCATATCACGAGAGGAGACAACTGGAAGAGGAGCAGCATGCATTATTGGAGAGAAAGCAGGGGTTGCGTTTCTGGGAGTGGAGACGAAAGAGTCGCCGTCGTCGTTGGAGATGGTGGACGGAGGTTTATTCCTGCCCAAGACGGAGGAAGTCAAAGACCGGAGAGAAGATTTTGATTGTCGAGGTACGAGGTTAACCTTTGGGAGAGGAATAGGGGGGGCCCTTCGTGGCGAAGAGTAGAAGCCGGTAGTGGGAGTGAGGGGTTGCTGATGATGATGGCTGCTGATGCCCTGATGGTTTCCGGAATTCCACATCTACTCTATGTATTGAAGAACCCAAATAAACGCGAAAAGGAAAGTAAAGGAATGAAAAAAAAAGAAGACTGTTTTTTTGGAGAACAGTATCACGCTTGCTCAATTCTCTCCATGTTTTCCATATCTCCAGCCATTTGGCAACCTCCCTTACCGACTGATCTTCTCCCACGCGTTCCATTATGGAATCCATCATATGGTCCATTGTAGAATTCCGTCCTCATTGTCCGCAAATACCCATTATCCCCTACTCTTCTTCTTTTTAATATACCTTCACGTCGTTTCAATAATGCTAGTGAACCCATCCCTCCATTCTTCTCTTCTTCCGTCTCTTCTTTCCCTGATAATGCCCACTTGTCGCATTGTCCTCCTTCCCGGTCCATCAATCCTACCAATCAAACCTATGCATGCTTTCTATCCATCAGCCAAGAATCAGAACTTTTCAATGCATCCGTTTACCATTCTCCATACGTCCCAATGACCTACATAGCATCTCCCATCAACTCTTCAAAACAGTAGTGCGCAACTGTCACCCGTCTTTCCCCCGCCCGTCCGTCAATGCCATTTCCTTTACAACATATTCATGCGTCGATGAATGCAACCATCACAGCCATAGCTTTCGTTTCGTCAACAGCTCTGGTAATTTCACTCTGCCACTGCGCCACACAGATACTGTACACAGGTTAATGAGGCAGCGATGGATGATCGATGAGGTCTAGATAACATCGGTACGAACACAAGCTGTAGCCCGCCTAGCTCAATCGGATAGAGCGTCAGACTTTTAATGCAGGGCGTTCATTCGATGCTTACGTATCTTCAATATCTGAAGGCTGCGGGTTCGACCCCCGCGGTGGGCTAGTAATCTTACCTGCTGTTAACATACTTTTTGCTAGCTAAAGCTACGTGAGCCTGCCATCGGCTAGCGTCAGTGAAAGATAAGGCAGCGGGGAAACTCGATCCTCCGCCACTGATGGTCACATCACGTGCTATGGTTACATCTCTGGCGGCACGCCACCTTCCTTGGTGCGCTCATCTCGGTTTCGGTAACAAACACCCTCAACCCGCGGTGGGCTAGTAATCTCGACTATTACTGACATACCTTTTTTACGAAATAATTTAAGGTGATCCCCCTCACCATCATCGTGCTGATAAATAGAAGTGTAGAAAGGCTGCTGGGGAATATGTGCTTTTTGCCAGTCTTATTTTTAACTAGTTTGACATCCTAGTATAGGAGCATAGAAAGGCGTGCGTGGGCCTCTAGTAAAGCGAAACTGTACCCTGCGAGCTACCGCATCGAGGGAATCCCAAGCAGAGGGAAACTCTCTGTTCGAGCGGTTCCCTATCTCCTCCGTAGAATTGACGGGTACAGAAAACCTAGCCTGAAGATTCGTGCCACTTATCTCGGGTCCGAGAACAGGCTCCTCGTTCTGAACCATATCAAGATGTCATTGTGCCTTCTTCCTCGGTGAACGCGTCAGGTGGTGTTAGGTAAGAGATTTCTGCCCTGAACAATGTAAGAAGTGTGAGAAGCCAACAGAGCCACAGAGCGGCATAAAGCTGGCTGTGGTGAATACTGAGTAGAGATCATTACAGATATGCTTAGCGAAGCTCGGACCCGCAGGGTTCATGAATGATGTAAGTTAGCGGATGAATCGATTCCAGCGAGCATGAGAGATCATCATTGCAATCTTCCTCCGAATCTCCAGAGCCCAAACGGAAGCAGAGATGAAATTCTGCGAGCAGCAATCAGAGACAAAGGTGGGCAGCATCGTAGAAAGAATTCCCGTCTATCCAGGCGCCTTTGGACATTTGAATCTGGCGCCTATTGCGTCTATCGGATGCTTGCTCAATGCTCAGTGCGTGATAGAAGAACTGATAAGTGACTCTCCACGGGCTGGCAAGGAGCGTGGTTAGAGCATAAAACGATCCAAATCGTTCCCCAGTCGAGCCCCACTGGTTAGTAGACCCGTAGCTTAGAGCGCCAGAGGAAAATCATGCAACTAATATACCTGTCCGGATAAGTAGAGGTAGAGACGCACGCGTCGCATATTGATGTGGCGTGCATAGACTCTAGATGTGAGTCACGGGATCCTCTTCTCCAGAAATGCACGGCCACCATCTCGTCCGACGCGCCTTCTCAACGGTGAATTCTGCCGAAATCGCTCATTTTTCCAAACTTTCTTCACAATGGTGGGACGAACGCGGAGAATTTTCCTTCTTGCACAAAATGAATCCCGTCCGGATGCAGTTCATCCGAGACAAGCTGATCGAGACAGCTCAAGACGAACGCGTCGAAGATATTCCAAGTGGGACCAATCCTCTCAACGGCCTGGACGTGTTGGATGTAGGCTGCGGAGGAGGACTACTGTCAGAAGTCAGTCGGAGCCTTGGATTCACGCCAATAACTCTGATATTTTGTTTCCGTAGAGCCTTGCACGGTTGGGAGCACGTACAGTGGCGATTGACGCCTCAGAGTCTAACATTGAGATAGCAAAACACCATGCAGCCAATGACCAATCTATTTCGGAGAATTTAACATACAAGGTTACACCGGCCGAATCCCTCCTCAGCGACCCCAAACGCTACGACGTCGTATGCTCAATGGAGGTTCTCGAACACGTCGACAACCCTATCGAATTCCTGTCCACCTGTGCCGACCTAGTCAAAGTATTACCTCCAGCCATCTCACCGTTACTTTATCACTCATACTAACATCATCTCCTAGCCCTCAGGTCACCTGTTCCTCTCCACAATATCCCGCACCCCTCTCTCATACTTCCTCACCATCCTTATGGCCGAAAACATCCTTGGAAAAGTATCCAAAGGAACACACGCCCACTCCAAATATATTAAACCCACTGAACTCGTCGAGTTCTTCCAGACCCGCAGACCATGGATATCTCCCTCTCCAGCTTACCCACCCTCGCGAACCCAAGCGGAAATCAGAGGGATGATGTACAACCCACTCTCTTCATCCTGGATATTGGGTCCCAGGGTGGCATGGAGCGTATCTGCCTTGTCTGCAGAGTGTAACTATCTCTTCTGGGCGCGGAAGCCTCCTCAATAGTAGCCGTCATATACAGATTGTCATTAACGTCGTCAAATGATGAAGGAAGAAAAGTATGCTATCAGAAATAATGAAGGGTCGGTGGGTATGTGTGCATGCGGTAGAAGAAATTAGATCAGGTGTTCTTGTAAAACGGCAGTCTCTGTTCGCAAAGCCTACTCGTAAGGCATAGGCTCGATGTTCTCCTGAAGCGCGACCCAATTATTAAACACGCTCTCCGAAAATTCGGCTTCCTCCCTCACGAAGGAGTGCATTGTGGCTGTGAGAAGGGTATTCTCGCGGTTGTGCAAGACGACACGAAGTTCGTGCCATACACTGGGTCAAGCGTCAGATCAGGAGAAACGGAGAGGCGATCAGCTCACCATGCTCGTATAAACACCCGCCGACTTAGCTGAGCAGCAATCGTGGCCTGGTCTTTCTCAATGGCAGCCACCAGTTTCTCTACCTCATCCTGCCAGCCATCTTTCTGAGCCACCTTTACTCCCTCCATCTTCAAGGACGTCGTCTCCACGCGTTTCCTCAAACGCTCAACTTGGTCAAGAGATAGCCTGTCGTGACGGATGAATAGGTCCCGGAGCGCGATGTACAAGTCACGCTGGGCCTGTGCATAATCGTGTAAGCTCGAGATATCGGCGATGGACATGTGTCATGCACGAACCTTCAAAGGTTCTAGTAAGGTGTCCAGAAGGCTCCTGGTCTACGCTCTCTAGTCAGTTCATACGCTCAGAGAAGCAAAAGAAGCAGGATACCAACCCTCGTCTCAGACAGCTCGGAGTGTCTCTGTGTATGGTTTGCAACATGTTCAAGCCCCGTCCTCACCCCATTCGAGAGCTCACACTCATCACCTCTCCAACACCGCTCATTGCCCTCGATAATCACCCTCAGCGTATTCGTTAACCTCGCAAGATCACTCTGATCATCCACCAATTCCGTTGCAGAGCGAAAGGAGCCAATAAGGGATTCGCCAAGCATGGATGAAGCCATGGTGTTTTCCGAGCGAGGAGATGGCGGAGCGATGGATGGAGGAGCAGAGGACGGAAGGAGGAAGTGAGTGGGCAGGCTTCTGCGTCGGAAGAAGGCGGGTGCTCGTACCGCAGCAGCCTCTCTTCTCTTAATAATTCTCTCGGCAAGCATGCATATCCTCTGCCATTGCTCGATTAAGGGGATCACTCTGGCGCGCAAGGTGCTGGTAAAGGCAGGAATAGCTATGAGAAGACCGGATCCACGAACAAGGCAAAGACGTACGCCATTTTCTCCTCCAAATCGCTGGGGATGGACATTTCTTCCACCCTGTCCACCCTTTTGCTTGCCGATTCTTCTTCTAAGGATATCGAAGTGCGCTTTCGCCATTCTTCGAAGGAAGGCTCTGTGAGAAAAACTGCAAGCAACCCATCCTCTTTAATGACGGGGTGGTTACTGTTCGCTAATCAGCAAGTCGCCTATCAGATATAAGTGCTACTCTTACATCACAAAGTTCAAGCAGCGAGCGAGGCCACGTCTGAGAAATCTTAAGAAGCTGAATAGAAGATAACAGAACACGTGGATTTACCGTCTCTGCTCGATGAAGTACTCATCAGCTACGACACGCGTCAATCGGAGTGCTTAGAAGCAAAAGTCGTAGCATAAACTCACGTCCAATTCGCTTCGGCGGAAGCGCAGGAAAGAGACGGAACGGATAACGTCTTGTCAGACAGTCCCAGAGGAATGCGAATTCGGAATACCGGCGCGCAACTGATTGGCCTCGCTTTCGGACAATTGAGGTCAGGTAAATAGCAAAATACACAATAGAACATGAAATGACATACGTCGGTGTCAATTTGATAGACAGTGTATCGATTCAGGATGAACCCTTGCTGCCCTAGAATATTGACAGTGACATGGTCCTGCTTCTTCCACCAGTCTTTTGGCATCCCAGAACCAGAAAGAGACGAGGGTACCCCGTTCGACACGCTTGTGCGGGAAGGCTCACCGATAATTCGGGTGTTAGGATTGGAATTCCAGGGGTCATCTGAAGAGTAAGCCGGGGCAGGAGAACGTATACTGGTGCTATTTTGACGATAGTTTGGCCCAGGAGCAAAAGTCGAGGTCGAAGGCTGCAGAGTGTCCAGGTCAAGAGATGGTTCAGGAAGGGTGTTCTGAGAAGATAAGGCTGCGACTTGTTCAATGGACACATCTATGCAGTGAACTCGGTCAGCAAGTAATCCAGTAGTAATGGAAAACTGACCTTTTCCTGACTGCGCAAGCGCGACCAGAGCCAAAGCAACGAAAAACTCGAGTTTCGACACTCTAGGACGAGAGCTGACCAGATTTACGATCTTTTACTTGTCTCAGTGGTTACGATCGGGAAAAGACCAATTGCGTAACACTCACCCGGTCAATAGTTGCAGCAGGGAGAGAAGATGTGCTGAGAACGCGGGAAAGAGAGTTGACCGATGTTTCTCCAGTATTCGCAGGGTCAGCTGCGGTGTACGCCTTGTTGTAAATAGCGGGCACAGTGGCATCCGCTACTCGCGTTTTCTTCAGTATTATTGTCTGCAGTACCAGCCAGAAGCATACATACCTATAACTGCACTAAAAACAGACGTCGCTTGAGGTGCCGGAGTAGCAGAGGGACTGGGTGCTGCGCTCCATGGGTCGAGTCCATCGTCATACACCGAGCCTCCTAGTGGATTCTCGTCCACGAAACTGCCGCCAAACCCAGTGCTACTTGTTCCACCATATCTTTGAGCTGGGCGAGGAGCGTTAAACATGATGAATCACAGCCAGCCGTCTGTGGGAGGAATATACAAAGTGCGATGGCAGAACAACCCAAGTACCGTCACAGCCCGGGGACAACACCATACCATCTCACGTGCGCCGTTACAGTCTTCCCTCGGACGTCGTGGACAGGGCTCTATACTTAAAACGCAAAGGGATTCCTCGAAACCTAACGTATGTATTGCATACCATGTCCTGTTAGATTCATTAGAGCAAAATGCCGGATTACACACCCACTTTCGACTGTGGCGCTGGCGAGGCACTCAACAGAACGCCCCAGTCCTGTACCACAGGAGGAAGTTATCTGTAAATAAATAAATATTCTGGAGCTCAGATTTCATATCCACAGCAACTAGATATGTATGCAGCTCCAGATGTATATATACTAACTGTATTTACAACACGCCTTCAAATCCACGACGGC
>RZIO01000009.1:1499687-1530810 GCA_004338095.1 Gloeostereum incarnatum
ATCAACAAGAACACAACCGTCTACGGAGCGATGACTTCAGAGGTCTTCTTAGCTGCAAAGTGTAACGTCCACGACGACAGCAGACGCTTGCTATTTACTTGCTCGCCAGTGAGTCTAGTCAAAATTGTCATGAGTATACACACTAAGTCAGGAGCACAGGAATTCAATCTTACCCAGGTGTTCCATATGTCAGTGGTGACAGGAAGGCATACATCATGAACAAGGCGACATTGAAGACGCCAAATATCACCAACGCCTTGAGTCCCAAGTCTGCGTACTGGGCAGGCCTGGCCTTCGTCTTCGGACCGCGGACGGATACAGGGTAGTTCACTGTGTCCGAAAGGACAAAATTCAGGACTGCGCCAGCAATCAGGGCAGATGCAAGATGGGATGGTAGGTAGTGATGCACGAAGAGCTGCCTGCTCATTAGGTAGAAAGGGAAGTAATGTACAGCCCAGACGATCAGGAAGAATCCAGCCGAATTCCAAAGACGGTTTCGCGCAGCTATAAGCAGCAGCATCAGCAAAATGATAAGTCTGCAACGTCTTCCAGAGCTCACCTTCAGGGATAGGATCCATTCCACGTCTTCTAGCTAGCAAGTCTGCTCCAAGAATACCGATATACACGGACAGGGCTATGACACACGACCACCAGCCAACGACGTTACCAATCAAGTAGATCTGTTTCTGTTCCGAGTTTCCGGTCCAGAAGCTGATACCATTGAGGAGGAACGGCCAGTTGACAGGGCCACTGGCATAGGGGTGAGAAGCCGTCAATCCAGCGTTGTGCTGCAACATCGACAGCTGCAGCTCGAAGAACTTCTTGAAGAAGTTCATACTCTTAGGCTGTTTAACTTCCAAGTTCTCCATCCGTCTATTGATATCGTCCGGATCTGGAAGGTAAAATGAACATTTGATGCTAGGAAGGATGAAAAACCCCACCTTCAGGAACGACGACATCTTCCGCATACCAAGTAGCAGATTTTTCAGATGGATTTTTGTTCCCGTTGATCTCCTGCTGCTTGTAGGCCCAATCGGGGAGCTGCTTGCTGTGAGTCCACAATGCAACCCTAGTGATGCCATGAATAAGCCTGAAGTATCCAGACTTGGTCTTCCAAGCCTCTCCATCGTGCCCGTCATTGAGATCAAGGATAAAGAGAGTCTCATTGTGACGCGTCAAATTTTCCTTGGGCACCGTGGTGAACTCCTGGTTTGTGGGCATTGTAGGGGACGCGACATCATGGGTAAGGAGGAATGAGTTCGTGTTGACGTGCAGAAGTTGAATAACGTCGTCATGTCGAACAATCCGCCCACGTCCTGTCTCAGGAAGCGCCTTAGTCGGAATGATCTGCCAGTGGTTGTTGGTGTCATTATGGCCATAACCGGTGACCTGTTGACCTGTTAATTTATGAGCACGTTTCAACGGCATTTCCAGGTAGATTATTAGGTACCTGAACTACTGATGCGACCGTCGTCATACTTTGTTGGGTACTTGTCCGGGTGTGAGTGCAGATAGACCTTAGTATCTTTATGCCTGAGCGTGACAGTATCGTAATAGTGGATTTCTGGACCGAGTACATTAACAGGTGAATATTCAGATGACCAGGAAGCATACCTTGACTGTTCAGCAACAATTCATTTCCTACGAGGGTCTCTTGGAAAGCAGGGCTCATGAACGAGTCGCCAGGACCGGATTTTGTGAGGATGGCAAAATGAATGTAGAAGAAGGAAAGGTAGAGGACGAGGGGGACGACGATAAAGCCGATCACTCTAGCAATAAAATGTCTCCAGAAATATGCCTGAGAAA
This sequence comes from Gloeostereum incarnatum, assembly GCA_004338095.1. Classification (NCBI taxonomy): domain Eukaryota; kingdom Fungi; phylum Basidiomycota; class Agaricomycetes; order Agaricales; family Cyphellaceae; genus Gloeostereum; species Gloeostereum incarnatum. Next base: position 1,501,494 of record RZIO01000009.1, read on the forward strand.
CCATGAATACCCCCACAAATTTTGGGGAGAAATTTGGAAACATACTATATCAGGGTTCTTTCTGTAATCAAGAATATCCCAGAGGTCAATGAGAACGGCAAATCCAATGGCAGCCACCGTCAGCACACCATTTACTTTTGAGCCCCACGTGCATGCCATGAACGAGCCCGTAATAATGAGCCATATCCACCATTCAGTCGTGAACTCTAGGTAACGGAGCTTTTGGAATCGAATGTAAGAATAAATGGTGAGTGACATGAAGAAGATGAGAATCGCGTCGAGAAGGATGAGACGGCCTTGAGCAATGTGTGCGTTGTCTATCGAGGGGTAAGGAGAGGTAGAATGCTCTTTGCATATATTCGACTTACCAAACAGAATTATAGACGCGGAGAACGCGGCGATGATTGTTGAATATCCGCTTTGCTTCATGATGGCGTACACTATGGGGACAGTAAGGCTGCTCAATATAGCAGGCAGCGAGCGCATTCCAATGTATGGAACATGGTTTTCTGGATACGAGTCGCCGATATTGTCAAAGTGGAAGTGTCCATCGAACCCGACGAACCAGCCAGCAAGCCCGAAGAGGAGTTTCGCAAGAGGAGGGTGAACATCAAAGTAGTATTCCCGACGAATGTAGTATGCTGCGAATTTTCCAAAGTGAACTTCGTCGAAACTGAAATGCATATCAGCCTGGAGCAGCTCAGATATTAATATGGCCACGTACACGACTTGGTCTGGATGGTTGATTTTGTAGAACCGAAGGGCAAAAGCAAGCGCTGTTAGTACTGCGATTACAATCCTGCTAGCCTTCTCAGTTTCTAATACACGCTCTAAATGGTGGCGTTTCTTCTGCAGAGCATGTAAGTGATGGAGCCAGCATATGATCGAATAAAAAGAGCACACATACAGGACTCTGGTAAACGTCCGAATGGTGGTCGTCTTCCTGCAGACGGTCATATTCAATAGCAGAGGGACCTGCTACCGCTCCCCTCTGGCGTAGCCGAGGCGTTGCTCCCTTTCCGCCCATAGTCGCGATTATGTTGTTTAAAGTAAAGGTGTACGAAGTTCAAGTTGCGTGTCACAGACCAGGATGCCACGAGACCATTGCAGGGCCGAGCATAACATACGTATACATCTAGATTAGGAAATCACCTCTTTCCGCTCGTCTGTTTTGCGTCTGTTCAAGGTCTATTCATTTACGGATCGCAGTACGAAAACCCCAAAACAGAGAGGCAATCAAGATGCAAATAGTAATTAATAGATATAGATAGCAACGTAACTAAATGATTGGCTAACCCTTCTCCCTACCAGGCTACCATCAATAACAAATCATACACTCGAGGCGAGCCCACTATTGGTCGCGCTCATTTCAACAGGAAGTTGGCGGTATCCGTCTCTTCTTGTCACTAAGCTTCTCACGCCATCCATGGCGTCCCCAACAGCGCTTCTTGCGCTATCCAAGAATGACCATCCCTCTGCATCCATATCCATATCGCCAGGCATAATGCTGTCATCGGGCCGTGTCCACCACTTGAGCGTCAAGGAGCTGGTCACGACGCTCACGCTAGAGAAAGCCATAGCCGCTCCTGCCAACATAGGATGCATGTATATGCCAAACGGAAGGAACACGCCCATCGCTAATGGGATGCCTAGGACGTTGTATATGCACGCCCATACTAGGTTGCGTCGGATGACGGAGAAAATCTTTCTTGATAGGTGGAGGGCTGCAACAACGTCGAGCAGGTCAGACCGCATAAGGACAATGTCGGCGGCTTCGATGGCAACGGAGGTTCCTGTTGACAGAGCGATTCCTACTGTGGCAGCGACGAGAGCTGGTGAATCATTGATACCGTCACCAACCTGTATAGAGCGTAGTCAGAAAAGAACAGAGATCTCCGCGAGATAGGATACTAACCATCGCAGTACCCTCCTTATGCTTCTCGAGCAGTTCGGTAATCATAGCAGCCTTACCTTTGGGAGTCATACCGGCCCAAACACCGTCAGGGCGAATTCCGACCTGCTTCGCGATAGCCAAAGCGGTAGCCAGTCCATCTCCAGTCATCATGTTTACCTCAATGCCCATCTTCCGTAATGCCCTGATTGCATGCTTGCTAGAGGGTTTCGGCGTGTCCGACAGAGACACCGACAGAATTGGAATCGCCCTCGAAGACGATAGGTGACGCTGAATGCCAACGTAGATGATAGTCCTCCCTAACTTCGTCTCCTGCTCCTCGAACCCGACCAACGAAGATGGAACATTCCCCATATCATCCTTCATGACAAATTTCGCGTTCCCAACAAGAAGAGTGTACTTTAGGTTCTTGCAGGTAACAACAGCTTTGACACCAGCCCCCGTGACGCTCTCAAACGAGACCACTTCAGGTTCTGGTTCCGACGTTGTGGTGTCCTGGGCTCGCAGAAGATCCTTACCGTATGTAGCAATAGCTTTCGCAAGAGGATGCTCCGAACGAGCCTCTGTCGAGCTGACCATATTGACGACGTCCCTCTTCAATGTAAGGCCATCCGAGCAAACTCCTTCCAAAGCAGCATCCCCCGCATACAGCTCGCTGTTCTCGGCATGATCGACCGACGGGACCCAACACAGCCCAACAACGCTGACCTTCCCAACAGTCACTGTGCCAGTCTTGTCCAGTACAACGCGCTTGATGCTCTTGCTGGCCTCCAGTGCCCTCCCACCCTTGATTAAGATACCATTCTTCGCCCCCATCCCAGTGCCAACCATGATCGCCGTCGGTGTGCTCAAACCAAGAGCACAAGGGCAGGCAACCACCACCACGCTGATACACATCTGCAGGCACATCGCAAACTTGCTAGTCCCGTGTTTGTGGAATATCGATGGGAGGCTTTCATCAGCAAGTATATTCGAGATGATGAGCCATGACAAGAATGTGATAGCCGCGAGAGATATGACGGTGGGCACGAAGTACCCAGCCACCTTGTCTGCAAACGCCTGGATGGGCGCTTTCGAGGTCTGCGCATCCTCAACCAGCTTGACAATCTGAGCAAGAGCGGTATCTTTCCCGGCTCGGGTTACAATCATGTCAAATGTACCCAACCCGTTAACAGTTCCGCCGATGAGAGCATCTCCGGGCTGCTTGAGTACAGGAAGGGGCTCGCCGGTGACGGCACTCTCATCGACGCTAGAGGTTCCTTTGACAACAGTGCCATCAGCAGGAATCTTGTCGCCAGGAACAAGTTTGACTGTGTCTCCGACCTCTACGAGCTCTGTTGGGATGCGCTTCTCCTGGGTGCATGCGGGGGCGTCGGTGTAGATGATGGCCATCGTAGGCGCGAGCGCCATAAGATCTGTAAGAGCAGCTGAAGTTCGCCCTTTGGCCTTGTTCTCTAAATATCTTCCAAGTGAAACAAACATGACCAACATGGTACTGGTATCAAAAAAGAGCATGGGCCGGAACATCATAGTAGTGTCGAATGCGGCGACGATCATCGCACCGACAGAGTACACGTACGCAGATGTAGTACCAAGCATAACGAGGACATCCATAGTGGCTGTACGGTGCTTGAGCGCTTTGAAAGCATTGCGATAGAATCGGGACCCAACCCAAAATTGGGCGGGTGTAGTGAGTAGTAGGACTACAGCATCTCCCAGGTAGATACCGTTGAATAAGTGGCACATCAGGAAGCCGTGCATAAAAGGAATGCGAGGGAAAACCATGGAGATGAGGAAGACGGGGATGGCGAAGGTCAGGGCCCAAAGGAAACGCGACCGCCACTCCATTACCTCCTTCGTCCGCGTCAGGGATTGTATTTGCGTAGAATCAGTAGCAGATGCAAGAAGTGCATCATGGCCCATATCAGATATATGGTCGACCATATCTCGAGGCGCAATTAACGATCGGTCGAACGTAATGACGCATGAGGAGTTAGCGTAGGATGCTGAGGCAGAAAGTATGCCGGGAATGGCTGCTAAGCCAGATTCAAGGGTGTGTTCACATGATGAGCAGGTCATGCCATAGACGCGAAGTGTCACGGTGTCTTTCTTCGCTGGAGGGATGAGAGTTGCGTCGAAGCCGATATCGGATATTTCCTGGAGAATGCATGGGTAAACAAACAGCACAACATACAGAAGACTCACCTCGACAATCTTGCCAGGGTTCCATTGCGCAGGGTCGTACTCGACCACTCCACGCTCGGCAAGTAGTGCAACTCTTATTGAATGAATGCCAGGCTGCGGTCTTAACATGCCTTCAATAGACTGAAATGATAGTGCGGTAAGATAATGAACACAGAAAATCAGCCAGAGGACTAACCTCTACACAGGCACCGCAAGTCATTCCCTCAATCCTCAACTCACACTTCTCTGAGGCGGGCTCATCAAGAGCGAGTTCCTTGTCCTTGTTGGCTAAGAGTGGCTCCTCTGAGCCGACTGGAAGCTCGACAGCAGAGGGTGTTCCAGCCAGTAGACTGGAGAATATCTTGGACATGATGGCGGTATCAAGGCAAGATGGGAGCAGCGTGTGTTGGATATATTACAACGGAGAGGTACCTCCGACACAGTGGAGGTGAGAAAGTTGTCCGAGAGGCGGCTGTCGATGTGAAAGCCAGGATTAGTCTAGTAAGATGGGAGCGTCAAGGTGATAGATCTGATATAAAAGGCGCCAGCGCTTAGAATGGCCGAATTCTCTCAACCTGATGGGAAAGCACCGGAGTGTGGCTTACATAGCATGAGCCAATTCCCCCGCTTTGTCATCCGACCAGTGCCTTTCTCCGAAGACCGTGGCAACATCCACGGTACGTTGGTAAGTATGTACGTATCCAGAGTACTTATCGACGGGTAACACTGTGCACCGAAGACCCGGCGAAAATAACCCGGTTGAACACCTGGGGAAAGGTTAGTTTTCACCCCACAGACTGGTGAAAAAGGTCAGGAAACCGGGGCGAACACCTGGTAAACGGGTGTTTTTGAGAATTTCAGACTGAGCGAAAAGCCGGTGATTTTCTACCTGTAAAAGTCCGTTTTTGCCCTGTTCCATCCTGCCAAAAAAATGACAGGTCATAGATTCACTCTGCATCTTAGTGTATTTCCCTTGCTTTTGTCTGCACTGCCCTTGCCTTTGCAGTGCTTCAAACTTATTCATTTTGTTGATATATAAAGGTACATCATATTCAAGTACTACATATCAAAGTGCATGAAGGCTGCACACCACTAATGACACAGTCAACCACTAGCATGTCCCCCAATCCTCTCACCTAATAAACCAGTCCATCAGTCCCTGTGATGAACTGTGTTGAGGAGGGTGTCATTCATAGGGTGTTGTGTTCATGATGTAGGGGGAGACAAGGGCATACCTTGTAGGAGAACATCAGTACTGGTGTAGGAAAAATGTCAGAATCACATACCTGCCTTCCGTGACCTTTATCCCAAGCTCACTCATAGCCAGATGCATCTTCAATCATAAGCTGACAACCAGTAGCATGAGTGATATGACAATTACAGCAAGAAAAAGTTTGCCACGCATCCAGTAGACAGAGTAAGAGGATGCACAGCCTCTTACTCTGTCTCCAAATGGATAGCAAACAAGACAGGAAAAGAAAGTTGAGCTCACCAAGCAGCAAAAGTAGATTGCACTGCGAAAAAGGGAGGACTTGACGCAGCGCCGAGCATAAAGACAAAGGTGGTTCAAGTTGAACTATGGTTGTGGTGTGTTTACGTCGTGGCGGAGTTTAAACGGACTTGCACGATTGGGTTCCGGGCAGGTGAATATCACTGGGTAAACAAGTCTTATTTTTTGGATGCCAAACCAAGCGAAAATTCACCCGATTTTATTTCACCTAGTTATCGCTAGCTATACCAGAGAGATTCCGGTTTCACTAGGTGACCTCGCGAACTTCGCTGGGTTTTGGGCGCACAGTGTAACTTATCTCCTTGCCATGATATTGTCCACCTTTTCCCTTCCACCATTCTCCCAATCGTCCCAGCACAAGCTCAACAGTGCCGTATCTCTACCCGTGCATCCTGGCTTTGAGTCTCCCTTTCTCTCTGGCTTTCCATTCGAAGTGTGGCTTTTCCACGGATCCAACACTCTCGCCCAACGTAACACGCCTTCCTTCTGGAATCCCATTCTCTCTGCCGCAGCGACGCTTTTCGCATTGTTGGCATTAGCACACCAAATCACTCTGCGCAGTCCCCATCCCTCTATATCCAACGCCTGATGCAACAATATCCCAACCGCATGCGATGTGACATGCGTACGTCGGAACTTTGGCAAGATCAAGACAAATCCTATCTCCGTGGCCAAGTGGTCAGGTTCTGTGTGCAGAAATCCAATCACTCCTGCGAGTCTCGGCCCTTCCGCAGGCGTTTTGTCCAATACGGCGAAAAGGATCCGAGTGTCGTCTGTATGGATGAGCTTCTTCCACATGTTTTCCGTCATGTCTGCGCCCGACTCAAAAGGCCCGCATGGAAGGTAGTCAAACATGGTGTCTCCTGCATTGCCTATGAATTCATCGGCGTGTTTCGATGGCTAGAAGCAGAATTTTCTGGTCAGGGTTTATCCACAAAGCTTAGGATAAATTTTCGTACGTCGAAGGGGATCAGTCTGACCAGTTTGCTCTCCAGTACAGCAGGAACAGGGAAGCAGAACCGCGTCTCCTCAGGCGGGACGATTTCCTCGGACGCCTTCACTGCTCTAGCGTACGACATTGTGGTGGTGTCTATGCAGCAATCGCCCCGTGTATTCGATCTGAGTCATCTTTCTGGGCCGCCCAGTCAGTCAGTACGAGTCAGTACTGGTCAGAAGAGGAACACTAGACGCTCGCAATAATGACACCATTTTTCTCCCTAAACCAATGACGACCTAGAATTACCACTCTACTCCTTCGCTTGCGTGGTTATAGTGGAATGATATGCCTCCGCATCTAGCGTCGAGAGCATCTCAAGGCGGAAAGCTAGTCGTATATATTATTCAAGACAGCCCAAGACACTTTCCTCCAACTGACTGCGATAATCCAAAAGCATCCTTTTCCCAGTTCTAGGTCTCGGGGAAGCATTCTAATGCCCGCCTTCTAAATGCCTGCATGACACGGTGTGTTTTCCGTCATAAGTGTAGACTTCACTGTCATCCTTTTTCGTATTCTAATGTATACACCAATTAGCACTTGACAATGCCACCCTCTCGGAACTCTAGACGAAGTACCTCGAATCGTGGATTTTACCTGTTGTAGTTCGGCCTCGACATCGGTGCCCATCAGCGCGAGCATCATATCAAAACAAGAAAGATGTGGACTGAATGACAGACGCCTGAGATAGACAAGGGAGACAGATGTCTCGTTCAACTCTCGACGTCTGGCATCAGATGGGGAGTCGTGACGGTCCAGAAATTGGCCCCATCGGCAGTCTGCAACTGCTCCGTTCTAACATGAAGGTACGAGATACGTCCGGCGTCTCACTTCACGCCGAGAGCCATCCTGTGACGGGAGAGAAAGATGGGACCACAACATTGCTACCGAAATACTTAAATAGCCCGGCGTGCGTGACGATGGCGCTACATTTCTTCTTCTCCTCACACTCTTTCTCATCTACTGATGTTCCCTTACGATCTTTTTACATTCACTCTTTTAGCGCTAACTGCCGCCGCCGCAAGTGAGCCCTTTGAGTCCATTATCTAGTGTGACCCACCACTGACCGCGTTTGTATATCTTAGGTGCGCAGGTGTTACCTGTAGATAGAGGTGTACCTTATTCCGTTTCTGCGGCACGGTTTCGTACCTCGAGTTCAAACCAGGCTGAGACCGATGTCGCCACTATCGACACCACCATCATCGCCGTCGAACAAAAGGCCGGGGCGCCGACCGACGCACCTCCAGGTCTTCCACCCGTAGACACCGTTGTCACCGCTGTTGATGGTGCCCTCACCGATGCCGGGACCAACTCTACCGCTGCTAGGAAAAGAAGCTTGTATCCTGCTTCCCCTGGACGGTTTGTGCGTTCCGCGGCCGGAAAGTACACGCAAGTCTTCAGCGGGACTGGGACGAACAGGAACAACCGTGACTGCTCTATTGAGGGTACATCTTACCTCACATATACACTTGTCTCCAATAGTACCTATAGCGTGGCTGAATGCCTCTCGTTCTGTGATCGCGTTGAAGGATGCAGTGTGTTTCTTTTCTTCAGGTCCCGTGCTCCTCCCTGATTCTTTCGATAGCTTTCGCTAACCTCTACTACGAGTACAATAACCCACTCCTGGACTGGGTCTTTTCGGAGAAGTCTAACCTTAAGTGTGCTGTATACGGAGACCGACACGAGAAGGATGAGAAACTGAACTGTGGTGGTCAACAGCTGGCTCCTGAAGGATGGGGCAAAACTTTCATACAGCATAGCAGTGGATGGGCTCTCGACAAGTACCCTGTTCCTGTTCCTCGCGATGTCGATGGATATGACCTTGTGTATGGGCCGCATGATGGGGCTAACAATGCACCTGGCGTGAGTATCCTGTCTCCATTCTTCTTGAAACTGACGATAATGTATGCAGTACATGGGCTTTGTGTTGCTCTCCTCTTACGACCCCCGTGCTTGTGCTCTAGAGTGCAATAAGCGAGGGCCTGATTCGGAAGGCGGAGCGTGCCAGTACTTCAATATCTGGAGGGCGGTTGTCAAAGGCATTCCAACAACATACACCTGCGCGATGGTTCGGCATATCCTTCCTCTCTGTGTGTGTTTCATTGACCCCATATCCAGTACTATATCCCCGCAGACCAATCCACCGCAGTCAATTATGGTCAAGGCGACCTCAAAGTGACCCATTCACGCGGCTACCGTCGCCGATCGCACGTCCCAGATGGAGGCTTTGAGGGATACAAGTGCTCTCCGGGGCAAGATCCCACGTTCTGTTTTACGGACAAATACGAGCACTGGACCGGGATCACCCCCAAGGGTGGGAAACTCGACGCGGCCATATTTCACTACGACGAGTACGCACACTCGGGCACAGGCGTCGGGATGCTTGGGTCTGGATTTGGCACGGACAACCTAGCAGGGACGTTGACACCGGCAAAACCACTCAGGCAGACGAAGAGGGGAAAAGAGTATTCGATTCACTTCTTCCACAATAGCGCGTTCAGCGATCCCCAGTCGCAGAAAGACTCGTTTGTGGAGGTGATTTGGAATGGGAAGGTGGTGGAGACAATTCGGCCTGGGTTTGAGGACTGGACGTATTATGAGTTCCAAGTGAGGGCGAAGGGGAATGACGTGTTAGCGTTCCGTGGGGGGAAGGCGCCTGCGTACAGTTTCATCGATGATGTGTACGTCTTCGCTGCTTGACGTGGCAGCATGGGAACGGAATGGTTTTATTTCAGGGTGCGTTGGGGTGCGTACAGTTCTAGGACATGGAGACTGCTTCATCTATCTATTTTATACATTCCCTCGTAATAATGGCATGTTGCTGCCTATTGTAGTAGCCGGTCGATCGAAATGAAGTCCTCATGTCGAGTGCGTGTATGCTATGCGAGCAGGTATGTTGCTCTTTGACTTCGAACCATCACCTCGAACTCTTTCTTCACTCTCCATGTATATCATCGTCGTCAACAATAATGTGGCTGGACAAAGTACTCATCAAGAAGCTCTCCATCGCGTTCATCGGCGCCGTGCCCTTCGTCCTCCCGATCATTCACGACATCCTTCTTAGAATTATACCCGGTCGACAAAAGCTGAAATATGTGACTTACAAGACCCCAGAGGACGAGGAGAAATATTGGGAGACTGCGCAGAGATGTCGTCGTCGGATCGATTCTCGTCCTCCTTCGACGCCGCTCGTGCAATATTATACTCCCCGCCTTCCACCGAGGATGGAGCGGCAGAAGGAGGGAGATGCAGTAGGAAACTCTGTCATATCGACGCGGACGTTTTGTAGATGGCATAAGGCTGTTTTTCCTGAACGTGTACGTTGTATTCTCGTCTTGAATTCTTGTCGAGAACCTGATTCTTTCCATTCCAATTTACACAGCCGCATCCAACGGTATCGCAAGTACAAAAGATCAAGCAGAACTATAGTACAAGGGACCAGCAGGAGATGGGACGGATCGTTCGACACGCCACACGATCCAACGCGAAGGAATCGTGGAGGCGATGGATCGAGACGAAGGGTCCGGACATCACTATTCTTTTCGGGGAAGAGGATTCTTCGTCGGACTCTGGGTCCGAATCGTTGATTCCTCTTTTCCCCAGAAGATGAAAACCAAAACCTGCATACAGAGACGTCAACGAAAGACTCAGGAGTCTGGAATTAGTGGCAGTGCAGAAATGGCAGCACCATGTGACGTACACGTGACCCCACTTCGAGGCGTACATCCGTCTAGGAAGTATACACCGAAAGGCTGACAATTGGCCACGATGGATCCAAAACCCTGCTTTTTGACACGCCTTTCAGACGAGCTGCTTCTCGAAATACCACACGAGAATGTAACTATCAACCACCGACATCAGACAGAGTACCATATGGCCCTCGATCACATTTCGTAAGATGCGTGCAATATACTTTCCTTTTGCTTGGAAGACGGTGGTCATCTCTGCAGGTGGGGCGTCTAGGAATCGGCTGGTTGCCAAACTGAGAGCGCTCTTAAACTGCACCTGGCTGCATCCCGTAGTATGGTACGCGTATCTTCGTTGCTTACCAAAAATTCATGGTGCTTTCTATAACTTGTTTCCCCAGCCATATGTCTGTCTGCCCAGTCGGATTCAACGAACAATGTGACAATGCAAAGGCAATCTTACTCCTCACCCAAATCATCACCCAGCTTCGTAAACTGGAGTTTTTTGGTTTTAGAGACGACGTACCCAGTTTCCTCACCGGTGCCATGTTATCCGCCTTTGGCGCGTACACATTCTCATCGCCGATTTGAACCATCGTGCTTCCAGCCACACTCGCCGCCCCTGTTCATTACTTTCCACAGGCACAGTGTCTCGCCCTCGTCGGCTGTGTCAAGCGTCGTTTTCTAATACACAAGTCTCTTGGGGAAGCGCTCAAGCACACTGGTTTACAGCAGCTCTTGAACGTATATATGGCGTCTGAAGTTATTACATGTAAGGTCCTTCGAATATCCTTCTGTCGATGCTATCCTCATGCATGGGTAGGTCTCAGAGGAGCTCTTTCAACCCTCCGTCGCATCACATTCCGCATCCCAGAAGACTACGCGTCTCCGTACCACCGCGTACGTACTGGCAAATAATATCTCCTGCACTAAATTGGCCTCTTTTCTTTCCGTACAGTGCCGACCTAGCTGAGCTGGAAGGTCTTAAATGCTTGACATCCATCGCACTCCGAACCTCAGCGCGTGACTTCGTCTCCAATTCATATCACTACGTGAGCGCCGCTAGAAATATTCATGTGGAGAGGTTGACGATCATGTATACGCCACCTGGGGAAATCGAGGATGTTATCGTTGATATCCCTTTGTCCACGGTTTCACTTGACGACTGATTCATTTCCTGTTGATAAAGTCTCGTGTCGTTCTGGGCCCATGTATCTTGAATGCCACCGATAGTTGTGGTCAGAGTCGGCAAGAATATAACGTTATGTAAAGTTCTTCGTGAACCGACTACCGCCTCTCTAACATGCATCTCAACATCCCACGAAAGCACCGCAGAACCACATATTGTCTCGGATCGTCCCTACCGCAACCTCAGAATCAGTCGGTCTAAATATTTTCGTTCATGACTTCTATAGAGGTAAACAACGTACAGGGTATATATGAGGACAAAGCTAATACAATACTAAGTAACCAGTACAGTACATACAACACATATATCTGGGCACCAGTGCGCCGAATAAACTTACGATTATAAAGAGAGGGTTATGATTCGAGCAGCTGAAGAGCGTGTTGGAGTGACCCGTCGATGGATGTCGTCCATGCTTAGAAATACAAGGTAAATACAGCTCACCCGAAACGAGGATGCATAGACGACTTACTCCATTCCCAGTTCTTTGTGAATGTTCTGGACAGGCGCTCGAGCTGATCTCGAGTAGGTGCCTCGTTCGTAAGACGCATCCCATCGGGTTCCAGAGTAAAGTATCGCCCTTGTAATCGGGATGCTTCTTGCACCCGCAGAGCGTAGGGCCGTCGAATGTCATCATAAATCTGCAGCGCTCGATGAAGGCTTTCCCGTGTGGTGGATCTGTGGCCGATTATTGTGGCAAGATGGATCGCGTCCTGAAAAGGAAAGTCAAGATGTGCTCGACGCCACAACCAGGACAGGCGCTTACCTCAAGGGCTTGTCCTGCTCCAGACCCTGTAAGGTAGTATTAGGATGAAATCCATGGTAAAGGCGGCGTCTTACCTTGGTGAGGACACATGGCATGGGCCTAGAAGGTGTGTGGTAAGGAATAAGTTGGCTAAAAGTAAGCATAAAAGACTCACGGCATCACCGAGGAGAGCGACTCTCCCGAATACGAAAGACTGCATCGGCTTCACAGTGTGTACTGCCCATTGCAACGGCTTATCCGTGCACTGATAATGCAAATGAGCAAAAAAAAATTGATAAGGAAATGTGCTTGCACAAATAGACGCACCTCTATCAACGCCTTCACTTCAGGTTCCCATGTCGCGAAACTTGGGGCGAACTGCGACTTATCTGAGGTCATCATCCAAGGTCGACCAAAAGTTGTATCCTCGAGATCATGTCTCGCGACGAAGGCAACGAAATTGATCATTCGGCCATGCTGGATGGGATAAGCAATAATATACTGCGAATCACGTCAAATCAGATATCAGGGAATGGTCGAGGTCATATACGTACTCCCCCGTTCCCGAGATACTGTAGGACCGATTTCAGCGGTTGAGAAAAGGCGGAACAAGAAAGATGATGCGGACCTGTGTGGGGGTTGATAAGACGCGGTGATTCGGCCATCTTGCTTGGAGCTTCTCCGCCGGGATGACCGCCCTATAGGCGATAGTACCACTCCACACGGGTTCCACAGCGCTCAGAGCCTCGGATGCCGCTTCCATCATACCTTGGCTTCTCGTCCACTGCGCTTTCTCGTGTAGAAGAGATCGACGAACCGCGGATTTGATTCCGTCCGCACCTATGAGAAGATCGCATGTCGCAGTTGTCCCGTCTTCAAAGTAGAGTTCCACAAGTTTCGATTGCCGTTGTGTGTATGACCGTAAGCGTTTCCTGACATTGACCCGACACGTTTTCGGTAGATATTGGAGGAGGACAGATTGGAAATCAGCACGGTGGAAGGTCAACAGTTGACCTACGATTAATGTTATACTTACATTCAAGACATCAACAAAAGTAAGTGAACGAACCGTTAGTGATGAGCCGGTAAAAACTGTAGCCCTCGTTTTGGTCACTCTTCCGATATTGGAACGCGGGGGCTATTGCGAAGTTTAGAGATGAAGCGTGTCTGGACCACATTGCGTACTTGGTCCTTCAGTACACTTGGCCTCGGTATGCTTGAGAAGCTCCTGGTCAATTCCGAGGAGCTGCAGGACTCTCCAAGGGCCTCAAGGGATTCATCGTCAGATATTAAAGAATCCGACATCGGGAGACGCAAACTCACGAGGAAAAATTCCGACTCCTGCTCCAACTTCCGCAAGACTGTTCGCGGCTTCGTAAACCTCGACCTCGATGTCGGGATACCTCGACAAAGCGAGTGCGCAGGTCAGGCCGCCAATTCCTCCACCGCTAAGACACGATATTAATCAAATAAAGAATGACTTCCGAGTCTGCCGTCTGCGACTGACCAGATTGCGACTCTCAAGCGGTTTGTAGTGGCCATAAATACAAGAGGATAATCTTTGGTTGGAAAAGTGCGTAGAGCGAGGGGTAAACAAGGAATGGTAAAAAGAACCAGAGGCATTTATATCCAGTCCATGCAACGATTTAACCGGCGGACCAGGCGAGCATAGGCATCCCCCCAGAGTGACATGTGTACCGTAAAAGATAATCAACGCCAGTCCCACGATTGGGTCGCGCCTCATTTTGGCCAAGACGAGGCACGCGGATTATGTCCGAGGATGTTTTCAGCTTGACGTCTAGAGTCTCTCATGTTTAGAGGCATCGCGCCTTCGAAATGCTCAATCGGCAGAAGAGCTGAGAAGATTCGTCAACTGATTGATCTCTGATCGAAAAGACCGAAAAGTCTCGAGGTGCAACACACGGAAGCCAGCTTTCTAACATCAGAAATACAGAAGTCAGGAAGCCAAACTTGAGGCAGCTCGTGTAAGTAATGGATGAAGAAATGCACGAGTCGAAGAAAGTCTTCCGGTCCATCAATCAAGATATGCGATTAGAACGAGACTCGGAAGCTGTCGGGAATCGGGGAGCGCGATCCTGAAGCGCCCGTCGACGTCTAGGTGCTTGTTCGTTGGCAAAACGTGGTCCCACCGACTCCCACGCATCAATTTGGCAGTGCCTAGACTTAAAGTACCGCCGTCATCGGGTTTCCATCCACCCAACGCGTCGATGAAACCTGACGCAGACGTGTGTACAATTAATTATTAGTTGCATTGTATGGGCGCCCACGTGGACATCAGAAACAAAAGGTAGAGACTCCGAGTCGGGCGTGGTTACGAGGTTAAACGAAAGGACGTTTCGTGTACTACTAGCTTTGTATAGAGGCTTGCTCACAACCCTCAGGTCATCCTGTCAATGAGAAGCCTCAGATACATATTTGCATTTAGATGGTAGGCTACGCCACATGACATATAGCAGGTAAATGAAAACAATCCTACCAGTCAATTTCTCCTGATTTCAAAACAGTCATTGAACGCAATAAACGCCCCAATTTGCCTCCCGTCAAGATTTAGATATTTGCAGTCCTGGACGACAGACACGGCTGAACGGCACACATTACTCGCTGCTGCCAGATCTCTGAAGGGCAATGAAGTTCATGCATTCATGCCTGTCGGGATGACGCTTCGATCTTGATCGCAATATGAACCGATCGATGGTCATGAAAGCGTCGCCTCATTGGTAGTTTCTCACAGCGAGACAACGATACAGCTTTTGAGAGAGAGAGGGGTGCTTTGAGAGGACACTTTATATGACAGAATCGAACTCGCCCTCGACGAGTTCGAAGTCATCCAATTAAAAGCCGCATCACTTTGAGAAGTGCGTCATTAGTAGACGATATCACCAGAGGATACATACAACTTAAATGCCAAGATACCTCCCTTGTCGACCCAAAGTTCTCTCACCGAATGGGTCTTATTCGTTAGTGAGCCTCAGTCTTGAAGGGAGCTTCAAGAATATAGATCTCCTTTGATGTATGCAGAATAGTAACATGCGGCCCATCTGGAGAAGGGAAGTCGCTGAGGTGAACGCCACCCAGGATGCATTGGGCCGATGGCCGAGTTTCCGAGTTACCTTTTCAAGAGGGATGGGAGCCCCATGTTCATTTTCTCTTATGATGATAGAGCTGTCTTTTAACGGTACCTATGGCAGGGGAACCGCCTCGTAAGGACGTATAGTCCGATAGTTTCGTCCCCTCAGTTTTGATGCAGGAAGTTGCTCGTGTCTTTCGGTACTTGAGGGCAATGAAATGAAAGGTAAACGTAAAGCTCAATGGAAGAAGATCCGTGAAGTGTAACAATTGCTTACTGAGAGGATCCCATGGCAGTCTACCCCTCTGGTTTCGGCACTAAGCAACTGAGATGCCATCCTATTCAAATGCATCCGGGCACTAGAGCGAAAGGATACGAGTACATAATCTGATAACACCAGAGCATCCATGGTACGGCATATCGTGGTCAGACCCTACCGTCTCTCAAGGGGAAGACGCTTTACTGCGTCAGAGCGCGTGGGCCAGACTCGAAAGCTAAGAGAACTCCTGAAATCACTCAGATTCATGATAGTCTCTCGGAGGCTCGGGAATGTTCCAGAGAAGCATTGGTTGCTCGTCTATGGTGTCGTGGTGTGTAAAACAGGGTATTGATGACAACATGATCTATCAGACTCAGTTAATTATCGAAGACAATGGATGAACTACCCACTTGCCGCCAATTGAAGATTATGCACGGCAGAAGTAGTTTGTCAGACGCCCGGTGCCGTACAATCCCCGTGAAGTTGATGAGGATTTCGATATTCCACGCCACCAAGCATCGGCGAGCCTACAAACCGCTGCCTAGACGATCCGATCGCAACGGTTGAGAGAGATGGCGGACGTGGGATCTTCACAAGGGAAACAACCCACGTACCTTCAAAACATTCTCCTCCTCCTCCTCTTCCGCCGATTCACAGGAGTGTGTTTCAAGTACCGCCGGCTTGACCCAAGTATGTGATATGCAATCCATGATCAAGGGGGAAAGAACGTGGGCTTCGAGCTCTGATTGCCATGAGAAATCGAAATGCTCATCCTTCAAGTTCAAAACGCATGCGAGGAAGAAGTCAATACGGAATCAGTCCGTTCGATCTGAAGTTAAGGGGGAAAATGTGACATAGCTCATGCCTATGGACTGACACAGATTAAGGACTTTTGTCAGATACAGAGAGAAATGTAATTCGTCTACGCTGGATCGGGGGCGGTGCCAAACATGATTACAATTTTGAGGCGTGTAGTCTGAGAGATAACAGTGGACGATGGGTGAGGGATGGGAAGTTAAATATGACAGCGGAGATCCCAATCCTGCGATCCAAACACGTAAGTTGAGAAGTGAATACGTGGAAGCAATCTTTTACCAGTAGCGGCATACCTCTCCACGGAGAAGGGGAAATAGCCAATAGAAGTACGAGGTGAAACTAGACCAGATCCATTGCTCCAGCTTAGCAGCTCTCCTAAAGCATTCTCCGGCCTGGAAGAGAACAGGAAACTTGAGTGATGACAGTGGTTTAGTGGGTGGTTTTGGTACACTTTTGCTTCACCTGGTAGCCCAGTGGCGCCGCCGGGCTGCAACCCCACTCTCAAGTCTGAACTTGAGCCTTGAAGCTTGAAGTGTGCAGACAAATGAGATCCAGAAGGGAGTCAGATCTCAGAGACAGAAGCGTGCGGTGTTATGTAGAGCTAACGCGACCCATTATTTATTTAATATCGACTAGACTACGAGCTGCCAACGAGCTCGACTTCTGAGAAAGTCATAATGCGCATGCCTCTAGGAGAATATTTGTTTCATTTTGTGTTCATTTGAGCTGGCGGAAAGGCAGGGATGTGAGTCCAGACTTTGCGACTGATCATGATGTTTGCAACGAGGGGGGTTGCCATGAGCAAGCCGTTCATTTATTTAGACGCCCAAGACAACGGATCGAACGGACATTTTCCAACTTCCTACCTCTCTTTCCACAGCTCGTCCATGTTGCGCCAGCCATCGCCAGGGCCTTCGAGCCCAAATCCGGGCGGCCATCTGACGCCAGACGCCTCTTTATCCAAGCCCGACGACTATGTGTACTTTGAACGTTCAACGGAGAGCTTTACTTCGGACGCCATAGCTCGTTCAACCGCGGCCAAACTGAAACTAGTGTCTTATTATAAGATGGCCGTTGACTCTGCCATCGAACGCAACGCCAGGCGAGTACGACCGTGCGTTCTTCACTAAAGCTTCTTACAGTTGATGTAGGCGGATTGAACTCGAGACACGGTTGACTCAGGCATTAACTCCAGACGCGAAGGAACGCGAGATAAGAAAGTATGCAAAGACCGAGTCCCAACACCTACGTCTTCGTAGAACCAAGATAAAACTCCAGGACTTCCGAACCGTCAAAGTCATTGGGAAGGGTGCGTTCGGAGAGGTAAGGCAACCTCTGGACCGTTGCCACTCAGGATTCCTTTCCTCATCTCTCTCACGTATAGGTGCGGTTGGTTCAGAAGGTGGATACAGGAAAGGTGTATGCCATGAAGAGTCTGCAGAAAGCGGAGATGTTGAAGAGAGATCAGGTGCGTGTACTTACTGCTTCGTATCGTGTGATGACTGGGCTGAACGTATTTTGCAGTTGGCCCACGTCCGTGCGGAACGAGATGTTCTCGCAGAGTCCACTTCTCCATGGGTTGTTCAGCTCTTCTACTCATTCCAAGATCCTCTCTACCTCTACCTCATCATGGAGTTCCTTCCCGGGGGAGATCTCATGACAATGCTCATGAAGTACGATGTTTTCTCAGAGGACGTAACACGATTCTACATAGCTGAGTGCATTCTCGCCATTGAAGCCGTGCATAACTTGGGATACATCCATCGGTGCGTTACTTCCTCCCTTGACATGGACGCGTATACAATTCGACTTCGTCCTTTACAGTGACATCAAACCAGATAATGTCCTGATCGACAAGAACGGTCACTTGAAGCTATCTGATTTCGGCCTATCTACTGGACTCCACAAGGTGTCGGACGGAGACTATTACAAACGACACTTGGAGCAAGAGAAGACACGAGACCCGGCACGGAATAGTGTCCAGGTCAATCCCATCAACCTGACGATGAGTAGAGAGCAGATCGCAACGTGGAAAGCGAACAGACGAAAGCTGGTGCGTCCGCCTACATACCGTGATCGCACGCTTCGAGCCTCACAGAAAATAGGCCTACTCTACTGTCGGTACACCTGACTACGTGAGTTTGCACTGTTTATGACGTTTCTTGAATAACGCTAAATCCCGTTTCATCTCAGATTGCTCCGGAGGTGTTCTTGATGAAGGGATATGGGAAGGAGTGTGACTGGTGGTCGTTAGGCGCGATCTTCTTCGAATGCCTCGTTGGTTACGCGCCTTTCTGCTCGGACAACCCAGGAGACACGTACAAGAAGATCATAGACTGGCCTCGTTATTTGTTCTTCCCTGAAGAGGTGTTCATTTCCCGAGAAGGAGAAGATCTTATCCGACAGTAAGGCTTCCTTCTGCCCCCTTGCTTGATCGACCTAACTGTCCTGCTTTCGGTAGGATGATGACATGGGCAGACCAGCGGTTGACAGTGAATCAAATCAAATCTCATCCCTTCTTCTTTGGTGCCGACTGGAGCTCGCTGAGATACATTGAACCGCCTTTCGTTCCTCGCCTACAATCGATCACGGACACATCGTACTTCCCGACGGATGAATTCGGTGACGTTCCTGACCGCCTGGAACAGGTCGAAGGTGTCGGCGCGGAGAAGGATCTCGCGTTCCTGGGGTATTTCATTCATGTCTGCTTTTTTTTCGTGTTCTGACTCTAACGATCATAGGTTTACGTTCAAGAGGTTCAACGGTGGTGGACAAGGCTGAAATGCGGTTCCGGTCGCGACATATTTCTTCGGCAATGTTCTGCGTCGATAGTTTCTCTCAACAATTCATGCGCGTGTATACATCAATGGAAAGAGGCAAGTTTCAGTACATTTTGGACCATATCATCTTGGATTGCAATGGAAAATGTAATCAATTTTGGCACCGCGAGTACCAGCGTACCCGGTGAAAGATCGAGCGGGACTCGCGGACCGGACCTCCTCGAAGCTTGTGACTTCGGTTTGCAGCTTTTTGACGATCTTCATCAGTTTCCGGAGTGAAGAATTCTCGGTATATAAGCATGTTTCTCGGATCCCCCTTTTTCCGGAACCTTTCCCTTTCCTCCTACGGCCTACGATGGCTCAAACTGGATTCCCCGACGTCTACGATCCTCGAAAGATCCTTCAACATGCAGATTTTAAGATCTTGAAAGAAGGAGAAAAGCCTGCATCCGATGCTAACATTGCTGCGTTCTACAACCCCGCACATGAGATCCATCTCGTTCAGAAACCCCGCCCTAAGCCTGGTCCCGGTGAGGTCCTGTTGCACGTTCGGGCTACTGGAATTTGTGGGTGAGCGTCTTTGTTGATCTTTGCACAAAAATGTTTGATAACGCCATTAAACAGGAGCGATGTTCACTTCTGGAAACATGGGGGTATTGGAGACATGATTGTTACCGATGAAGTGGGATCTTTCTCATTTCCTATCCTATCTCTGATAACTCAACGGCCTAGTGCGGGTCTGGCCATGAATCAGCAGGTGAAGTAGTAGAGATTGGTGAGGGCGTCAGCCAGTGGAAAATCGGGGATCGTGTCGCCATCGAAGCTGGAGTGCCTTGCTCCAAGCCCTCCTGTGACGCTTGCCGTACAGGGAAGTACAACGCTTGCCCTGATGTCGTCTTCTTTTCTACCCCTCCTTACCATGG
This sequence comes from Gloeostereum incarnatum, assembly GCA_004338095.1. Taxonomy (NCBI): domain Eukaryota; kingdom Fungi; phylum Basidiomycota; class Agaricomycetes; order Agaricales; family Cyphellaceae; genus Gloeostereum; species Gloeostereum incarnatum. The sequence goes on from RZIO01000009.1 coordinate 1,521,577, forward strand.
TGAGTGCGGCGTGTAGTTCCACTTCTTAGCCTGAGCAATGTCTCCGTAGGCACGCTGACGAGATGGCATCTGCATCCCGCTCAATGGCTTCATGGTCTCCCCGATTCCGTTTCCTTCGAAGAAGGCTCCCTGTGTGAACCGTTGTCTGTCGCCCTTGCTGGTATTGAGCGTTCTGGCCTTCGTCTGGGGGATCCCGTTATCATCTGGTATGTCTTCCCATTTTCCCCTCTACTGCCTGTTCTGAGTTTAAAGCTATATCCTTCTCTAGTGGAGCGGGTCCCATTGGTCTTGTTACCCTTCTCTCTGCCAAAGCGGCAGGGGCCGAGCCCATCATCATCACCGATCTATTCCCCAGCCGTCTAGACTTTGCGAAGAAACTTGTTCCAACGGTTCGCACGGTGCATATCCAGCGCGACCTCACACCCAAGCAGCAAGCGGAGAAGATCAAGGAGGTCGCCGGAACACTTCTAACGGTTGCTTTGGAATGTACTGGCGTGGAGAGTAGTATCCATACTGCTATCTACGTAAGTTATGTGCCTTTTCTGTTTCGTGCACTGTACTCGTTATCCCTAGTCCATGGCTTTTGGTGGCATGGTGCTCATCATAGGTGTAGGAAAAGCCGAGCAAAATGTGAGTTTTCTATCCCACTACCTTTTTTGTTGCTTCCCTGACCTTTCTCGTTAGTTTCCCTTCATGCATCTCAGCGCTAATGAGATCGATGTGCGTTTGATCTACCGGTATGCCAACCAATACCCTAAGGCTGTTCGCCTCGTCGCTGGAGGGCTCGTCGACCTTAAACCTCTCGTCACCCACCGCTTCCCATTGGAAGAGGCCATCTCGGCGTTCAAGGTTGCTGCTGATCCCTCCCAAGGTTCCATCAAAGTGCAAATTCAGGATTAAGATAAGTTATTGGGGGTTATGGAGGCATTCGCAGTCGTGGCATGTATCGACCAGGTGCAATAGCAACTTTCATTTCTTCTAGTAGCTTCCGGGCATCCTGTTGTTTTACTCCCAAGGTCTAGTAGTCAGAAATGTCTTCACGAAAAGACACAGAAGCCGACTTGAGTATATATGTGGAAGGCAGTATCAGACATTAACGCACTCAATGTTAGATTGTCTGATAGAGACTCCGAAACACTAAATCAATCTCGCAAAAACCACGCCTGGACTTCATCGTCATACTCTGTTTTCACTTGCCACAGTTGACTTCCGATCCATGCATGTTCAAGATATGCATCCCAGAATTTTATTTCAGCCTCGCGTCCTGTAAAGCGAAAGCCTGCCACACAGGGACGAGGTCCAAGATACTCATCTATAAAGACTTGAGCGCCCCAGCTTCCACAGAAGATCCCAACTTGGGACAGTTGGACTGACGTCTCCTTGTGCCAACATGAGCACCAGTAACATAGTTCCTTCCTGTAACCTCTTCGGGATTGACTCTTTCGGCGTAGTGATTGTAAACTCGTATGTTGAGATCTTGGCCCTTTCTGAATGATATCTATAGGCTGTTTGAAAGTGTAACCATTAGTAGACGCGACCTGTGAGATTCGAGATCGGATGCTCACATAAGAAACCCGGTGGTTGAGCTCAGAAAGTTAGAAATGCCACATTGAACCTTACCTTGGCAAGCGATGGGTTGTCACCACCGAAAGATGGACCTGTGGCAGGAAGTAGGAGAACGCCATCCATCGGTGCGCGGTATTGGGTCAGGGGGTATCGATCCAGCTGCCACGCCTATAGAAGGTAACATAGATCAATTCTCGAGTTGCACGATATACCTACCGTCGCTCACTTCTGTCTTAATTTTATTCCATTCATTCTTGATCATTGCTTGTTGTTCTTTGTCAAGAGTCTTCTTTTTTTCTTCAGCAGATAGACGATGAAACGGCTCTAGGCTTTGTTCTTCTCTACTCTTGTCGCGGGATGCATTAAACTCAGTAATGGAAGACTCGTCCCACTCTCGAGCAGCCTGCATTTCTGCGGGCGTGTGGCGGTCAGAGTTCAACAAGCTGAGTGAGTCATTGATCGTATGCTCTTATCTTATCAATATTCTTAGTTTCGATCATCCATCTAAAAATGACGGAGAAGGTCAAAATTGTAGGTCTACTTGCTACTTCCTCCCATTTACCCATTCATGCTCATTTTTATTGGCGTCTACAGATGAAGGGCGCTTCTCCTGACCTCTCTGCAGCTACCTACCAGATTTTTGACGAAAGTCATACCATGGGTAACGCACTGAGATGGATGCTTATGAAAAAGTCTACAATACTTATCCTTTACCTTTCTTCGCTAGCTAATTAGCCCTTGTTCAGCCCCAAGGTCGAATTCTGTGGGTATAGCCTTCCCCATCCTTCGGAGAACTTGATCCAAGTGCGGATTCAGATGTATGGTCCGTACCATCCCTTTTGCAAGACTGCATTTTGTTAGACTTGTACCTTTTCTCAATCACAGACAATCTTTCATCCCTCGCCGCGCTTCTGAAAGCCCTAGACGACCTGGATGAACTATGTGGGACCATTGATGTCGCGTACATCAAGAGCTTGAAGGAAGGGAGATACGAGAGGTGGGACGAGAAAAGTTAGAAAATCCTACAATGCTCGGTCCGTGACCTTCTGTATCCCTAAGCTTATTATCTGCCATCGCTATCGTTATTACTTTCCCTGAAGAGATTGCACGGGTGCATGCCTGTGCAAAGGTCTAATACATGAAACTGCTGATTGTTAGAGACAAGGAAAGTTCCTTTGACTAGTACTACGCTACAATGTGTTACAAACTCGGATCGACATAGAACCAAAACTTGCAGATGCAAAGCAGCGCTAGCAGGATACAATTGAGGATTACTGAAAGTCCGCTGAAGCCACGAAGGAAGGAAACGAGAAAATAGGACAACCACTGATAAGTATGTTGGATACAAGGAAGTATAAAGACGCTCTTCGTTCCGTCCGAAGCGCAATAAATATAACTGCAACAAGGATGCCGCGGAGGATTAGACGATGCCGTCGCGAACCTAAGCCAGATAGTACTCTTTAGCAAAGGGATCAGGGATCAAACAAAATGAATTACCTTCTGCATAAACCCAGAGACTCTCCCTATATCCACAGTCTGGCTCTCGCTTTCAACCGCGATGAGCAAGTTCTCCAGCATCTCCTCTACCTTGTCCACTGGCACGCCTGTGCAAAGAGCAACGATCTTCCGGCACATGTACTCTTTCTCAGCACTGGCGCCGTGCAAGCCCTTTATCCTCTCCTCCATGAGTTCCTCTATCCTTGTATACCACATCTTCATCCGCCGCAAACGAATCAGTGCCGCGACATCATTAGTGGCGGGAACAGGTGGATCAGGATCGACAGAAAACGTCGAAAGCATGTCTGAAGATGTGGAGGACATGCCGACAATGGTTGACGCTGCACCACGATACTGGAACGCCGGAGAATATTTCATTAAAGGCTTAATTGCAAGGGGGAGTTCTTCGTCGTCTTCTCCTGAAGCATCAGCTTCTCCGCTTTCAGCAGGGACAGGGACAGCAGGAGCCGGAGGAGCACCATTGTCGCCATCGATGTTTCTCGTTCGCCTCCACCGGCCAGTCCAATCAAAGGAATCTTCGTCCTCGATAGCTTTGTCGACGTTTCGCTTTCTTTGAGCAACCATGTCCAGCTCGGTGCAGCGTCCTTGCCACGTTTGGATCTGCTTTCGTTGCTCAGAGAGCTCGCGCGTTGCAGCGCGCAGGTGGGCTTGCGTGACATCTAGCGCATCTTGCTTCACCTTGATTTCAGACTGGAATTCCGTAGACAGGCCTTGGATTACTGCAGTCATATCTAGACGCACACAGCTTCAGATCTGCACAGAAATTTTACACAAGAACGCCGCACCTGCAATGACATCTTGTGACTTCTGAATGGGCGCTGAAGGTACCGAACGTAGCATCGCAATAATATCTTCCGGCTTGGGACCGCCCGCCAATTCCTGTGGTTCTTCGCAATCAGCAGCCAGAACAAAACAGACGTGTTGTTACGCGCCTCGCTCTCTACGCCAAAATCACCTGGCCTCAATCCCAGCTTATTCATAAGCACCTTGTTTGCACCGACGTCGACTAAGGTTCGCACTAGCGTCCTGCTTCCTACCCTGGCGGCAATATTCAAAGCGGTGTCGCCGTGCTCATCCTGCAGGTCAACAATCCGAGCGAAGTCCCCCCCTTCTTCGTTGGCTATCCAGTAGAAGATTTGATCAAGGTAATAGCGCGCGACTACCGCCCTACCTTTCACGCCGGCAAGCAACACAATGATGTAAGACCGTCTTTTTCGAGGTGTCCAGGGTCATTATAGATTGCGAGAGCCCGACCGATAGGAGATTCGGAAGGCTCTGAGCATCGAATGAGTGAGTAGAGAGTACCGTCCGAATGAGGGGTGTCTCGCCGAGATGGTTTCCTCTATGAACATCGGCTCCTAGAGAGATAAGACTTTGGACAGTGTTCAGCCGGGAGAGGGATGATGCGATGTGAAGCGCCGTATGCCCCTGATCATCGAGGATCGCATCGATGTCATAGGCCGGAGGTGGACCCTCAGGATGAGGAGGAGGGGGCTGATTATTTGTTTGGGATGCGAATGGGGAGACTTCGCGCAAGATATTTAGAACGGCTGAGGGCTCGTCGGCTTGACATATGGCTGCAATCACTGCGGCACGGCGCGTGTCTTTGAGGGGAAGGGTGGGGTCGAGATGGCGCGGGATGGAGGGTCTAGTAGCAAACCTGGGATGTCGTTTGCTATCAGGGGGAGGTGGTGGTGATTTTGGTTTGGATGTGGACGCCGTACTGGACGGCCTTGTAGGATTGAAGTCTGGGTTGGTGAAAGATGGATGTCCAGAAAGAGGGGACGGCTCCTTCCGAGCGCGTTTACTTGGCGATGGACCGTCGACTTCCAACAAAGTTCCATTCGCTGGTGGGCCAGCAGAAGCTGCTCGGGTACCATCCATCATTTGCACATCGCTATAGGGTGCAGATAGCTCAACGTCAGTTTCTGACCAGTTGCGCTTGAGGGTCTGGGTAGAACCCGGGGGAGGTGTTTGGGAGGTGGAGAAGGGGGAACCGGACAAGATGTAACCTGTACCACCTGGAGATTGGTATCCGGGTCTGTTAATGGCTAAAGAGGAAGTTGAAGGGGTGAAGAGGCCTTGAGCGCGACCTTGATTGAGGAGCCGAAGTGCGGACCCAGGCATGATGGGAGCTGGGGCAAGGCCTTGCATGTTAGACATGTAGTTCCCAGCGCCAGGCGGAGCATCTATAGTAGCTACATAAGAACCATAAAGGATAGAGGTGAGGTGAAGGGAGATACTTGGTGCAGACACGGGAAGAGCACCGAGTGAGCTGGTGCTTGGCGTGAAATCAAATAGCGGAGCCAGGAGAGGGGCGACACCATATTGCATCGCAATGTCCCTGCCGCGTTCGAGCGGAATCCTTTAACCCAACTGTGATCAGTATAGGATAACACGGAGAGAATAAAACAGATTATAGAAATCAGAAAAATAATTACCAAGTTCCTTGATATTTCCCATAGCCTCCCTGGACAATCTCGTGTTTGCCGGGTAGAATCTCCTTCTCTAGGATCTTTGTGCGACGACCTTTGTCGACGCCTGCCACCTTGAGAATCTGTGTCGCGTTCACGTAGGAATCGCCGCGTCGCCGCATGACAGCAATGCCTCTGATCATGCACTCATAAACCTGCCCGCCGGGATGAAACAATGAGAAAAATAGAAGTATATAATATAAGGAATAGTATTGACCTGAACTGAAGAATATACTGCATTGTATATCTTCACTGGAGGCTGGTTTGGCGCCTGCTTGGCCGTCGACTGCATTGTGGTTGAGAGTGAGTGACGCGACGCGTGCTTGCGTGACGTCTTAAATGTGAAATGTCATCTCCTGAGCACCAGCCGCTCCTCCAGTCAGTTCCAAGGCTCGCCATTGAATGAAATTGCTTATTCTTTTTCTTCCTTTAGAAATGATGACCCGTTACCTATTTACCCAACCATTCAAATGATTCGGGCGGATATCTTGGTACGGAAATTTAGTTACCTTTCTGCAGCTTTTTTTCTCAACCCAAAATGGTGGCGGACTATCAGACATACCTAAGTAAGAACTCTTCTATGTTGCTTCTACTGCTACTCAACTTTCTATAGCGACGGCGATGACACCTGCCGCTGTAAGCCATTTCCGACATCACCACCTATGAGACATCGCTCAAGAGTCAACGCCGCTTTTCAGATCCATTCCGAAGTTCTTAGGGAAAAATCGGACCTAGAGGCAGTGTTTCGAAGATACTCCAATATGCAGAAGGCGGGGAACAACTCTGTGATATTCTGCCTTCTCATCAACCGTATTCACTTCATACGAGATCGAAACCTTGCCACCGCCTCAATTTCTCGAGCTAGAGCTGACTTGTGTGAGATTCTGGCCATCTTAGCTCTTCCGGACTATGGAGACAGCGTGCTACAACTTGCTCAGGCCTTGACCACCGCGTTTCCGGTCTACGTTGGAGCTGACCCTCAAGTCATCCGGTACGTGAGAGAGGAACGCGAGGACTTAGATGGCCACGTTGGGAACGCGATGGATTTGGCCATTCTCGGAAAAGCAAAACGATTCATCAAGACCGGACCCGTTCAAAAGGTCATTAACAGCATCTGGACGTGAGAGATTTTTTTTTTACTCCTTTGCAGTCCTCTTACACTTGACCTATTCATGATCAGGGGCAAATGTGTGTACCAGGCGACGAGTAGTCATGCGATCCTCTCCGACGTATGAGCCTGCCATACCATCTCTCCCTGTGTTACTTACCTTGATTTTCTAGAATTACAAACGCAACCCAATACACTTGTACGACCCTCACAGAGCTCCGCTGCTAGACCACTATCGGTATGAAAGATGGTTTCTCCGGATGACTATTGGAAAGCTAATTCGATTTAGCCTCAAAGTGCCATTCATACGCTCTGTTCTAGAGTATACCAAGTTCGTGCCGTCATCCAATGTGTTCCAGAGACCTCAACTGTATCTTCTAGTTTTTTGATCTTGTTTCTCTTTTTCGTTGTTGCAATTGAGATGAACGAGACGGACAAGTTGAACCTTCCCGAGATTCTGTTCATGCTGTATGCGCTTGGGTTCACCTTGGAGAAAGTAGCTGCAATGCAAGAGCATGGAATGCAAGGTTCTATCCTCTACCCAATTGGCATTTCTTCTACTCACACAACTTTGACCACCACTAGTTTACTTCAAGGGCACTTGGGTATGTGTCCAAGCAGTGGCAATTTGCATCCTGACGTTAACCCACAAGAACAGAATGGTTTCGACCTAGCATTTGGTATGTTCGCGTTTAATTTTCCTCGACCTATATTGTCTAACTCGTCTAGTGACAACCTATCTGGTTTACGCTTTTATGAGGCTGTACGGCGTAATATATGACAGTTGGTGTTTTCTCCTATTGTACTTCATCTCCGACTAAAAACTGTTGCAGGTTCATGGGCTCGAAGAACGGGTGTCGACTTCCTCGCCTTAATAGCTTGTCTCCTCTTCCCTCGGTATGCTTCTCGTTTTTTTCTCGCTGTGGGTGGTTTTCTGATTAACAATAATAGTCTCGCATTCGTTACTCTCAAGAATAATCTTATGGTGTTATCTTTACGCGCCATGATGGTTCAATTCTTAGCCCTCATGCTTATTGCGGCGTTTTGTTTCTGCGGGTTTCTATATGCGCTGTGGACGTGCGTACTATTGACTGGGTTTTCTGTCAGGCGACATACTGATTTTAAATAGGCTGAGTCGAAATGGCGCAGGATACAGTGCTGGGTAGAAGAACTCGGATCTCTTCTTTCTGTGATCTTCTTATCTCAGCCTTGCCTCTAGGACCATTGCGTGGTGGATGCTTGACTTGTGGTTCGGTTTAGATGCGAGTGGATTTGAGAAAGCCAGTGCGTCAATCGATGTTCCTCGATCTTCTCCAGTGTCTAATTCTCCTATTCAGCTCAATTTCATCATGAATTTGGGCCAGTATTGATGGTCACGTATGCATGCTTAAGCAACACTTTGTTGCTTACGAGTGAATATCCCCTTTTTCGCTGCACTTTATCCTTTGCTGATAATCCCCACTCCTGTCTAGTCCTGGTGTCCGTGAGTCACATGCATGTAAATGCTTTTGGGGGAGCCGCCCTTCATGCATCGTCTCCCTAGATTCTTTCGAACACATTCACCAAGATTAACGAGGACGCCGCTGCAGAGGCGATGTTCAGGAGAGCTGTATCTACTCTAGAGGGGTGAGTATCGTCGCTTATAGTCCTACGTCTTCTCATGTCTGGCAGTGTGAAAGCCGATTTCCTCTTCTCGTACCAGCCTCCGATCAATATCCTCGCGGTCTGCATAATGATCCCTGCAAGTTTTGTTTTGTCCCCACGATATTTCCACAAGGCAAGCCTGTATTTCCTGTTTATATCAATGTGTAACGCTATTGACGTGTCAAATTGCAGTTCAACGTCTTTATGATTAGGTATGTTCAACAGTCCGTCCATCTCGGTCTACCGTACTTATAAATCGCTCAGAGCAACGAATTTCCCGATTCTTCTTTTGATCGCAATCTACGAACGGCAAGCAAAGAGGCATCGTACCACAGGATTCTCAGAGACATTCCGTGCAACTGTGGAGGTGATGTATGATGCGTTACCGCGACAGTTTAAGAGATTAGGTCTAGCGTTAATCCTCCCTTCTATGGAACGGGAATTGCTGACGACATTCGACAGGGATCTTCGATCGGTTAGCTGGCCCTGACGCCGATATCGACTTTGTTTGTCTCTCCAGCGTCGTGTTCAAACACCAGCTTGACAATCCGTTTTGTAGATTTTTGATGTCGAGGACGAAGTCAATAGCAACAGTGCCATCGTAACCAGTGACAGCGGCCTAGGTATCGATGAGAATGGAAGCATCGCACCTCCAAGACCGAGGCGGTACACAATCACTGCACCAGGACAACCATCCCGACCTGACGACTCTTCGAACACTGCAAACCCTCCTTCCTCTGCCCCTCCGTTTCGCACTCGGCTTGCATCCACTACGGAATCCACTTCTTTGAGAGAGATTCGACAACGCCAGGGTATTGACATCTCGAAGAAAGCGACTGAAGGTCTCTCGGTGCCCCCACCTATGTTTCATTCACCGTCAGCAGTTCGATTTGCAGCCCCGGCCCGTGGCATGGCTTTTCCTCT
>RZIO01000009.1:1537504-1563349 GCA_004338095.1 Gloeostereum incarnatum
CGTCAAGGAACTTTCCGAGACAATACTTTCTCGCGGGGTCGTCGTTTGCATCCGATATTCTGGGTTTCTTCACAGGAGCTTGGCGTCCCGCATTGGAGGCTTTGCGCTTTGGCCCCGGAGACCCCGACGCCTTCCGAAGTCGACGGCTCTTGCGGGAACGACTATTGTCTTCGTCGGATGAAGCGTCTGATTCGGAGTATGTCAAGAGGCGCCGGCGCTGTCAGGCAGACGCAATGAGATGACGAGGCTGGGGAGACAAGAGCACAGGTAAACGTACCTTGACTAGATTTTTTCCTTTCGCTTTCCTCTCTACAACATATTCATCTTCGCTATCATTGTCCACGGATTCCTCCGACATAACAGGATCTGGATTGTCCTCCACCTTGAGCTTCGCATCCTTCTTGGCCGGTGTAGTAGTGCGCTCGCGACGGGGGGCCGTTGCTGGGGTTGGCTGTACGAGTTCTTCGACTGCGTCGGGGCCTTCCCATAGCACTGTGGACGGGCAGAGTATCAGTATCTTCCACATGCATTACGGAGAGAAATCAATAAGAAATAGTATCGCTTTGGCTCATGTAACGACTAGTGCCCGTATCGGGAGCTCACTTATTATCTCTAGAATGGACAACCCATAGACGACAGCGGAGCGGAATCCTCTACAAGGAACGCAAGCACACAGGAAGACATGGCTCAAAACAGCATACACTATGCGAACGGAATGCAAATCTTGCGTTGAAACATATCGCAGCGGGGAAGGACTGACATGAAATCGCAGTACAAGGAAAAGAAGGTTACGGAAAAAGTGTATTACATTCACCAAAGCGACACGAACAGGAAAGGTCAGAAGAAACCAAATGGTAAGGCACTCACTAACTGAACGCAGACCTGTTCTCTCTGTACACGAGGGACAGATGTAAAGATCTGGGAGTTATCTTAGTGAAATCCGAAGGGGGCAAAAAAGGTCATAACTGACTGATATCATGTGCGTCTTCTTCCTTGAGATTGACACAGCTAAAGTGATACCTGTGGTAAATGTGCGTTCAGAACAGATACATAGGTACCTTCAAAATTTAACGTACCAATCCTTGCACTCAACGCAGTATACCATCGGCGTGCCATCGTCTCCCATCTTACAAGTACAATAGACCTCTTTCGCGGCCGCCTTTCTTCCTCTGGTTTTCGACCGGGTAGGCTTCGTAGATTTGGCCACATCTTTCGCTTTCGAGATTGATTTCGCATTATCAGATTTCGACTTTGATCCCGACGATGAAAGTTCAGTTTTTGAGGCAGTCCGTGTTCTTGACCGCGTGCTCATCGTCCAAAACTTGGTGATGATGGAAGGAAACGAAGTCTGTTTTTCAAACTCCGGTCATTACTGACAAGTTCTAGACTGACGACACGTGGCAAATTTGTAATCAGTGATCAAATCATGATTACATCACGATTGAGCCGATTTTACTGTCTCCTCCTCGGATCTTCATCGTGGTAAGTATATCGGTCTCCAGATCTCTGTACAGATACCACCTGATTCATTCCTCTCAGTCTGAAGGGATGCTTGCACTTCGGATTATGGACATCGATAGCGGCCAGACCGTCCCGAGACTTGCTACGTGGAAAGGAACTCATTCTTTTGCGATTCTCCTGCGCGCTTCTTTTGTATCCCGTGTCCATTCATTTACGGGACACTTTGTTTCTTGGCTTTCTCTATCAGTCCTCTATCCTGTGCACGAGACGCCTGTGGCGCTTCTGACATGATTCTCCGCCCGTAGCTAGGAGTGCCTGGGTAAGATTACCTCCAACGTCGGTCCTTTCGTCATCATCATATCGCATAGGCCATATAAGTAGCCTATTTCAAAGGGCCAGGTCGATCTATTTTCAAATGATGATATCTCGTTCGGACCGTGTTGTATCACTTCCGGGGGTTTACGGGGTTTGAAGGCAACCCAGGACAACTCTCATTGGTGATCGTAAGTATGGGCACACCGCCCTGGTGGTCTCCGTTTGGATTTCTGATACAAATGGCGGCGCTGGGGAAGTTCTTGGGACATGATGGTCGCGTCATAGATGATTCCATCCGAGCAGGACCAGGGGGAGCGTGTTTTTCCTAAACGCCACACGTGCTTCATTTCATTCGTCATCTAGGGCTGTCCTCCCGAGGCACCAACGCTCTTATCGGTGCACACTCGCCGCTCGGATGGTATGTCTACATAAGGTCTTTGACTCTTTCCTGACTTTATTACTTGACTAGGTTTCCTCAGCCACTCGGAAAGGGGACAGCTGTTCAAGGCGGTGGGTTGGCGCCATAGGGGTGGGGCAATGCTCTCCAAGGTTCTCCGTCAATGTTTGCGTTATACAATCAGATAGAAGAGTGTGGGACCACGATGAGAGTGTCACTGGAACCCCCGTCGCTGTGAAGTATGTACTTAACCTTGATTGCAACCATGCCCCGAATCTGGGGTATGCACTGCGCATGACGTGGTTGTATATGTTTTTGCGCGTCAAAAAATGTCTCAGAGCCCAAATGGAATAATATGTCGGCTGTACGATAGAGCACCAAAGACACCACGAAAGGCGAGACTGTTGAACTTAGAACACCTAGAGGTACCTATTTTGTCTGGTTTTTAGCTTCCGCCTTCCGCTGCCCGTGCATTGCCAAAGCATCAGAATTTAGAAATCCGAATCGGAAAGTTGTTTGCCGAATCGAGCCCAATAGCCGATCGAACTACTCTGGGCTCCTCCCCCTCTGTCAACCGCTTACTTTATACCATCGGCGCGCCCAACTTCTATTAGCGACGACGGCGAGTTCGTTATTATTGACGTTCTTGACGATACAGGACTGTTTCGTCGGCGTCGAGGTCGACGCCCTCCAACTCTCACGGTGCGGTTTTGCGTTTAACGACTCCTTTCGGTCGCCCAAGAGACCGATTACGAACGACTTGTGAAAGATTGAACGTTCACGATAGAACATCCACGATATAAGCTGAAGTTAGTGTCATTGTAGAATAGGTATTCTAGGTACGTCCTGTGGTTTATATCTGGGTCGGCCATCCTTCCGTTTCCAGCTCTCTTGCTAGATGAAAGGGAAAGAGTTGCAGGCGGAGCGCATTTTATTTGCTTTGAATGTTTGGTGGCCTCCCACAACTGACACTTTGTGCTGACCCGCCATTAAAACTTTTCTAGTTACCTCTCTTGTCGCGTCGGTCTATTTCGAGTGAACTCTGGTCGTTCCGTTCCTTTTATCTTGCTGGTTGTAAGTACTTTGCTCCTTCCGCAATCATTCATACCCCCGACCACTGACCGACCCGCGTATGATTTTCCTTAGCTCTAACAAAGACGTGGGTCACGCTGCTGTGATCTTCAATGGCAACTGCAGTTCTCTCTGCCTCGAACGTTTCCGGTCCTTTCCAAATGGCGTCGCGTATCGCCGCAAACGCTCCTTCCCTTCCGTCCTCGGCTTCCCCTCGTTCAAAACAACAACCATCGTCCTCATCAACTACATCCACCTCACAAACGTCGGAATCCCCATCGAAGCCCTTTAATAGGTTTCGCTCCACACTCGAGCAGAGCATAAGGACGGCCACAAGGTCTAAGAAGCAACCCGCTCCGGTCTCTGATGAATTTGCTACCATTGCCCAGAAGTCCAGCAAAGGGAAGGAGAAGGCAGTCGAAGAATCTCCACCAGACAAGGAAAGGCCTGGTATGTTAAGAAGGTTGGAGTCTAAAGTCAACTTTCGCCGCCCGGGCAGGGACTCGGTCACCCCCTCTCCCTCCCCTGTCCCCCTTCCCTCCAAATCCAAGGAAAGTAAGAAGGGGGAAGGCAAGGTTAAGGAGAAGGGGCGCGTGGCAGGACCTACAACTTATGTCACACCGTCACTGCGACAAGGTTCAATGTCGTCTCCTGCTCTTCATCTCTACTCTCAGGCTCTTCCTTCTCCTAAGTCTCAACCAGCCATCCCTGCGTCTTCGTCTTCAACCAGTGAAGCTTTGGTGTCTCCGACAAGAGAGCGGTACAAGCGCTCCCACGAGCCCACGTCAAAGCACCGTCCGACTCAGTCTCAGCCCATCAACATCCCCTCTTCCTCCGCGATTCACATGACGAGTCGATCTCCTCCGGGGACACCTATGAAGCGTGGGGAGCCACCCAGTCCGCCAGAGACACCGACACCCATGTCTCGCTCTCACGGTCAGCTCTCACGAAGTACCGCTAGACCCGCCCCGCTTGTCTTGAGCAACTCACCGCCCCCTTCTCCTACTCCTCGGGGAACGAGTCCCAGCCCGATGCGCGCTCGATCACGGGTTACTTCATCTTCACAGCTCCGTGGACTGACATCGGCTTCGACATCACAACTACCTCTGACTCCTACAACCCCTACGACACCACGACGGCCGTCTGTCGACTCTCCCCAGCGACCTTCCGGCGAAATGCGGCGACCGTCTGGAGGTGCTCCTGGTAGGGAGGAATCCCCGTCGCCCGTTCGACTACGTCCCATCTCCCCGACACAGCGTTCGTATGCACAAAATCGACATTTCAACATATCTACCGCATCACTAGTAGCTTCTTCCAATCCAGAGCATCGGGAAATCATTCGGACGGCCACTTCCCTACTCTGCAAGGAAACTGTGAAGCCACTGCCACATATGATTCGCACGGATGCTGGACAGCGGGATTGGGACGAGGTAGAGGTGAGAATGAGGGCTCTGGCTAGGTTAGAACGGATATGGGGCAAGAGTGGCGCGTCTGGGAGTGCGACGAATCTGTCCAACATTGGTGGCTTGAGCTCTAGCGGGCTGAGTGCGAGTGGAGAGGAGAGGGAGAGACGGTTGTTCTGCGAAGCATTGAGGGATGGGTTTGTGCTATGCCAGTGCGTGCTTTCATCTTCTCATGTTCTCTTCGTCTTCTGTCCTTTGCATGACTACTGACTAGTACCTTGTCCCTTTGTCGCAGACTGCTAAATAAACTTCGATCGGCGTCTATCGTCAAGCCGGACCCTAAGGAAGATGGTTTCGTTCGCACTGCGAATGTGACAAGGTTTCTGGCGGCGTGCTCGTCTTGGGGCCTTCCACATGAAGATCTATTCCAGCGGGACGACTTGATTGAAGCGTCCTCCGAATCATTGGCGCGCGTCGCGAAAACCATAATTGCTTTGATCCATTTCGTAGACTCCCCTGTCGCAGCCCGATCACGATACATCTCCGGGCAAGCTAAGAGGCCGGCGGGAACAACATCCCCACCGCCTTCCGGCCCTTACTCCCCAGGTTCCGTTCGAGCAGGTTCGACCTCGACGCCGAATTTGGTTCCAAATCGACCAACTTCTCCTCCAGCATCTCCTGTCCGAAAAAGATATAGCCCTCCTTCCGGTCTACCTCCCGTCCGCTCCGATAGTCCGGACGAAACACCTAAAAGCGAAAGGCCCGATCCAGAAGTGCGCCACGCTAGCAACGGTGATCGAGAGGGAAAGGAAATTCCTAAGGTGATGTCGCCGCCTCCGAGATCGCCCCTTCGTGCTCGCGCTCCCCCCTCCAAGCTTCCTCCACTTCCCTCCACCGAAGACGACAGCCTCTTCACATGGTCTATGAGTCCTGTGTCGCCTACCCGGTCTTCCGTCGCAGATTCCACAAAGGTGTCAATTGGCGATGTCTCCTTTCAGGATTCGACCTCTGTTGCCCACTACGACGCCGCCGTCCGACAATCGGTAGCTTCAACCGTCATGTCGGATTCAACGACGACAACCATTATGTCGAGTCTGCTCGATGTCGGGCGCAAAACAAGCAGCGTCTTCAATAAATTTGGGACTATTCGGACGATGAATACTGATATGACTTCAGAGGCGCCTTCGCTTACTCGCACTGAGGCAAGCGCTATCGCTGAGGACATCCGCAGAAAGGGAGAATCTTCGAAGCAAGAACGCAAGCTGAATGGCACCTCGGTGGTAGATCTGTCGAGGGTGATAGAGGAGGCGGAGGATAGTGGCTCCGGTAGGTCAAGAGCCACTTCACGCGGAAAGCGGAAGAAGCAGGAAAACGAAGTCGAGAAAGAGGTGGAGAAGGATAAGGAAAGGATGGATAAGGGACCTGCACTTCGGTTAGGAAAGGGTAAATGGCCAGATGATTTCATGGACGCTGTTCAGTCTCATAATCAGTCTCGGCCTATTCCCGTCAAATCACCTCCCGCTGATGATAGGCCGTCCCAATTGTCTGGCTCACCTCCGAGAAAACTGGCCATCGTTGGTGCCAATAGACACAATGAGAGCGCCGAATCTCTTCCGCAGTTTCCACGACGACCGTCTCATCGTGCTCGACATAGCATCGATGCGCCTACCCACCTCATGCCCAAGGACTCTGTATTTCGAAGAGACGGCAGCCCTGATGCGCTCCCTGGCTCTAGTCGGGTCATGCTTCGTCGGAACAGCTCGAAGCAAGCTCAGCGTGGTGGTGTGTTCCTGCCTAGGGATGAAATGCGGCCGTCAGAGGGTGACAGCACCGTTCCATTCCCTCGCACCTCATCAGGCGATCACAGTCCTGCCTCTCCTTCCCGCACTTCCACGCCTGGAGAGGACCATTCGGACCACTTACCTGAACGGCCCAGGCCCATTCGAGGGCGGTTCCAAAGCGACGTCGAGGGTTCCAAGCGGAAAGCGCGCCCTAACTCCTACGATGAGCTGGGCGCGAAGCCTGCGCGTTCTCGATTTGAGAGCATGGCAAATTTGGGGGGGCCGTCGGCGAACACCAGTGCTAGCGACCTTCTGTCCATGGATGGAAGTGCGGTCCGGAAGACGCTCATCGTGAGAGAGGAGGGAAAGCTGCCAACCCATTTCGTGAGTAGCCTTATAAAATTCCGAGCGTTCCCATCGCTTATTTTGACTTCTTAGCAATTGGGCAACTGTATAGGACGCGGGCAGTTTGGCTCTGTATATAGGGCACTTAACCTCAACACTGGACAGATGGTGGCTGTAAAAACGTATACGTCTAGAGGGACTTAAGGAGGAGGAAGTTACGACATTAATGCGGGAAGTTGATCTGGTCAAGCGGCTTTCCCACCCGAGCATTGTCAAGTATGAGGGCATGGCACGAGATGAAGATACGCTCAGTATTGTGCTTGAGTACGTCCCGCCTTTTCCTTGAACGCTTATTATCTAATAGCGCACCAGGTACGCCGAAAATGGGTCTCTCGGGCAAACATTGAAGGCTTTTGGCAAGCTCAACGAGCGACTTGTCGCAAGCTACGTCGTCAAGATCCTTGAAGGTCTTCATTACCTCCACAAGTCTGATGTCGTGCACTGCGATCTCAAGGCCGCCAACATCCTCACCACCAAGAACGGGAATGTGAAGTTGTCCGATTTCGGTGTTTCTCTGAATATGCGCGCTATGGAAAGAGAGATTAAAGACGTTGCAGGAACGCCGAACTGGATGGCGCCCGAGGTCATTGAGCTCAAAGGCGCGTCACCAAAGTCTGACATCTGGTCACTGGCGTGCACAGTCATTGAGTTGTTGACTGGACGACCGCCATATGGTGACATCGCGAATAGTATGTCCGGTATGTCGCCCTACGATTGCTATCGTATTGGAATCCCTGTTCACCCAGATTTTTAGTCATGTTCCGGATTGTGGAAGACGATATGCCTCCCCTTCCGGAAGGCTGCTCTCCTCCCCTCGATGATTTCCTTCGACTGTGCTTCAATAAAGATCCCAGTCTGCGCCCTAGCGCCGAGCTTCTGTGTGAGCACGAGTGGCTGAAGACTAACTGGGGAGTCCACAAGGTACGTACGCCCCACCAGTACCCGTACTCTCTTGACACTAAGCCACGTTTAGGAACTACGTCCCCAAGATAGCATTCCATTCCTTCGTCGAGTCAGTGCAGACTTGCACAAGTCCGATGCTGTTCGGTACCTTTCACAGATGGACATGCCGGACTCCCCTGCCACCACGGACGCGCACGCAGTTGATGAGACCGTGAGCGGAACACCTCCTGGCCGTCGTCTTTCGACTACGTCCTTACGTCCGCTGCCCGAGAATGACATAGCCCCTCGCGAACACACCTTCGTAAAGACCACTTTCAGCAAGCGTAAGTACTTGATTGGCGAAGGCACAAAGAAATGTCTGATTATCTTTTTTAGCCATGGTTTGCAGAGTCTGCCTGCTCAGTGTCAAGAAGAGCGCAGTCTTGTGTGCTCAATGTAGCCTCATCTCTCATGCCAAATGCGCAATAAATGCCCCACCAACTTGTGATCTACGCGCTCAGCTCCTCCTCTATGCGCAGTATGCCGAGAAAGGAAACCCTGGTAGTGCATATTCAAACCCTCTTGATGACATGGGTCACATCTCACATCCGAAGAGCCCTGTGTCTGATGTGGCGTATGTGGCACACAGTCCGCGCACGAGCCTTGACACTGCTCCTCCGGCCCACGTTTCTCCGCCCCATCCCCCGACGGCGTACACGCGCATGGCTGCATTTAAGAAGGGTCGCCCTGGACCATCATCGGATGCTGGGCAAGGCGCTTCCTCTCACTCTCTTCCTCAGGAACCAAGGAAGAAAGCGGTCTTGCATCGGAAGAAGGAACGCCCCCATTCTCTTTCGAGCAACAGCACTACCGCTACCTCTAGTATGCGCAGCGGGAACGAAAGTCAAGGGAAGAAGTCAGTCGTATCGGCCTCTTTAGCAGCTGTCGACGAGTCAGATATCGTTACTACCTCGAGAATAACTTCTACCTCCGTGGCCGACTCTGACGTTGATGACGATTCTACGCCTATCCCTGGCGCCTTAGGTGATTCCAAGCGACACAAGAAACCGAAGTCAGCTAGTAGCTGCGTCGTGCAGTAGCCTCATCTCCCCACTTCTATTCTATCCGTACATATTTTTAATAACCTCATCACCATCACAGATGATATTTATCTTTATATCCTGTCTTTCTCCCCTTATTATTTGGGCTTTCCTTCTTTTTGCATTTGTACTCTACCTTTGATCAAGCTCTCTCGTTGCACCCCCTGCATTTCATTATTCATTATTCATCACCATCACCTCGCTCCTGCATACAGCGCTCGTAAATACACGTCCCCACAACTGCAGTGGCGGACTGGACTTTCTCCATCTCTAGTTCATCATCTTTTGTTCCGAGCCTCGAACTCGCTCGTCGATAAAATTTGTGTCCATGCATGTTTTACATACCCCCTGATCCACTTGTACTTCAAGTACATGACATCCAGTGTCCTCTATTCCGCCTTCCGCATCTCTTTCAAGTTGAGCTTTGCGAGATCAGAATTTATGAACATTGCCCAATGACGTTTTTACGTACACGAATATCGGTTGGTCGGTCTTGCCCAAGTCTTACAATCTGCCAACATCCATCACGGAATATCACATTGTGAGTATGAGCGCTCCCTGCAAGTACACTTAGGCCACTCCGATACAGTATATGGTAACGTTCAGGAGTCCTAATATTCTACCAAACTGCGACCTTGCCTCTCATTGTTTCCTCATGCAAGCCACTCCGCATGATGATACTTAGCGTTCTCAGACGGTCTGCGCGGCGATAGTCATCGATATCATTCATACTTGGCCACCTGTTTGCCTGGACCACTCTTCCCTGTTGTATGTACCCAGTGAAGGGCTTTTCAGACCGTCATTGTCGTCTTTTAGCGTCTTTTTGTCGCACCGATTGAGTAAAGTCGTTCCTGATCAGTACATGGCGTGGAGGTGCTCCCTTTAAACGTATCCTTTGTGTCTTCCCTTCGCCCATCCCCTTGAAACGAATCAGAGGCACGTCCCGTACAAAAGGACGCCACTGTTTGGTATCTAGCTGTCGATCTTTTGATTGTCTTTCCTTCACCATGGCTCGAAACATCTTTCTCAACGTCGTGTCCGTTCTCGTGCTCATTTCCTCGATACCTCTTGTAACCCCCTCTCCCTCCCTCCGAGCGAGCCTACAAGGAACCAATGCACAACGTATGGCCCGCGGCTTGCCACCTAAGCGGCCCGAGAACTTCGGTCGATCCATCCCAGGTTTTGCTCAAGACATCCCCTCAAAAGTCGTAGCACCACGTACCAACACATCCCCCTTGCCCCCTTCTACAGTCACGTACGTCTCTTTTCTTCTTTGACCTGTGTGCTTTGCGACTAACCCTGACTTGGTATAGCTACACCGGCCGTCTTCAGGTTCACTCTGTGGCAAACAAGGGGTCTTCACTTGGCTTCGTCAGGAACGCTGCTCTCAGCGATGGCAGTGGAAACATGTACTTCTCTCTCTCTCTCAATATGTGGTATTTTCAAGGTCTGACTATTCACGTCAGTGGCGGGGTGAATTTCCTAGGTCCAGAACGTGAGCTACATGTGAGCTTGACGGCATCATTATCGGGCCAAGGACCATTTGATATAATGGCGACGGTATGTAATATGCTCCGTTTTCTTGTTGTGATACTCACATCTCTCTAGAACGCCGTGTTCAATGAGCCGTTCTACATCGGAGCAGCAGGGACCTTCCGATTTCCAGCCATTGGACCCGGTATCTCCATGTTGGCTTCTCCATTGCGTATCATACCGTACTGCGGTAACTCTTTCTCTTTTGCATAGGCCTTTGGCGTTTTCCAATGTCGAACAAAGTGAGTTCACGAGAACTTCAGGATTCTCATCCGACTGTTCAATAAACGTTAATAGCACCTCCGGGATCTGTTCCGCTTGCCTCAGCTAGTACCGGACGTCTGGTAGAGTCTGCCATCTGGTCTATTAACCCAACTACCAAGGAACTTACTGGTACGTGATGAGTGTTGCAGCAGCAATGGATACTGCTGACCATATCTTAGCGCAATGGATCAACCCTGATGGTACGAAGCCAGAAACTATCTTCGCGTACGATATACGTGCGAACGGCCTCTTCATTGTCGGTGACCTCGCTGAATACAATGCGCACTCCAACTTCCCGGCTTCTGCTGTGGTGAGTTCTTGACCTTTTTGCCCAAGCACACTCGTTGATCGCAACCCAGAAACTTTTCCTTGCGGACATTTGATTTGAATATTTTGATCTCTGGTTGGGGCCGTTGGGCGGTATAAGATTGAGTATAACTCATTCTTGCGGACCCTCAATAGACTTTTTCGTATGCTTGAATGGACTATAGCTTATGGGCGGTGTACTCTATGTACGGCGTCTTGGACCCACTACTCCCGATCAGTTATTGATACAATCAAATGGGGCGCCACATCGTCATCACGTCCATTTGTGGACTCAAGAGAATGTATCGGTAAACGACTGTTTGTCAGGTGCAGTGGTTTCTAGTCTAGAGAACGCGTGGTAATATTCATAAAGCGGCGACATATACTTCTACCAGAACCAAAAAAGAACTAAAATTACAGAACATCTTAGACTGGCCAAGACAGTGACCTGACTGTCGCGATCCACGCTTCACTGGCTCTCGGGTACTATACTCAAATATTCAGTCATCAGGGGGGGCCATAGGGAAATACTGAAGGCATACCTGCCAGACCATAACACCGCCATCTATTTAGGGAAGGTCAGACGATACGGCAAACGACAAACGAGATGACCTTACTCCATCCTCGGTTCTTCGCCGTTTGTACACACGTAGCCAGTGTCGACGGAGACATATATCCGTTACTCGCATCTGACGCGGTAGCAGGCTTTCCGATCACCAGCTTGGACAGCGGCACACCGTTATTGGCAATTTGGAAAAGAGCGGTCTCTGGCCAGGTGCTAGAGGAGGACGTGAGAAGACCGTTGCAGGTGGTGTATTCCGAAGAACCCTCTGCCCTCATCGATGAGTTCAATGGCCATGTGATTGCAATAATATCTCGAATGCTACTTACGATTGTAGAATTGAAGATTGTACCAATCTATGAGGCTTCCGACCGCAGAATGAACGGCTAGATAGCCTCCTCCAGAGTATAGATTGGGAGTGAACCTGTGGGAGATGATTTGTGAGATAAGCGGATGGAGAAATGGCCCGATGAAGGTGCTTGCCATGGTGCGACAGCTACAGTAGCATACAGGAGTATGAGACGCACACAAATGGAGGTAAAAGTCTCTCCAGTACTCACGGGCATGACTGATGATATACCTTCCCGAAGGGAGTCGAGCCCGAAGCTGTCGTGTAAAACTGATAAGCCACGTCTGATAACAAAGTTCAGTCAAGATCGCGGACGTCCTCCGCACATAAGTACTTATACTTACTTCAGCAGCGCCATTCCCAGTGTCCATTGCACCGAAGTCCTATGGGAAACCTTCATCAGATTTTGAACAAACACAGAGCACTCAGAAACAACCTCATAGTCAACGTCAATCCCGTCGAGGTTATACTGAATCACCCAGGCGGCAAACTTGTCCGCGGTGGCGATTGGGTCAGCTCTAGTGGTAGTCGGAACATCGGTGGAGCCGAAACACGAAACGATGAGAGAGATCCCTGCGGCGGCGTACTCGGACTTGACCGCAGATCTCTGAGCGGTAGTAAGAGTTGTCCATTCGTAAGCCTATTGAGAAAATGAAAATGAACGTGAATTTCGATCACTCCTGTTCCGAACCTTATCCCAGGGGCCTGCGAGAAGGAGGAAAGAGAGTGCACTATGATCATAAGGTAAATATCGGTTCGGCGGTCTAGAAACGCTTACAAGACATTATAGCCCTATCACAGGAAACCCCTTTTCAGACGGTATTAGACGCCACATGATCGTGAAACCTACATACCTTAATCGCAGAAGCAGGAGGAGGCCCATTGACTCCGCTCACGTATTGATCCGCATAGACCACAAAGTGCGGTGCAGCGGGAGCCAGCTGAGCCTCGGGATTGGCGCGCTCCAAGATCCCACGAGCTTGGGAACTGAGCCCTTCGAAGCTAACCGGGGACGCGGCAACGCGCTCGAAACCACAAGCGAGGAGAAAAGAACGAAGGAGGATGCTGAAGACCATGGCAAGCCGTGTTCCATTCACCTGAGTAGATATCCCTTTTATACAGACAAAACAGGCAGAGGAGAATTTTCGGAAAGCGTGTCCGTCCTTGCTCTCTTTGAAAGATGCACGTCCATCACAGTCAGGTGGATCGGACTATTATTCCTCTTCACTTACTTGAAGGCTAAAACTTGGGGAACCACAAATTAGGCTGCTTCCGGCCATGCAAGGCATGATAAGGAGCACATTGTGCGCTATCAACCTATTGAGTTGTTGTCGTAGGCTGAGGAGGCAGAAAAAGAATCAAGTCTGGTGCACTCAAGCGAAGCTGAAAACACCTCGAGGAGCTCTGAGTAAACCACATGCCTGAGTCGTACGCGCGTGGGGTCATGGTGATGAAGACGTTAACGATATCACAGTCAAAGATACTGTGAGGCGCCGTTTAATAGACTCAAAATACCTCTTTCCGGCCTCGGCATCGACATGAAGGTCGCTTGAAATCTTAAAGGAGGCATCCGACGAGACTCTGAGCTTTAGTACCCCAGGAAGGAGGTGTGTGTCCGAAGAGTGCCATCCAAAGACGTATCGAGACCAGGATGCCACAAAAAGCCTTCAGTGGGACTTCTTGAAGCCAGTGCAGTGAGAACCAAAGATACGTGGCCGATATCAAAGACAGAGCCGAATACTCTGATTCCGAGTAATGCAGAGAAGCTCTGTGTGCCGATCTTGGTGCCGCGAAGTCGAGGAGACTGATAGAAGAGAGCGTTAAATCGAGCAAAAGAAGAGACGTTCGCATAAGGACTTCAGGTATGTAGGGTTCGAACTTTGGGAAGATGATTGTGATTAATTCGGGTATATCGGATATTGGCATTCACAAAAAGGGTTGACGAGTATCGAGACTCGAGAGCCTGGAGAGCGATACGCCGCTGCTCCTTGACATCCTTCATTGGTATAGAAATCAGATGTTATCAAGGGGAAAGTGTCTCAGCAACAGTGGCGCCGCCCCACAACTCGAGGGTAAATGGATTTACATAAATTAATTCAACGCACGTTCGGCCGACCGACGGACGACAGTCGGCTGAGCCCGACCTCGTGTGCTTTGCCAATGCTTTCCAGAAGCCAAGATTTGGTCGAGTGGTCTCAAAATCAGAATGCCATGAACATGAGGCTCGGTGGCTCCCCAGGGATCTCCAGGCCAAACTTGAAGCTCTACATACATACTTCAAGTCGTTTGTGCTCGACTCGTCAGAAGGCTGATGGAATCGTTGAGTTTGTTGTTGCACTTGAAGATACATATGTGGTTCAAGACGGAGACACTAATTGGAGGTGTCAAGTGCTTTCATTCAAACCATCATGGGGTTATGTAAATATGGAAAGGAACTGGCGAGTGCCGGTCGAGTCTCCTTTAACTTATAACCACCGTGCTTCCCTTTCTTTCTTCCTTCACGATTTGACCATTCATGTCTTCCTCCATCGTCTCGTCCGTCGAGGCCAAGAGTCTCAGGCAGCCGCTGAAGAATGACCGTTCTTCGTTGGAGCCTGTTTCTGATGCGTGCGTACTGGTTCTCTCTTCTCTCTTCCCAGCCTTCTGACCCTTCGTTTTCATGTAGGAGGCTCCAGGCAGGTCTGAAGAGACTGTCTGAACAGAACTTGAAAAACGAGTACCAAATAAAAGAATTCGAGGTACTCTTCCCCAATAGCTCTCGGAAATACCATCCACTGACCTTTCTTCCACTTCTCAGACAAAACTCACAGAGAATCTGAACAATTTCAAGACCATTGACAACTTGCTACGGGATGCATATAAGAAAGTCCGAGTGCGTGCTTCTTGTTCCTTCTCAGTCAGACCGACATCCATCTTCTATTCTAGGACAACGAGAAGAGAGCAGATCGGGTTCACAACGTTCATCGACCATACATCGAAACTACGCTCTCTGAAGCTTATGATATCTTGGCTGAGACAGACGACCGTCTCCCTACCATCCAGGCGCAGCTGACAGACATAAGGTCTTTGTACGAGTCGGGCAGACGAAAGGTGCGTACAGTTGGGCAGTCTTGAGGTTTTTGTATCGCTCACAGACTCGCAGGCTCAAGACTTAGTGAAAGATCTCACATGGCTTAACACTGAATTCTACGAACGATGGCGGGCGACCATATTCTCGTCCAGCCCAGTTTCACGGCGATGGACGGTTCTTATGCGTGTCGTGTTCATCGTGTCGTTCGTCATATGTTCCCGGCTTGCCTACCTCGCGCTTATGGGTGGATATCGTGCCTACCGACACAAGCTGGTCTGGGGAGACAAGCTCATGTCGTGATTATCGTCCAACTCTCCCTCACGGAGGAATCTCACTTTCCTTGATTCATGATGTAACTTTTGTGGCAGATTTTTATGTAGATATTACTTTTGAGCTCTCGTCATCTCCACCTGCTGCATGGTTTTCATACGCCCACATATTACTGTAAAATTATCTTGTATTTAGCCTCCTTAGCTCACTATAAATTCATTCTTTGACCGCCTGAGTGGAGTTGTGATCATTTCTATTTTCGGAAGTAATCTGACCTTGCTGCAATACTGTCATGGACTCGTTCGACGACCTGCTCGCGCCTTCACGCAGCCAGTTGGAAGACAATCCTTTTGCTGACCCGTTCAGCAGACGCTCAGGATCCCCAGACCCTTGGACTTCGCCGTTCTCCCAACATACGAATCATGACGTTTATTCCCGGTTCCACGAGCCCCCAACGCCTACTTCTCCGACTGCAGCTTCTACCGACGCTTCTGATCACGAAAGTGAAAGAGAGGAAAGCAAACCATCGGATTTATCTGCAGACATTTCCAGCGACCCCTTAGACTCTGCGAATCTGCCTTCCGACGACGAAGACGAAGACAACGAGCCCTTAGGCAAGCGTCGATCTGCCACGGGTCCTATAAGTCCTTCTTCTCCCGGTTTCAGGGAAAGTGTACCACCTGCTACGTTCAGTGAGATCGCTACTATCAGACCTACGGCGCCGGAAGAGACTATCCCTGCGCCCGGCCATGAGAACGATGCATCCTCTACTCCCCGAAAGGCGGAGACTCCACCTCAATCTACTCATGCCCACACCAAGTCTATGTCTCGTAGTAGCATGTCTCGAGCGGATTCAGGACCTTTGACGCAACCCGTGACACATTCGTTTGCGAATTTGGCTTTGGGGGGAGAGTCGATAGGCGGTGGTAATAGCGGCGGGTGGCAGGTCGAGCAGGAACCTTGGACGAATGATAGATCTTTTTCTCGGACCACCACAGAAGACGACAGCGACGACGACAAGCCAATAAGCCAGATTGTTCAGAAGTCCGCGGACGCGAGTGCGGCAACTTCTCCGGTGCGTGTCCCTTTCAGCAGTATTGCTCCTGCTCATTCGGCGTCCACAGAAAGAACACCCCCCTCCTCGCGACGAACTTCCACCTACGTTCGTCATTTCCGTCGACGACCCACAAAAGGTCGGAGACCCCATTCGCTCCTTCACGATGTACACTGTGCATACCCGAGTACGCAAACCCACACACCATCGGCCCTCTCTCAGTCACTCACCCTTGATAGACCACCTCCACGGCGTTCCAAAAATCCGCCTTCTCCGTACTCCGACGTTACTCTGACTTCCGCTGGCTCTATGAGACCCTCTCAATCAACAATCCCGGCGTGGTCGTACCTCCGGTGCCAGAGAAGAACACCTTTGGACGTTTCGATGACCAGTTCGTACGGCAGCGTAGGATGGCTTTGGAAAAATGTATCCAGAAGATTGCCAACCACCCTGTGCTCGGGAGGGATCCGGATCTGAAGTTATTCTTAGAGAGTGATACGTTTTCTTTGGATGTGAGCGTGTCTGCATTTCAAAAGGAAGAATTAGAGGCTGATGGTGCTGGGGCATTCTTCAGATTAAGCATAGGAAAGCGGAAATTGCGAACGAGAAGGGTGGTATTATAGCTTCTATTGGGCAGACTCTTACGGGGCCTAGGTTTTATGAGTCTGACGAGGTTTGTCTTGAACTACCTCGTTGGTAGTCTTCATGACTGACAACTATTTATGGCAGTGGTTCGATAGGCAGAAGGCATATCTAGACAGTCTCGAGTCGCAGTTACGAGGCCTCGTCAAGGCTATCGAGCTGGTGGCTAAGCAACGTCAGGGTATGTTAATTGACCTTATATCATCTCAACCCACTAAGCCTTCTTCATTACCCAGAATTATCCATCGCAACGGGGGAGTTCGCTCAAACGGTCGGCGACCTGTCTGCATCGGACGTCGGGAAGCAGTTAGCCCAATCTCTCGCTGGTCTCGCCGACGTGGAACGTAAGGCGCAGGATCTACAGAGCACACAGTCGGAGCAGGACATGGTCACCCTGATGAGCACCGTGGACGAGTATGCGAGAATGATCAACTCTGTTCGTGTATGTGTCTCCCTGGGTTTCGTTCGCTCTACTCTTTCTCAAAAGAAGTACTTTGTTTGTAGCTAGCGTTCAGCTCCCGCATTCGAACGTACCACGCATGGAAGAATGCGGACAGTGATCTCGCTCGTGCGAGGCAGACCCATGAACGGAATCGTGCGCAGGGGAAGATACCTCATGACAGGATAGGCTATTCTTTGACTCAAATTGCAGAGGTATTATTTTGTTCCTTCCCCCCGTCCCTTTCAAGTTCTCCAGACTCATCACAAACACCTAGGGGGAACGACGAGCCCTAGATGCGAAGCACGAGTTTGAGCATGTATCAAAGCTTATCAAATCTGAGATGGCTCGGTTTGAAGAAGAGCGGATTCAGGATTTCAAGGACTCGCTGCAT
This sequence comes from Gloeostereum incarnatum, assembly GCA_004338095.1. Lineage (NCBI taxonomy): Eukaryota > Fungi > Basidiomycota > Agaricomycetes > Agaricales > Cyphellaceae > Gloeostereum > Gloeostereum incarnatum. Next base: position 1,555,203 of record RZIO01000009.1, read on the forward strand.
GCGTTTTTGGAGGGTATGATTTCGAGGCAGAAAGAGGTGGGTTTGGTGGTGATGCTTCTTTCCTTGAGGGCTGGTTTGCTGATATTTGTGACAATAGTTAATCTCGGCTTGGGAGAACTATCAACAATTACTGCTAAAGAGAACAGGAAAAGGAGGGGCGCCGACTTCCTCTGCTCCTGTGGCGGCGGCGTGAGGAGAGACTCTTGCAGTATACACTCCTACTTAACATGGACACTTTTTCTGGATGAAGAAAATGTGCTGCCGTCTCGATTTGAAAGATTCCGGCAACAACATCACGAAAGCAGCTTGTACTGATTCACCCTCAATCGGCACTACCCCGCAAAATAGAATAGAAATTAAGGAGGCCGACTCCATAAGTGTCCCATTCTTAAGCTGAAGAAAGATGGAAATCGTGATACTCTTCACATTTCAAAAGTCTTGCCCTACCCGGCGGCTGTCCCGGCGGGCATTCCGACGATCGAGCTGCGATCAAACTTTCACTCAGCGTCTGTGCAGGGTCTATACAGCCTCGACACAGGTTCACACTACTTACTCTACGAACCACGAACGTTGTGGTCACTGTTAGGAAGTATTTTTCGACTCACATTGTTCTGTCATCTACAGCAAGACTCAAGCGCTCAAGCTGGAATGTACCACAAACTTCCACTGTTGGCCTCCTTGGCTCTTATCCCAATTATCAACACCTACGCGACTTCTGCCCAGAAACCTTTCTCAACGGATGCCTCCGTTGTACTTGGTCCAGAAATCGACGTGTTCGTCAATAGTTTGCTGAAGGAATGGAACTCTCCCGGCGGACTTTCCATTGCCGTTGTTCGTAAGGATGGCCATGACTCGTGGAAGACTGAAACAAAGGGTTATGGTTTGGCTCGAGCAGACGGAACCGAGATGTCCCCCGACTCTCTTTTCTGTATTGCTTCCAACTCGAAGGTATTTTCTGCGGCCATGTTCTAACCTCTATATTCTAATCTCGCAGCTATTTAATGTACTTGCGACGGGACTCCTCATCTCTAACGAGACGCTGTCTCCTCGAATCTCATGGGACACTAAGATAGCATCCATTGTTCCCGACTGGGAGATAGCCGACTCCACTGGGATGAAGGAGGCAACTATCATCGATGTTATGAGCCATCGTACTGGTTTGCCACGACATGACCTGATGTACGGGAAATTCGACACCGTGAAATCAATTGTGAAGAATGTCTCCATAGCTCTCCACGCTCGCGGACGCTCACTCTCATCATTAGATATCTCGCCTGAAGTATCTTCGGCCATCAGCTGGCTTCCGGGAGACGTGGCAATACAACAACTGCATGTACATGCTCTTATCGTATCTTCAACCTACTCTCGTGGACACAGGATTTGCACTATATGTTCAGAAAAACATCTTCGAACCCCTAGGACTTCATTCCACGACTTATTCTTACGCGGTCGCCAAAGCAAGTGGCAATCTAGCGGACGGATTTGGCCGCGAGGGCATCAACAAGACAGAAAATCTGTTTGGGAGGGGAACTCCCAGGAAGCTGTTGTATCCTAACGCCCACCTGCCTGATGGAGACAAAGGAAACTGTAACGAATTAACACTTCTTCGTGTCCTTATTTTAATCCTTCAGCATGACAGTCAAGGACGGCGCCGGTGGCGTGATCATGAGTGCTAGTGATGCAGTCTGTATCACTACATAATCCTTCCGCAGCCAGAAATTCTGACACTGTTGTGCACAGGCAACATGGTTGAAAGCTCTTCTTCTGGAAGGCAGAAATCCCGTTACCAATGACAGCGTTATTCCCGCAGAAGTTATTCAGAAGGCGGCATCAGGAATCACAGTCCAGTCAGGAAGAGCGTCCGTCGTCTTCTTCTGTCTCAAACTACATACACTCAACCCTTTTCGCAGCGCTCTCCCGGAACTCTCGCCTACAGTTTATGGAGGGTAAGCTCGTTTCTTGTTCTAATAGTCTAACTCCCGTGCTGAAGAATATCGTCCAGAGGACAGGGCCGTGGCACGTACCGAGGGCATGGTATGTGATCAGGATCCTCCTGCCTGCCTGCTCTAAATGATGCCGTGGATAGAAATCATTGAGGTAAGTTTGGAGAACAAGCCTATTCACGGCACATAACGATTTTTGATCATCATTACCAGCATGGAGGCTCTACAACCGGCAAGTTCAGCGTTCTTCAAATGCACAATTTTGATCCTTAACCCACACAGGCTACATGACTCAAATCACGCGTCTTCCTTGGGATGGCTTTGGCGTAGCCGTATTTTCTAACGACGACACATACGGCTCCTCCATCTTAGAAATTGCCAAGTTGCGCATCATAGATGAGATCCTAGGACTGACTCCCATTGGTTGGAGCGACAGGTCGGTCGCAAGCTCTGATCCGTAGAAACAGATTCACCTAAACCCCGTAGGCTCAAGTCCGTCCACATCCAGACCTATAACGCATACATCGCCGATGCAAAGCCACGCCCCTCCAATACGTCCTCCCCGACGTCGTCCTTTGAGGCATTGACGGGAATCTATCGACATCTGGGCTACGGCGATATCGAGCTTTGCCTCCACGATTCTTCTTCGCAATCTCAACAGTCCGAAACATGCCAGAAGCTGCTCTCTGAAGCCCACGTTCTGCTTCCGGGGAGGATCAAAGGCAACGTACCGACCTTCATAGCCAACTGGGACAAATTCTGGTCTTCGCATTTCACGCTGGAGCACTTCGACGGAAACCTTTTTAATGCTAGCGCGTTAGATAGTAGGGTTCGTCTATTGCTTCATTTTTTTGTGAAGCCTAAAGGCCTTGCTGACATAAACTAACGTAGCCTGCCTTGGACGACCCTAAGCAGTTGTACTGGACAGCCTCAGCGACGGAGGAATCCATTGTCACGGCCGAGTTTGATTTCACCCCAGACGGCTCCGTTATTGGATTTGGGGTGACGGGTGGCTTGTGGGGTTCAGGCTCAGGTGTTGGAGAGCCTGTCGGTACAACCGTGAAGGAAAGAGCCGAGGTCTTTTTCGAGAAGATATGATGCATCTCATCAGAACCAGAGAACCATGCAATTAGAAAGATATTGGATCCGTGTAGGCGAGACATGTTTGCATACTTGGACAAGGATTGCATCTCTCCAGATGTAAACTTCAGAGCGTCGTTTTCTGCCTTCATCGACGCTCATAAGAGACTGATGTATGACGGTGGGTTGGGCTGCAGGGGCCAGTAACCAGACGACTGAACCTCTCTACGGCTGTGTCGACTCCGGTTCAGACGCATAGTGACCGGATACTTAGTTGAAAGGACATTCGCGATGTCCCCCGTCCCACCGGTGCCATGCCTGCCTAGACCTGCTGCAACAAATGCCCCCCGGCCTGGTATGCTACTTCGATGTCTTCAAGCATACATCTTCCGTGACCACTACAGGCGCGCGACTGTGATCAGTTGTGTCGCGCACCAGATCTAGACAAAACACACGAACCTGTCAGTGAAACTTCCATTCTGCCGAGGATGCACGAGGCGGTCGTGGCTAAGTTAAAGACCATCCAAAATAGGAAATGAACGCCTCAGAACTCCTACGCATTTACAAAAGAAAAAAGTGGAATTTGTAGCAAAGATAGATCTGATAGATCGCGGCTCACTCCATTCACTCCAAATATAGACAATGATCTATTGAAAGATAAGTATATAGAAGGTCACCCACAATTCATTACTTAGTAGATGCCATAGATAAATTTGTATTTGACCACAGAGCAGTATCTCTCCCAGTCTTTCCCGTACTTGATCGAGCACCTGGAAACGATGTAGGTTAGATATACTGTCTATCATTTCAGACATTCGAAAGACAAACCTTTCGAAGTCACGGCTACATCTATGGATGAGAACGACGATAAAGAAGACAGAGTAGAAGTACGGGATAATTGTCGCAGTGCCGATGATTGCACCCCATGTCAGACTCATGATCCAATCAGCGACATAGTTCTGGACAGACGAATGTCAGGTACCTTCCTCGAATTCGATAGGTGGTGAGAAGTACTTACAGGCTTGCGGGACCAAGCCCACCATCCACTTGTCAGAAGACGGTTGCTAAAGCATAAAAGAGTGAGACCAAGATGCGCCAATTGCAAAGAAACACATACCCATGGGCGGTCTGGATAAATGTAGGGTTCTTGACGATGCAACCGGGAAGTTGAGGGAAAGTCTTCCGGAACTCGGTCACACCCATACTCTGCATCTTGAATCGGCTCTTCTGGGACATCGCACAGTCCCAACTTCAAGCAGCCAGTGAGATTGATGAGAGAGAGATATGGGACATGAAGCTTACATGTAGTAGGCTGTTAGAAGGGTGGAGTAGATGAAGACGTAGCCAGCTGTCGAGAACTGATACTTCGATGGGTCGTGTGAGGCCATGTAGACAACGGAGTACACGTAGGACTAAAGCCGAAGCTATCGAACACAGGCGAGTAAACGATAGATGAAAGAACTCACGAATGGTACTCCGGCAAAGTTCCAGAATATGACCATGAAACCCCACCTGAAGAGATGCAATGATCAGCTTGGGAAAGGAAGGCAGTCGGGCGAAACACACTTCTCGTGGTACATGTCCCAGGTCTGGGGGATGCACTCCTCACCTTTGGCACTGATGGAATGAGTGAGTGCACGTCGATTGGGAAGAACAATTGGACAAACCAAGCCTGAATATAGAGCCATGTTGCCAAAACCATGAAGGCCATGTTCTACGTTCAATGTGAGGGAAGAGCACGATCATAAACATGTACATATACTTACAGGGGTGACATACCCAAGCTGCTCGTACTGCTTGCAGGCTCCCGAGACAGAAAGGAAGAACACGATGACCCAGGGAATACGGACTTCAGCCCACATCTTCAGGTCAATGGGACCGATACGAGGATTGAGCGAAGCCCCCATGAAGACATCATAAATGAAGCTTCCAGACATCCTCATCTGGGTGCCAGTAGCAACAGCAAAGAAATACATGCCGAAAGAGATCCCGAAGCCGTAGATCATGCCAACAGTCATAATATGACCGTAGTTATCGATGATTTCGGTGAGTCGAAAAATCCCGCTAAGATGGAGAGCGGCAGCGGTGAAGATGGTAGCCCAGAGAGAGAAGAGAGCGTTGCAGTTGTACATGAGGGTCTTGTATCCCAGCGAAGGAACCGGGAGACCTTCCTGTTTGTATCCGGGCATGACCCAAGCAAGGAAGAGTTGGAAGAAGAAGTTTCCGCTGTAGACTTTCCAGGCGTATAGGTTTGGACTGGCATCCTAAAGCTAGAGGTCGGAGGCGTGCGTACAAATAAGGATAGTTGCTGCGTACAGTTTTAACATGATTCCACATCCTTAGAAGGAAAGGCTTGATGTCATCCACTGAGTCGGGGGCGACGAGTTTACCGTCATAAAACCACAAGCAAATCCACAAGTAATACATTAGAAGCGGGAATCCGGTCATGATAGCAGTTACACCCCATGGACCGCCAAATTCATACCTAGAAAAAGTTAGGCCTGATCATACGCAGATTTTCAATAGTTCGCGTACACTTCATGCTTGTCAAGGCGTTGGTCGAGTTTCTTGCCTTCTTCTGAGATGACAACCTTTGCGGAGGACTTTTCGACGACGGCGCCGTTGACCTTTCGATTGCGAATGTCTCCATTGTGATTCGCGACCATGGCTAGTGTTCGGGGAGACCGACAAGCTCGAAACAGTCGAACGATTTTTTGATTTATGACTCATCCATCAATACGCGCCGTCGCGTGATCGTGGCGGCCGAGTGCCGGCGGATACTAATACCCAGTTTCGGCTTACCCCGGTCTTCTATCCTTTTTAGGACCAACGCCTCTTTTCTTACTTGCTCTAGTGCTCTTTCATGTGCAATAACATTCAGTATATTGAAGACTTGTATCCACTATTGAGGCGCATACCTTCGCTGGAGTCTCTGAACTGTCTCTAGGCCTTTTCAATGTCATAGGTGATAAATCAATCAAGCTTTCTGGATTCTGTGATCGACAATCTCCTGTAGTAATAGCGAGATTATGTGATATCTAAATGAAAGACATGTGTAGAGATCTCACTAGGCCCTTGTCCAAACATCAAAAGCAATGCGAATCGAAAGCGAAATTTAAATAAAGTGTCTTCAGCGACTACACTGATATGTACCCCCCTCTACTCGACGAGTGTCGTGGGCGCCCACTCGAGCATAGATGAGAGACAACGTCGCGGAACATGTAAGGAACCTCTTGCCAGAAATCACGATGTCTATAAAGAAAAACACTAAGTAGGCGGAAAGAGGTTGTGACGGAAAATCAGCAACGCACGGTATGAGGTCAAACCCTGTGGCGCCGTATGTGCTGTAGTTATAGTAGGCGCCGAGAACAAAGTATGCGACAATTGCAAGAAATGCACTAAGAAGACAGATCAATAATGTCACCGATACTTGGGCTACTTTACGGACGTACACGAGGAAGAACCATCCTATCCCACTCCCCACACTCTCCGTAGGCGGCGTGGGTGACGGATCGCTATCGCCATCACCTCCACCACCACCATCATTTTCGTCTGGACTGTTTTTGAAGCTGCAGCCCACAGGCGCGGACCACTCCAGACGAAGCTCTGAGTTGTCGTAGGATTTGAAAACGGGATCGCTGGCCTCCGTATTACACAGAAGCGTCAGATTGAGTGATTGTGGCGTTGGAGAATTCGTCAGAGGATTGGGATACTCAGGACCGTGGAATATAGCGAAAAGTCCTCGAGGTGCTGTTTACACTGACCATTAGTACGCGGCGCTGCAACACAGAGAATATTCGCGCACATGAAGATAAGATGGAAAAGGAAGGATCCATCGTCGATGACTGGACTATTGGAACAACAGAAACGATTCTATCTCCTTCATTCGCCTTCTTGTTTATTGTAGTAAGACACACTCGTGTTCCAGAAGGACACTACGAAAAGAGACGTGTCATCAAGCAAGCAAGAATAGAGGCGGCGCATATAAAACATACCTGGTCTTGCTCCGAGACGTCCTCCAATGGCTTAAGTTCTCCACACAAATCTAGTCTCACAGAATCAATCATAGAAGTTGGCGGAGACTCTCTCCGCCGAGAGAGTGTGTGTTCTCCGCCGACAGTCTTCAAGTCGAATTTGAATCCGTCCACGGTGACAAGACATGTTTCCGAGTCGTACTGTGCTAGCGCAAGACTCGAGTATAGGAAAAGAGAGATAAAGGTAGAGAACCAAGACAGTAGAGCCTGCCGTACAATCATGGATAGAGAGTCTAATAAAGGGCGTATATGACCTGCGTATGAAAGGGGTGAAACCCGCACGCGGCACTTTTGCACTGGCACGTCAGCTCCCGTGATGAGTCTACATAGGTGCGTACCCGGGTCCAGTGTGGCGTAAACTTATGTTCCCCATAAAATGTTTTCTGGGGTACCGGGCAATGCGTACCCATCGTGCTCAGCATTGGGCCACTGCATATAATGTCTTCTTCTACAGACCCTGACATGATACATTCATCACACAGCAAGGCGCCACAAATAAGATACACTCCTGTAGGAAGGTATACGCGTACAACATCGGTATATATATACGTCCACGCACGCTCACTCTTCGGATGAGCTCTCCTCGCTGTCCTCGTCCATAGGCTGGGCCTGTGGTTCTGGATCTGGGGGCGGAAGGGCGGGAACAGCAGTGCCACCGCCCTGCTTCCATGCTCGAGCCATCTCGAGGAATTTGAATGTTGCCGGGTTGGATGCCCGCTCGTCGTCGGGGAAGAGGTAATCCGAGTCTGAAAAGTCGAGAATTGAGAAAGATTGGTCAGATCGAGGGGTGAAGACAACATACATGCCACCTGGTTGCCGTACTCGTCTGTCTTTAACCGCTCGACAACAGTGGGTGCCATGGCTTCGACCTTCTTCACGTCCTCTGGTGTTCCATGTTCCTGTTCGAACTTTTTCCATACTTGAAGGACGACGACGCGCTAACGGAATGTGAGTACAAGTGTTCGGTGCATCTTGAGAAACCAAAGTACTCACCTCATTGGTCATCTTATGTTCCTTCATATACTCATACGCCTTCTCATACACCTTTCTCGCCTTCACAGGGTCACCTTCTGCATACTGTCCCTCCTTC
>RZIO01000009.1:1563384-1591271 GCA_004338095.1 Gloeostereum incarnatum
ACTCTTCACAGGAATCTTCGCCATTTCAAACGAAGCAAAGGCCAACCATACCTTTAGATGCCCACTGAGCTCCACCAGCCTCTCATACAGACTCCTACACCTCTCCCTCTCACCCTCCTCGAACTCAAAGTCGATATACGACTTCCACAGGATCTCGGGCATAGACAGTGTCTGCGATATACCGAGCTCATAAATAGCCCTCGCACGCGTATCGTCTCCCAATTGCCGCTCGAGTTCGGCATATTGGATCCACGCAGCCGCGTTCACAGGGTCGTATTCCAGATATTTCTCGTACAGAGTCCGAACGCGATCGAACTCTCGGAGCTGTGGACCATATTAGAGATCCAGAAAAGAAGAAAATTAAGAAGTATGAGTTACCTCGATCTCAATCTGGATATATCCCTTGAACAATGAGGGTTTCGGGCATATCCCTATGGACCGCCCAAGAATTTTACGTGCGGCTGGAAGATCGAGTCTCCTGATCTCAAACCGAGCAGCCATGAGCCAGAGTTTGGCGAACGTGAAGTTTTTGTGTGGTACGACGGTCAATGCGGTGGTGTATACATGCCGTGCTCGCTCGAAGTCCTAGATTCCACTTCAGTCTCCAGAACAGGTGTGGAGGCAGTAGACTTACCTGTGTTGTCATCTCTTCAAAAAGAGCATAAAAAATCCATAAAAAGATGTATCGTCTCCAAAACCGCTTCTCGGTGCCTGGTGGTATCTGAGCTATAGCACGCTCGTATACTTCTCGTACTCGACCGATTGCTTGCTCTTCTTCACTAGCTGTAACACCTTCATCTCTGGAGCTCTGAAGGGCGTACTCTTCTAGCCTTGCATAATCGAACCAAGCGTCGTAATTCCGCCCGTCCTGCTTCACTTCATCCTCGTATAGTAACCGGCGCTTGTTTAGAACAGTGGCCTCCAGGTCCGACCGTTCTCCGTGCTGTTTCTCAAATTTGGTGAAGGCCTCATACAGAGAAGCAGATTTGGAGCGTGGTAACCGAGAGATAGCAAACTACAAGGCAGTTGGAAATCTGAACGATTTTTGAAGAGAGATTACGCACTTTGTACACCACCCGTGCCCTCTCATACTCTTTTGCCCTAATCTCCATTTTAGCGAAGGCGCTATAAACGCTCTGAGCCTTCTCCACCTGCTCAACATCATCCCCAAAGAACTCGAGCGCCGTCTGAAAGACCTCCCGGGCTTTATCCAGCCTCCCCCGATCCTCCTCAAACTTTGCCCATTTTATCCAAATCCGAGGCTCCGGTCGAACGGCGATCCACCGTTCGTAAATAGCACTGGCACGGTCGAACTCCTGATACCTCTGCTCCATCTTGATATACGCCTGCCATGCCTTATCGTCTGGCTCCCAAGCCATCCACCTCTCGAATATCTGCCTCGCACCGACGACATTTTGTAGCAGCTCCTCGAGGTAGACATACTTGTACCAAAGCTGATCCACTCGTGGAAGGAGAGTGACAGCTCTGTCAAAAAGATTTCGCGCGTGCTGGACGTTCCGGGACTTGAGCTCTACTTCTGTGTAGGAGAGCCAGAGGGGGATGGCGCGTGGGTCCACGTCGAGGGCGCGTTCAAAGACGGAACGCGCTCGAGCGTATTCTCCTTGAGAAGCTTCCCATGAAGCGTAGGATTGCCATTCTTTGAGATTTCCTCGCGTGCGGCGGATACGTTCTTCGAATTCTTTGCGTTTTCGACCTCGGTACTCGTGAAGTTCTTCGTAGTCTTCGACACGCTGTTTTGGTGCCCGGAAAGCGGATTCTTGACGTTCTTGGGCCTGTAAAAGGTAAGTAGATAAAATAAAGAGAACTGCAGGGGACATACTTCGCGAAGAAGCTGCTCTGCTGTGATCTATAGACTGAGGGTGAGTACAGGGTAATGAAGGATGGATAGAAGTGACTGGCCTGGATGGCAGCAGGTGCTCGGTTCTTTATTCTGTGAAACTATAAGTACCGGACTGCAAACATAAACATTCGACGCACCTTGGGGCCCTGCCGTCCTGCATTGTGGCGTATTCGTTCAACAGGGAAAGAGGAAGAGAAGTGTTTGCTTCTGTTTGTCTGCGGCGTCTATCAGAGTTATGTCATCGAACATCGTTCTCCCTCAACAATGTCGGGGCGTCGACAGTATTCGGACAAGCACGCTTTGCCCGAAAATCCTGTATTCAAGTCGTTCGAGCGGTCTGATGGAGACTCGAGCACATGGCCAACTAAAACTACGCGAATAGTCGATTCTACTGGCGAAGTCAACTACATGCAGCTAGTTGAACTCGACAATTCTACCGCAATAAAATGGCGCGTCTCTGTCGGCGCAAGTCTCAAAAATGCATTGGGATGGCCAGGTATGCTCTTATTATCACTTAATCTTCGCGTACTTTACCTCTTTTCTTCCAGATGGTCCTAACTATGTCCTGGCCGGCTGGCCAGCGGGTTACCAGATGTATGACCACCATAAGGGACCGCAGAATTCTCCCAGACATGACATCTATCTTTTTGGTCCGTGGGTATCTCTTTTGCATCTTTAACCATCTATCTGATTTTTCTTTCTACAGGAGGTCCTTCCAAATTTCGTTCCATTTTTGAATTTGTTCCCCATGCCCGCTGGCTCTTCACCGATCCAAGTCTTAATCCTGCCAACTGCGAGTGCAAGTATTGTTCTAAACGTCCTCAAAAGGCTGTTACCTTTGAGATGTCCAGCCAAGGCATAATCCCACCTACTACTTCCACTGCTTCTCCCTCTCCATCTAAACCATCTGCACCACGAACAAAACGAGTACATCGACCATTGCAACATAGAGTATTCGCTGCAGTCCAACGTGCACCTCTCGCTAAACGACAGCAGAATGTCTCTCCTCAGGCCATGCTCGCAGAGCGTAACGCGGACCTCCGCGCTTTGCAGCCCCAGTCTAACATGAAGCTTCGACGGTGGTGCCGTGAGTCTGAGCTCGTCTGGTGTGCCTTGGAGAAGCCTATTACCGCTCCTGGCAGAGATGCATCCATTAGGTTCTGGCCGGCTATTGTCGAAGAAACAAACGTGAAAGTCCAAAGAAATAATCATGAACTCTCTTCATCTATGAACCCCGATCATATCCCTTCCCAATATACATTGTACAAACTCCGATTTCTTGCTACCTCTTTCACCCTCTCCATCTCAGATGAGCATGTGCTTCCCTATCAGGCCTATGCTCCTGAACAGGACCTGGTTAGCACTCTCGGGGACGTTCCTCCTGAAAACTTCAATTTTGAGAGAGAGAACATCCGTAAATTTCGACCCTATGCATTACCTCAAGAGGATGCTCCACTTTTCGATGAGGCCAGAGCCCCCATGAGTATGGCTCTCCAAATCGCTGCCCAGTTGTCTGGCTTCTGGAGTCTAACAGATGAATGGAAAGCCCAATATATTGCCTCCCCTTCCCATCGACCACAACTAGCACAATCGAGTGCTCCACCTCTGCAGAGATCACTTTCCTTAAAGGACGCCATCACTGCTGCCGGCGCAAACAACTCTGCCGGCCTAGTTCAGGCCCAGCGTAATCTTGGGTCGATATCCAGCGGCCCGTCCATCCCTCCATCGGGCTTGCAACGACAAGCGGACAAAATCATTGGCACCCCACCACAACCAACAGGCCAAACCATCACTCAGCTCCGCTTCCAGGGGATGTGGTGGGGTGCCGAGCGTATTTGGGTAGACGACTATGTACGCCTCAAGGTCCCTCGAGCCGCTCTCGCTCCGAAGGGTGCCAAACATGTCTATCCGCCCTCTGGTCCTGGACCCACCAACCTGGCGCTGGCAGAGCAAACGAAGGAGCCGGCGGGGAATGGCGCCGTTGATCGGGGCGTGCTCATGAGGCTGAGTAGTCTGTTTGTTGTCGATGTCGTTACGGAGTCTGGGAAAACCGCGAAAGAGTGCCGGGCGAGTGGGATGCTGTATGAACTTGCGGACGAGGACTGGGAAGATTCTCAGGCTGTCAAGTCCACTGCTATCCCACCGCATCAGGAGCCTTCGTCCACCTCCACTGCCTCGGTATTGCCGATGCCTTCTCCATTGAAACCTCCCGCACTCCCCAACGTCGATACAACGGTACCAGTATCGTCCACAACGATGAACGTCCTATCGAACGTCAACGTGAACACTCCTCCTCGGAACCCCGCACCGCCCAAGACAACGGCCCAATCTAGCCCAGTAGCGAGCTACTTTGTTCCCGAAGCACCCATCGGGTACAAGTTCCGGTCCATCCTCCCGGAAGGCTTCGAATGCGCTCTCTCACTTACCCTCATCGCAGGAAGATACCATCCTCGCATCCTCTCTCACCCACTGTTGGAAGATTACGTCCAAGCGGCTTTGAATGCGACTAAGGAGGATCTCATGTACGGAAACCATCTGTGGGCGATGGAGGGTCTAGCGAACGGGTACGCGAACTCAGTCGACCCGATCACGTACAAGCCAAACCGGGTGAAGATGCTGGAGGATGCGGAGAAGGAAGCAGCGGCGAGTTTGGAAATGTGGAAGGAGGAGCAGAGTGCGAAGATGGATGTGGATGAGTTGGAGGAAGGGAATGTTTCGGAGGAGGAGATGAATCTTTTTTGACCACAGCTGTCCTACTCACTGCGCTCCATACTGAACCTCGTGAGGATATCTATTGAGTCTGATTCTCTGATTATTTATTTGCTGCTCATTCGCACGCGGCATTGGCGCGCTTTGACCGTCAACACCATCTGGCATCGCGAGCCGAAACAAAAGTCACTTCCCCTGATTTTATCAACCTCGATATCATCTACCTTCAAAGCACTGAAGGTATCGGACGAAGCAAGGTCTCGTCAACTGTTTCCAGGTCCTGTGGACAACCAGTCTATCGCAGACTTGGTTAACAGTGTCGTAGAAATCTTGGAGGAACTCCGAGACGCTATCTTAGAGGGTTTTCCGATCTGCGACGCTGCCACTTTCTTACCGATCCGGCTGACTTGGAGGTTATCTCGCGTCGAGAGGGGCGCGATAAATACTTCCACACACTCATGTCTATGTAAGAAAGGCCTGGAGTGTTTATAAGTTAGATATGTAGCCGGGCATGATATCATTCATGCAGTGTCACGCATGTCACATTTTGCTGCGTGGCGGCGATAGGAATGCAAGTTGGACGTTCGCATTGACCTTGCTTATTGTTGACCTCCTTCCCGCCGTTGACTGTGGAGATCCGCCGGCGTCGTGTCCCAAGGCTTTCGTCTTTATACCCTCTCCCTTCACGGTGTTTCCTGGACAAGTGGCAGGCTCGACTTCGGCGGATTCTTCAACTTTCTTGAATTCCAACACCACCAACCTCGCTCTTTTTCCTTTTGTCCCTGCCTTATAATCCTTTCTTTTCATTATATTATCTTCCGATATGTCCACTACTTTGAGTCCCTCGGCATCATCAAGCTCTCTCTCTAGTTCTGTCTCTCGCAATAGTATCGTCCAAGCCCCACCATCTCCTCCATCTTCTAGCTCTGCTTCCTCATCCAGACTTTCTCTGGATCAGGCAGACGAGGGTTCGTTTTATCGTCGTGTTCGTGTATGTGTATCACTCATATCTTGGGCCCAGATAATGCAACAATAACAGTGAGTGGTGGTAAACGGAAGAGCCATGAGTAAGTCGCGTCCTGATCACCGTTAGCAACATGTAACTTCTTTCTTAGCAGCGACCTCCGTCTACTCGCTATCTCTACACATATGACAGAGCTATCGTATACGATTTCTGATATCCAAACTCGTATCTTTGGTACATACCCTACATCCAACAGAGGAAGACATCGTCACTTACCATGGCCTATACAGAGATTCAAGAACTTCGTCATAAATCGCAATCGTCTGGTGACGCCGCTGGAACAACCGCCATCATCGATCAGTCTCTTATGAGCCTCGACGAACGTCTTGACTCTGTCTCGAAAGGAATGAAGTTAGTAAACGATGCTCTGGAGCCTCTATTGCAGAGTTCTTCTACGCCTACCCTCCCAACTGAAGGCGAGACAAACGAGACGACTATGCTCCTTCGGAAACACGCCACGCTCACGTCTGAGTGGGAGGCTGTTCAGGATGAGAGCGAAGTGCTGAGGGAGGAGCTCAAAGAGGACAAGTGGTTGACCGTGTTCAGGACGGTCACCGACCAGGCAGATGGTATGATGTCGAGTTTGGAGAAGGGTGTGAATCGATGTCAGGTGCGTACCTTTTGATCCTAATGTATATTTAAAAGTCCCTTACAAGTATGCCAGGAGTTCATATGGCAAGTTCATCGCAAGAGCGTGGAAGACCCCACGACGCAGTCGCAGTCATCAATATCTTCACCTCGGAATGACAAGACACCTCCAACATTCGAGGTGTTCACGTCTCTACTGGAATCATTCGAGGCGAAGAAGAAGTGCGCTGTCAGAATTCATTTTTGCAACACCCGCTTGCTGACCGCCGCTTTAGACACTACATGCCAGCCACTTCCAAAGTGCTCTCCATCATTGACAAAGGTGTACGTGATCGTGTGACGAAGAACGGAGAGACACTGCGGCGACACGCCGAGTCTGCCCAACGGTGGCGAAACCTGAGAGAGCGAATAGCGCGGACTGATACTGAGATGGAGAACGTCCGCAAGATTCTTCTTCGCGGCGATGCTGGGAGTGAGGCTGGATCAAGTACCTCTGGTACTGTTTCTACGCGCAACGGGTATCTTGCCACGCCTCCCAGTGGGTCTCGGCAGTCTGGAGCTAACAAGAAGTCAATATCAAGGTCCATGTCTCCGCTGAAGAACTTCGCTCGAAAGATAACGGGTAAATCTCCCGCATCGCCGGTCACTCCTCTCGCACCCAACAAGGGCGCAGCAAGGACCCCATCATCAGAGCCGCCACCCGCTGCTCATACCATCCGTCGACAGAAAACATCTATTTTCAGTTTACGAAGTAGTCAACCTTCAACGCCCGTCAGCCCTGGTCATAAACATACCCAGAGTCTAACCCCCGACTCATCACCTCAGAAGCAGAAGCCAGACGCCACAGTGAAGGCACGGACATCGCTAATGAAACAGCCTTGGAACAGCTCGACGAAAGTCTCCGCCGAAGAACGTGCACTAACCATGAAGGGGATTCTACCGAAGAGGGCGCCTTCTGTGGCTGGGAATTATGTCGACATCTCCCCTGGTCCCGGGGGTAGCGCCACCTACAGACGCAGCCTATCGCGAACTTCGATGGCCTCATCTCGTCCCTGGTCTCCATTAACCTCCTCAGTTTCTACCAATAACTCCACCAATCCTCCTATGCCTACTTTCCGACCACCTTCTCGAGCACAGGTGCCTGCTCGCCCTCCTTCCCGAACACAGACGCCCTCTCGTGCTACGGCCCGACCTAATACTCCTGGGGCAGGGCTGCCGACCCCTACACCACCACGTCCCAGAGCCAAGACACCTAGTCATATACCGGCTCCTGGAAAACGATTATTTTCGACACCACAATCAGATGCAGGATACGACGATGATCCAAGTCTGATAATACGCGGGTTCTCTCCCGCCTTCTCTACTTCCGCTATCAGTTCTGCATCCGTAAACTATGGGCACCCTCCTCGACCACCCAGTCGATCCATGATTCCCGTCCCTGCTGTGCATCTATCCTCTCCCTCTCGACCTTCCACATCCATGTCTGCCTATGATGGACGGGACAGTCCATCTATGACATTTAGGTCATACGCCACGAGAGCACAAACTCCGGAGAGTGCCTTGCGTGCCAAGGTACAGCAAGTGCCTTTCTGGCAGGGATCGGTGAGTCGTGCGACCGGTGGTGGACGACCGTCTCTTGCAAACAAGGTGCCTCCATCGAGCTTCCGCGATGGCTCCTCTACGGCTGGTAGCCGCCCGCCCTCTCGCTCTGCTGCAGGGTCCCGGTCGGAAATGTACACGCCCGGGCTGGAAAGCATGATGCCCCTACACGAGTATGTGCCGGGGAACCCGAAAGACCCCTTGGATGTGGAGGTGGGTTATGTCGCCAATTCTATTGCGCATGGACTGTTAGTGGAGCGGGTCGACCCTCCGCTGAAGAAGATTCCGAAGGAGGGGGAAGAGATCAAGGCGCAGTATGCCTTTTCGAACGCGTTGAGCAGAAAGGTTGTCACCTGCCGGCTGACGACGTTGACGAGATCTGGGAAGGCTGGTGACACGACATCGAAGAAAGTAATGTGTCGTGTTGGTGGAGGTATGACCCACTTCTTGTCTTCTCATTTTGTCTAGTGCTGACGGTGACGGTGATCTTTCAGGCTGGCAGGATCTCAGTCACTACATTCTGAATCGTCAAGCGGGCATGTGATTTTGTTTTGTTTGCAGTGTCTATCACACAATCTGGAAATGTGTAGAGTAGAGAGAGGAGAAGTGAGGAAGGAGCGACCTCAAATCAGCTGTATTTCACGCCATCGCCACGTCATGTCTGTCCCATTCCAGTATCGCGTTTCATCGTATGGAACATTTTACCATAGTCTATGCAGTCTTAATGTCGTTTCCTAACTGTCGTACCTGTCGTACTTGATTTATGAATGTCGGATGATCACCACTATTCAAAGGCGAACTTTCCCAAGGGGAAGTGTAGCAAATGCCAACGGTAGCCATGAAAGCGCGGAAATGCCACGTCTGATGGGCCCGTTAGATTGCGCCACACTCATCTGAAGATAAATTAGGAAAGCTTCTAAATAGCGAGGAGTAAGAAGTCCTACGACATATTCGCCGGTAAGGATCTCTGGGAACTGAGAAGGTACTAGAACAGCACCTCGTCCTGTTCGTGGCGTTCGAGCGGGTACTGTTGACCATAGTACGGGTCGCCGTGCATCAACGGGCGTCCTCCCAAGGCTGTCAAATGGTTACCGATATCATGATAGGAGATGCTGTTGAACCGTCATGGGGTGCTGTCCTTCGGTCCAGAGAGAGGACTGGAAGGCGCCGGAGTAGTCTGGACCTGGCCGGGCGAGTGGCGTAATGGCGCCACGATGAAATGCGTAGAACTGAAGTTTCCATCTGTAGACCTGGAGTTGGATCTGGGTTGACATCCGCACTGAAAGGCGTCCCGACCTTCTCCGGTGTAATTATTCTTGGTGAGGGTCTGGAATGTGGCGTACATATAAAACGACAGGGGATGGTCGGGTTCTTCACTCGCGCGCAAAAGATCGTTCCTCGCATGATGCCGAAGCTCAACCTCATACTTCACAGCAGCAGTAGCGGCAAGGGACCATCTATGCGCTCCCCAAAACATATGATGAGGCGAGTCAAAGAGGGCGTCCAGCGACGCCTGCGCCGAATCGGGTCATTCAGCCATGTGATCCGAAGTCACGACAAAGTGATGATCGTGTCGGAGCAAGCGTCGGCCGATGCTTCTGTTCTTGTTGCTCTTCCACCACTTGTCGAAATTGTAAGGGACTTTGTTGGCCCCCACACTTACACTTTTGCTGCTTTCCCCACCGACGACCACCTCGACGTCAAGAATAAAGCAGCACCCACCGCCGTCTTCACTGCCGGCGATCACCCACTCGAACGAGCGAGCATCTATTCTCACAGCTCCTCGGACGACTCTCTCAGTCTTGGAGGACAAGTTGTAATGACGGAGGAAAAGGAAGAAGGAGTCAAGAACGACCACGTCGGAGAAGTTGGGTTCCCAGCTGGTCTGTCTGTTCCAGGTCAGAGTGGCCAAGACGTTGTTCTTGCGGAGGAGGGAGATTACACACCACCGACCGCTTACACTGAGCCTGAATTACCGGATCCTTTCCTCATCGACGACGACGCATCTGTCTCTGACACCCCAGACGTGTCCGACTCTCAGAATATCACACCCGCGCACGAGATCTCTCTTGTCGCACCATCCACCCCAGTACCAACACCTAGTCAACCATCTGTCGATCTTTCCAAAGATGTACCACCACCCCCACCCTCAGAGAGCGAAGAAGAAGAAGAAGACGAAGAAGAAGCACCCGAAATTTATCTACCAGGTCTCGTCATGCCGACGATGTTCCTCCCCATACCGAATGTGCGCAGTCCTCTTTCCAATAACTTAACTTGGTGGCTATCCAAAGATTTACATACGTACTGTACTGATACTACCAGACTGACCCATTGACTACGCTTCTCACCAAATATATCTATCCTCCTGACAAACGACCCGTTCGAGACTTGACTGGTGAATGGCAAACGACCAACTTCCATACCTTAGTCGTGAGTCCTTCTCGAGGGATTGAGCGACCCATGGAACTGAGCCTCGTCTTTCAGATGACGAATAGCTGGAGAGCTCTTGCTAAGATGGCACGCGACAGAATCATCGACACCGATCCTGAAGATTTAAGCTTAATCCTGGGAGTGAGGCGTGTCTATGTCCTGCTAGAGGTCTTTCCTTGACCACTCTGTTCTATAGCTATGGTACCTCCGTCTCTCTTCCCTTTCTCGTCTTCGGCTCTTCAACCAGACCTCCGCCGAATGTACAAACCTGTTTTCCGTCCTCAATAGCGTGGAACCTCCCACTGCCCGAGCATGGCTTTTTGACCGCGTCCTTCCCTTCGAGCTCGAAGTCATGCTGGCTCGCTTGAAGTACTGGGCTGGTGACCACATGGGTTATCTCGACGCACTCTCTGGCCTCCTCTCAAAGTGCAAGACCAAAGCACGAGCGCTGCCTCGGGCTGACATCACGGGCGTGGCAATGTGGAAGGAGCGAGGCGCAAGGATATGCTTGATTATGGCAAGCCAGCTCGTGGAGATGAAAGTATAAATATTTCAGTATTGTTTCGACTCTCCTCGCTGACATGTACTTAGGACTTCGGCGCTGCAACCAAGCTCCTTGAACCTCTCTGCGATCAATCGGGGGCATTGCGCTCAGCTGTAGCGCGTATTTATTTACAAGGAGGTTATCTGGAGAGGGCATCCAAGCACTTTGCTATCGTCGCTGGGGATCCATCTGTGGACGAGACGGCCAAGCAAATGAATGCTTCTCTGCTTGCTTCTGCTTACGGCGATTGGCCTAAGGCCAGTGATCTACTCAAGAAGATCCTTGAATATGATGAGGAGAATTATGTGGTTAGTGGAGCTAGCTCTTGTCAGAAATCATAGCTGAATCTTTCTGTCGTAGGCGGTGAATAATCTCTCCGTCGCATTGCTCAGCCAAGGAAAGCTCAAGGAGGTCTGTATCTCTTGGCAGTATCTCGAGATCATGCTGTTTGATGTTCATTATTACGTGTCTCTCTATGTAGGGAATTGCAGTCCTGGAGAGAGCACTCAGAGCTTCTCCGTCGAGTGTTGTCGTTGCGGAACCGTTCCTTTTCAATCTATGTACACTTCCTCTGCTTACTGTGGGCCTTTCGCCTTGGACTCATTTCTCTTACAGCGACGTTGTATGAACTCCGGTCATCCAATCCGACGGATAAGAAACAGGATTTGCTGGTGGAGGTGGCAAAGTGGAGTGGGGACGGACTGAGGACGACGTGTCTGAAGATGCCGACGAACTGATTGGCCAGGTGTATGTTGCGTAGACGGTAGGACGTCTTGAGCAATTCCGCTTATGTGCATCATGCCAGTGCATGCAAGATGACTGGTGTTTACGTTGTCCAATTGCGCCGTAGGTGGAACTCGACTAACGGTAGGAGCCAGGATGATAGGTCGAACAGCATGTAGTTTGCATTCATACCATTCCTTCACCATACTCTACGAGTAGTTGTAGACTACCTTAAATTTCTGATACCATGTGGCGCACGCCACGTAACGCCCCCTTGTGCTTGGCGGTTTGCCATCACCGATCAATGTCTGTGTCACCGGCGTAAGCAAACTTGTACTCTCACCGCCAACACTCTCAGGACCTCAGCGCCAACAATTATGCGTCTACTCTCTACCACGCTCATTTTTCTTTCCTACTACTTTACTGCCGTCGAAGCTGGCACGGGCGGCCTTGGCGACCCTTGTCTTCAAGGAGACAACCGTCTCCAGGCCGGTTCTTTTCAATTCTGGAGTGACTGCGACCAGACACATTATTGCGCTCCCGAGGGGGTCTGCCAGGAAAAGGGCTGCAAGAGAGACGATTTTCCCTTCGGTTATCCCAAAGATTCGGACAGGATCCCCGACAAGTGCCCCAGAGGACAGTTCTGCCCAGATGAGCAAGACGCCTGCCAGCCACTACTTTCTGTTGGCAGTCCTTGCCAGCTCAATCGTGATGGTGAGTTTCTACATTGTTCTTCAAGCTCTTCGACGCTTTATGAAGTCTTCGTTTGTCAGATGAATGTGAAGCCCCACCCAACTTCCGTGAACTAACCGACACCACTGGTCGTGGTCTCAATGTCAACGGTTCCGTCTGTCTCAACAACGTTTGCATGTAAGTTTTTGACTTGCACATATGCTCTCTTTTTCTCACAGACTTTTTAGGTGGGCGAATGCGACTCTAGGAACTCCTTGTGTAGTAGAGAACACAGCCTACATTGGCTATAGCGCAGCTGGCGAGTTCATCAACATTGTCTCCCGGTGGGTCCTCACGCTTCTGCACTCTCCGCCCTTGCGACTGACATATGCCTGCATAGCGGTAACTGTCGTGTTGGATTATATTGCGACTCTCAGCAGCTTGTGTGCATGACGAACAGGCCTAGTGGTGAATCGTGCGAGGCAGACAAGGAGTTAGTTCGGCTCTCCTGTGATCTGAAAAGCTAGCACTGATCATATCGGTTCTCCCAGATGCGAGTCCTGGAACTGTCTCAGCTCGGGCGTTTGTGGTGGGGATGACGCGACTTCCGATGATGTTGCTACTTGGGTGTACGTGGTTGTGGGGATTGCTATCTTCGGAGGTAAGTTCTTCTCTTGCGATTTTCATTTACAGGTCTTGGAATTAAGAGCCTACTCGTGCAGGCATGATCGGAACTCTCGTCGGCCTGTTCGTCTATCATCGACGGAACCGCGATCAAGAGCGAGAGAAGCGGGCACAGTATTGGCGAGAACAAGTGAGCTAACACATCGTTCTTCTCGCATTGTCTGAGTTTACTGATACGTGACAAGAATGCCTTCCATCAAAATCTCTTGCAAATGCGAGAGTCGGCCCGTGCGTCCATTCTTTCACTCCCCAACAACGGGGGTAGCGCTCGCAGCACTATGTACAGTCGTGACGGACATTCAGATGAATCCCATGCGCCTATCCTGAGTAATGCGGCGGCGCCTCCAAAATCTTCTGGCCTTCGTTACCTCGCGGAGGATGGGAGCTCGGAGTTTGATGAGGGCGTGATGATGCAGCGGCCGCATAGACAGGTGGAAGGGCGTTTCTAATTGTTTCTAATTCATCTCTATCATAATTTCCTCGGAACGTTCTTGGAGGAAGAGACACTGTAGGACAGTAGATCACCATTAGTATACCTTGTAGTGTAATCGAATCTGCCGTCTTCCTTCACGCTTGTCCATTCTCATATCTATAATTGGCAGGTCATAGCGTATGCGTATTGCAAATCTTTCTACTTGCGAAGACTTAGAAGAGGCGCACTGCATGGGTAAAATTGCAACAAGACCAGAGAATGAGAATGACGATCCGACGAGCCAGCTAGAGGACGCTTGGACCGGTGGTAGACGTACAGGTGGAACACACAGCTGGCAAAGGGAAGCCTCATGCAATAGGTATATCTTGCGGTGGGCCTTGAGAAACGTGGAAGCATGAATTGCATTATAAAAAATCGAGAAAATTAAAACTAAGAATGTATCGATCTATCAAACCGTCATCCCGGTGCGTACGCTCGAAGGTAGACGATCTGCAAGAGCGAAAAATCAATCTTGCCAAGTAGTTTAACGTTCATGCATGTGAGTAAAGCAATGCAAGACGTAGATAATTCAGGGCGTTGTTAGAGAGCATATGACACGGACATTGCAGGAGGAAAAGGGCAAGCACGGTGAGACTTCAGAGAGAGTTTCATTCATGTTTCATTCGAGCAGAAGGAGACATAATTTTGTAAACCTGGTGGTGGTAAGGAAAAAGGGTGACGTTGCTTGTTTGTGCTCCCTTCCGACATCGAATTCGGACATAAAAGATTAAATCCAACTGATACATGCGTCCTCTGCACGCATGCTACCCTATGTAAGTACTAGACCTATAATCTTCTCAATCTTATGTCGTGGTGGTGTTTCCATCGATTGTCCATCGACACGACAGTGTGTTTTCACCGAGTTTCACCGACGACCGTTCAGGACCGACAGACTGCAACTACCTCTCCTTCCCGAATCTCCTTTCCGTATCCCGCTATGTATTATTCATGATTACTAGGCTACTCTTACTACGTGGACTTTCTAGTATAAAAGGAAAACATATCCACGTCGCTCGAAGGTGCATTCACAACATGTATAATACTCTATCAGAACTTCCCACCGCCTCCTCTGCTCGGTTCATCAAAAGCGGTAGTCATAAGGGTGCCAACTCTTCCGCTCACAGTTACCACTAGTGCTTATCTCCTTGACAGCAGCATCCGTTCAAATTCAGGCCAACTTTTCTATCAAAGACAACACAAGGAATATCAAGCGCTCTGTCACACAGGATTTTGTCTTGACGCGTAAAACTAGTGGCGGCGACTACGATGTTACCGCCTTGCCTCCTCAAGAAGTCACAGATATCGTAGCTTCGACTGTCTCAGACTCTGGAGATAGGAAGGCTGTTTTAAGAGAGATTACAAGCCAGAAGAAGCGATTCGTTGAGATCTGGAAGGGCAACATCCTTGAGGCTTCTAAAGAAGTTACAGATGTTCACGAGTCATTCTACGGTGACGGTGAGCTGTAATCTTTGTTCGATATGTACGATCTATGCATGGCTAATATCTCATCACAGATCACCTTGCTTCGTTGAGCTTCTCCGCCTTTGAGAATGCGATCGTATACACCGCAGAGGCCAAGCGACCCGATGCCAGCAATTTCGAGCGCTTCAGATACACCCCTTTGCTTGGAGAGGGATTCGGAGAGAAGAAACGGCCCCAACTCTTTATCTTCCGTTGGGGAGAATCCGATCCTTCTGTCTCCACTGTCAGTGTATCAATCTCCAACGTACAATCAAGTATCACTCCCAAAGTCTTTTTTGGCCAAGCTGTTTTCTCTCCCGTCACTCCTGGATCCCTCTACGCTACTGGGTATGAGTACACCTCTGATGGAATACTCCTTGGCGTGCGATATTGTGTCAACCGGCCACTTGGCATATGGGAACTCACCCTTTCTTCAACCGGAGATTCTTACGAGGCAAACAAGTTAACAGGGAGTCGAGTTTCATGTCGCTCGCCTAGAATCACGCCTTCCGGCACCATGGTATGGCTCTCCAACCAGAGTGGGGGTCCACATGGTTCTGCCTCTACCCTGGAGTCGCTCAATATCACACGTCCCCCCTCTGATAAACCGAGAACTCTGATGGAAGTCGTTGATGAGCCTTCGAAGCAAGGGGATTTCCCTGGTCTTTATGCTGGATTTTCTCTCTCATCTGATCCCTTTGTAACTTTACGGGACGATGCGTATCTGGTGGTGCAATCCTTCTGGGGTTCGCGCCAAACATTACTCCTCGTCTCGCTGTCGACCGGAGAGCTGAAGGACCTCACTCCTGATACGGACAATGCCTTGTACAGTTACTCTTTCTTGTCAAGTGATGGCAGAAGCAGGATACTATGCGAGAGGAGTACGCCAACTTTTCCGCATGAACTGGTCCTCGGAGAGCTCTCAGAAGACGATGGCCAGGTGAAATGGACAATTGTGTCCCAGCCACAGTTATCTGAATCAGGTGAGCACTTCGTAAGTTTCCCTCCATGAATCTCATTTGGCCATGCAGTCCGGAAATCTCTCGAAACGCTTCGTGCGGAAATCTTGCCTGTCCCAGATCGCTTCCCTACCGAATCCATCGTCGTACATCCTTCTTCGACAGAAGGCAGTAAACCACCTTGCGTGATAATCCCGCACGGGGGTCCTCATACAACAGCAACAACAACGTTCTCAGCTACCACAGCGTGTCTTGCACTTGAGGGCTGTACGTCCGTCCAAGTCTCGCCACCCCACGTTTTCAACGAAAGACACTGATGTATACTTGGCTCAGATACGGTCTCAAAGCCCAACTATACTGGGTCCCTAGGCTTCGGCGATCGTTATGTCCAAGCGCTTCTCGGACAATGCGGTACTTTGGACGTTGGTGACTGCATTGAGAGCGTACGACATCTCATACGCCAGGGAATCGCAGAAGAAGGACCAGGAAAGCTGTTCCTTGCGGGAGGAAGCCATGGAGGATACCTCACCGCTCATCGTAAACACGCCCTCTTTTCTTGCACTACAGGCTTAGTCTAACCCTTTTCTAGTTATTGGTCAATTCCCGACGATGTTCACTTCTGCTGTCCTACAAAACCCAGTCATCTCAGCGGGAGACATAGCGAACACTGACATTCCGGATTGGTACTATTCAGAGATGGGTTTCGCGCAGGACTACCCGGTTTCATCTTATCCAGAGACCTCGCCGGCGCCTACACGGATCACGACCAAGATGTTTGACGAGCTGCAGAGGGTATCGCCGATATCATATACTGAGAAGGTCCAGGCCGACGTATTGCTGTTGATGGGCAGCGATGACCGTAGGGTAGCGCCAGCGCAAGGACTTGGCTATTACCATGCTCTGAAGGGTGTATCTGGGGCGGAGAGAGAGGTTGACTTGCTGTGGTTCGAAGGAGAAGGGCACCCGCTTGAAGGCGTCGAAGCATCTAGAGTAGTGTGGGAATGCACACGGGATTGGTTCGCCAAAAAGCGAAGATGAACAGCATCCCTCAGGCTGTGGGGGTTCTGTACGCACAATAACTCTCATGGTATGATATAATATAGTAACTGCAGCCCCCGATCTACACTACGTGGCCACCGGGATGGAATTGTAACGGTTCAGCTTTTGCTTACCAGCTTACTGCATTGGTCAACAGACTGATACTTGTAAAGGGACCCTGATGCGGCTACTATAAGTAAGCAATGCAAATCACTGACGATGCTGAGCACAGTTGTATTTCGTCAGGGAGTTAAATAACAATGACGGTGGAGAAAACTCACACAACATAGGAATCATCGATCCCCCACCGGCCCCACTCCCACCAAGGCCACCTAACATTCCATGGTATACATTAAATAATTGAACGAATGCGTACAATAGTCCTTAAAGTCCGCCTACTTCAGCCTCGTACAGTACATAATTAACATTATTGACGGTCTGGCATTTCGTAGATAACGTCCAAAGCTCCAACAGGGGTGGAGACGACGTGAGATAGCCGGGATTTGGTTAAATCTATCATAGGGAGTATGGGTAGTATAGGCTCTATCGTCGGGCTTTCCACGATGGTCCTTTCTGAATCACTCTTCGAAGTGGTGGACATTCTGGGGGAGTCGCGCAGAGTGAGGCGTGCGATTTTCTCGCCAGGGATCTGAGACAGAGGGCGGACAGGGAAAGTAGCCATGCCGTGGCGAGCCTCCGGCCTGAAGGGGAGGGGAAAACGTAGCATTTGAGTGGGTTGTTTGAAAGATGTAAGAAAAAGAAAAGTCATACGTATGAGGGGCATTGATAGTTGGGATTGTATTCTTGCGGACGAGAGTATTGCCGCGTCCCTGGTGCACGATAATCAGCGTGAAGCTCTCAGGGGCGACCGAATGAATGGGAAACTGTACCAGATAAAAAACCTTATCATCGATGATTGCTCTGTCTTCAAGCTCGAACTTCTTCATTCGCAATGTAGAGTAGATAGCGATGGTGCCCATCAGGGCTGCAGCGACTGCACTGAGAGCTGCGTGCGCCACTTGGATGGCCATGCTGAATGAAGTGGTCATCTGAGCCATCATGATGGTCTCGGGGCCTTGAGTGCTACAGCTGGATATGCCGAGGGCAACAATCCACAATGCTGCTATGGAATAGGCGCATATCGACCCGGCCGTGGTGAAATAAAGAATGGATCGCTGGTCGAAGGTCTTCGAGGTGGCTTTGCGTCGATATGTCAGGAGACATGCAGTGAAATGGTAGAAAATCGTAGACCATCCACAAAGAGCACCAAATACCAACGACAGGGCCTCGAAGTTGAATATAGAAATAAGGAAGACCGCCAGGGCGAATGTGACAGAGAGAGACGTCAGTACGAGCAGTGCAGTGGGAAGCAGCGTCCGAGCCGTCATCTTTGTTCGCACAGAGAAAAGGGGATCAACCAAAGAAAAGAAAGAAAGCCATCGAGAGGTGTTCCTGATATAGGAAGCTTTGAGTGAGCGGGAACGACTGAGTGGTACCGATCACTTGGCCTACCTGTTGCCAATGGTGATCTCGGAGACATCTTCTGCCATTGCACGGGTGGTTATTATGTATCACCGAAGGTATCACTGACGAGAGAGCAGTTGTCCACGAGACTGAGATTTAAGCATGAAAACATTTTGAGCAAATCGCGATTACCATTATTTCAGTAGCCCGAGAGTTCCCTCGAGGGGGGCAATGAGGTACACATGGTCACGAGTTCAAGCCTGTTGAACGACCGAAATGGCCGATGGTTCTTTCTCCAGGCCCTCCAGATTACATCGACCTCAAAGTTCAGGTACATGCAGCAGGCCACATGTACCATAAATAAGAACTGGCTTTTACGCTAGTTGTGCACATCGCTGGCCTGCTTACATTTGTTAGAATGGAAGCATGAGGCTCAAGTCGGAAACCCGTTCAGAGACGTACTTGCTACATTCTGAGCTTCACAAGACATAAGAAGCCGCCTCCTGGTCGTCGACAATTGGGTCCATATCGCCCTATGGAGGTCTTGAAGCACGGATAAATTGCCCATCGAAGATGGAAGTTATGCCGCCGTCGACGTCTCCAGATCAGTTTGAAATTGAAGCCATGTAGTAAACCCGAGGCCAGTGAAACGTAGCCACAGGCACCGACGAGTACCGTCGATATAGTGATCGCCGACGCCGACGATGATGTGGGGATGCGTTGGTTCCCATCAAAACCTACCACGATGAGTCATCAAAAACACGAGGATCTCATGTCCATCTTTAGAACATTTACGCCACAGTCCGCCAGGGAAATTTGTGGTATATTTCCTTCAGGTCATTCGCGCGTGCTCGCATGGAGCGAGTGTCGACGGATTTAAATAAGTACATACAGCTACAAGTTCAACTGGAATAAAAAGACAAGAGGTAGAAACTACATCCTGAATGTCCTCATCAATAAGGTATGCTCAAGAAAGAGAAAGGCGAATAAATATAACCCCAAGCCAATCCAATCCAAAGAGTCAGACGTCCCGTTATAGTTCTTACAACTTCACCTCTGCCCCAGCCCTCAAAAAATCCACGTACTCTACCAAAAACCTAACCTGCTCATAGGTCTCGATTGCCTTCACGCTCCTTCTCCTCCGCACGACACAAATCACTCTCTCCACCAACCACAGCGTATCTGCCCTGACAGGGCCTGGTGGGCCCATCAGATCGCTGAATCCTAGGTCATCCATACTCCCGCACAGCCCCATCTTGAGCATCCAGCAACAAGCGACGATGCCCGCACGGCCGACGCCGCCTCGGCAGTGAACGAGTACATGCACACCTTTCATCGTATACCGCTCAATCAGTTTTTCCAGGTGGTCATCCAATATTTGCGGGCAAAGCGCTGGAGGTAGGCCCTCTGGTGTAGGTAGCCTACACCGAAGTTAATGAGAACTATGATAGGGCTTGACGGAGAGAGTAAAAGATCTACCGCAGAATATCCATCCCAACTTCCCTCGCAACAGCGACATACTCCTCCCAAGGGGCGCCGAGAAACTCAAGTTCTTCGTCGTCCAGACAGCTAGACGTTCATCGAGCCTGTCAGTCTGATCCAAGCACGGGATCTACCCCTTTCTCTCTCTCGACTCACCAAACAATGCACCCCACGCCCATCTCCTTCATCCTCCTCACGTCCCTTCCCAAGTCTCTACACACCCCGGATCTTCCTCGGACGGGTCCCTGAAGCCGGACTTTTTTACCGGGACATGAGGACATGTACATGTTACCGAGCGTGAAGCGCTGTGTACTCTCCTGAGGAGGTAGAGTGGGGGAGAAATCCTGAGGGGGTGTGGGAAGACCTTGATCTGCTCCCGGCTCCACTTTGATAGGAGACGTGAAGAAGCTATATGAAATCGTGAGTGACAGTAAAATGACCACTGGTTCGGGACATGGACTGACTCTTCATCGTCCACCACTTCCATGAGAGGTAGCGTCGGACTGATCAGTTCTGTAAAAAGCGACGGAGTGGAATCTAGCAGCTCTTTTGTCGCCAAGGAGCCCGTGCTAGACAGGGTCATCGAGAGCGAAAGTGAGAGGGAGGAGGAGTTGGAGTGAAACATTGCTATTGGAACTACCGGGGATTCAGGGGGCGTGTATGGTAACGGCATTGTTAGTGGGGGTGGTGGAAATGCCGAGTTGATGGCGGCCTCTAATGCCTCTGGGACTTGTGAGCGCGCCCGGAGTTCATCAAGATTTGATGCTGGGGGCGTGATAAATTTTGGTGGGTGAATACGAGTAGGGGAGAAGACCAGTCGGTCGAGGGTGAATGCCGGGGGAACATCCAAGACGGTAGGCGAAGGTGGAGGGGCAAGGAGAACATGGGAGGATATCAGAGATATGCATTCAGGTGGAATAAGCATGGAGATACTGTAGAAGGGGTTGAATAAAGGATACTTGTACAGGAAGGAATGGAGACAGACTTGATAGGATGGGTGACGGAAGTCTTGACAGCGAAGCTTTGTATGTCCTCTGTCTTCGAAGCTTCGGGATTCAGAATCAAGGGTTCGTCCATGGCTGCTGAAATTTCCGAAACCAGATCTAAGGAAGGGTCGTTTGCACCGCATGGGCCCAAGGAAAGAGTTGTTGGAGAAGCAGGCTCGTCATGGTACCACCAAGCTTGGGTTCCTGAAGAAGCGACCTGTCTAAGCTGGAGCTGGCGATAGTGGTCCGGCATTTGGAGAGAGAGAGGAGTATATCGAACTGGACAGAAACCTGGGCCAAACTTGAAGGAGTTGTACTCGCTCGCGTGATGCTGAGATGCGAGATGTGCGAACTAAATAGTTGTTAGACGTATATTAATGAAATTTACAAGTCCATACTTGTTTCGCCGCTTGTTCTTCAATAAAAAGTGCATTTTCTGATAACACAGGTGCCCTTTTGAGGTGGGCGGGAATGGGCTCAGCCAATGCCGCCGTCGCCATTAGAGCGGTCAAGAATGAAGAGGATACACAGACACGTGATCCTTTGTATTCTCGAACGCGTCCCATGATTATGCTTCGAGTGCCCCAGATCTCGTTGCCAGCCCTGCTCTCCCAGGACAACCCGCACATCGACCTCAAGCTCCAGGCCTACGAGACATCCACAAAGAACTTTCTCAAAGCCGTCACCGACTATAAAGAGTCGGTCAAAGCTCAGATATCAGATCGCAGGAACAAGCAGCTTACAGAGAAGAAGAAATTCATCGAAAAGATAAAGGCTGTCGAGGAAGAGACGGAGAAATGCAAGTTGAAGGAAATTGAACTTGTCGCAGGTAACACGCGCCATTATTGTGTCTATCATTCGCTGACCCCGTCTTCGTCTAGCACTCCAACGCGAACAGGAAGAACGCAAAGACGCTGAACTATCCGTCGCAGCGTTCCAACGACAGCTCAACACTCTCAAGGACAAAGGTGATGGCGTCCAAGCGCAGATCGACCAGTACAGAGCCATTACAGAGAACTTGAAACGAGGTAGTCAATCCTTCTCTGACATGCCCGTTCTCTCTTATTCACCCTCCCGCCAGAAAAACAGAAAGAACGCGCCACACTAGCCAAATACGCCGCCCAAGTCGCACCTGAACTTGACGCTCTGGAGAGAAGATTAGGCTGTGTCATCGAAGGCATCGAGTCCAACCAGCTCCTCGTCCGCTTCTCCCGTCTGGACAAAGCAGATCTCTCCAGAGATTTTAGCTTTATTATC
Organism: Gloeostereum incarnatum; assembly: GCA_004338095.1. Classification (NCBI taxonomy): domain Eukaryota; kingdom Fungi; phylum Basidiomycota; class Agaricomycetes; order Agaricales; family Cyphellaceae; genus Gloeostereum; species Gloeostereum incarnatum. The sequence goes on from RZIO01000009.1 coordinate 1,585,338, forward strand.
GATGTTTCTGACCATGTGTATAAGAGTGAGCTCCTGTTCCTTCTTGCCTTGCATCGCTCATCAGTCCCAGTCAAAAAATCATCACCTGTCCTACCCTCCCTTCACCAGCTTGTAGATGAACTCAACGACTCCAGGGACATCTTCGCTTTCATAATCCGCGTGCGGCAAGAATACCAGGCTACTCTTTAATATCCTGTATTATTGATTTTCCTCATACCGTGTAACTAGTAGCGTGTTGTATGTACAAAAGATAACTTAGATAAGGAACGCAACGAGGGATCAAGTCCCTAATCTTCCGCATACGCAGGAGGCGCAGAAATCGCCGCAAGTCTTCCATTCTCCTCCTCCAACGCCTGGATCCGTCTTCGTAGCTCTGCAATGTTCTCGCCCGACTTAGTGGTTGTACTAGGTGAAGACAGGGCGGTGGCCATCGCACCACTGTCGCTGTCATGACCTTCAGATTGAGCGACGAGTTCTTGAAGTTCTTGGAGTCGGCGTCGTATTTCAAGCTGTCGTTGAACGACCGCCGATGTGGAAGAGGTGGTGGTAGCGCTCAGTGGCGAGATCTGATCAGAGGATACACGGCTGGACGCAGGATGAGCATATGAGAAGCCATACGACTGCTGCTCCCGCCTAGGTGTCGTAAACGACAGGGTGGTAAGGTCTTTGACAGAACCAGTGGCTCCACTTTCACTCATTGGCGGCGGAGGAATGAACGGGTGGAACTGCATTCTTGCAAGGGGGTCGACTAGGAACCACGACATGAGAATTTGGGAGACAGCATTACGATGAAGGCCACTTACATGGAGAGACAGGAGTTTCTTCGCTTACGTTCTCTAGTGGTTGCCTCCTTCTCCAGAGCCAGAACAACAGCCCGGCCAGAAGGGCAAGACCAGCAATGCCTCCAATAACACCTCCAACGATTGGTCCCACGGGTGTCCCTCCTGACGAACCCCCCGAAGTTGCCCCGGCAGATTGAGTAGCAGTAGAAATAGGAGAACTACTCGTACTTGTCTCATCGCCACTACCCTCGTTCGCCGAAGCCGTCAAATTAGGCATCGTCGCAAGGGTAGAATATCCGGGAGAAAATAAGATATAATCGACAATGAGACTCTGTGAAACCGCCCCCGTGAGGTTGACCGTGATAGTGTGGTTCCCAGAAGAGAGTGGGCCACTCTCGAGCAGGAGAAAGTTGAACAAATCCCCAGGCGCGCCACCCGCCATAGTGTGCGTCTTCTCAAAAGGAGTGCTGCTGTCGATGGTGTAAGATAGTGAGATAGAGCCAGCGACGTCTTGGGCCATTACGCCGTGAACGGAGACGACCGAACCTATAGATATGTACGTATTAAAGTTGAGTGACCTAAACACAATAGGAGATAGACAGAAAAACTTACCAGTATACTGAAAAGTCAGAGAATCGCCCACATTCGAGGTTTCATGAGTCCCATTCAAGAAAGGTTTGGCTCCAATCCCTGCATTAGGCTCATCAAACATGCGGTCCTTTCTGTCCTCCCACCCACTTCCCGTATACTCAATCCCCACATAGGAATCATCCACCATCAAGGTCTGCGATTCCAAAGAGGTGTCTGGCCCGGGCACGATGGCAATGAGGTCGATGGCGGTACCAGCCAGACCCCCGAACTCAATCCTATGTCTGCCCTGCTCTAGATCCGGCGTTTGATACCACTGCATCCAAGTCTGTGGATCTGGGTCCGTGGTAGAAGTCGTATACGTCTCGCCGTCGTCAATTTTAACTGTGAAATCTTGTGTGATACCGTTGGTGTTCCCGAAGAACATTGCTGCGATTCCTTAGGAACATAGTCAAGTCAGCAAAAAGGGACTAGGCGTTGAACGATATATTCTACGAACCGTCAAACGAGAGAGACATGGTCCCTCTTGGAGAAGTGATGTTCCGAGAGAAGAAAGGAAAGATAGTGGACCCTCCAAACCAGAAGGAGGCTTCAGTGTCAGCTAAAAACCGATCCCATCAGTACAACGGGGTATCCCAATCTGGAGAGCAAGAGAAGGGGCCTACACCAAGACTCAGGACCCAAAACGAGGTCCTTCCCTCCATCATCGTCGCGAGCGATGTAAATCTGAGAGGAAGACATCCTAGTTTCGAGCTTTCAAAGCCGAAAAACTCGAACTAAGAGCAGGGCAAGAACAAGGTAGGTAGGCGGAAAATAGAACAAAGAAGTGCCTGGTTGCATCATGACTAGGCGAGCGGAACTACAAGAAGCGCCCAAAGCTCACATTGATGTGTTTTACTCCTCTCTCCGAATCATCCGTGATGTCCTTTAGTATGTCAAGACACGGCATGACATTTGAAGTGTAGAACGGTGGATTATCATTCCAGGTCACTTAGGTTAGGCCTGTTCAATAATAGGACTGAATCTAGAGGCGTTGTCACCCATTCAGCTATCTTCGGCGAGCATTACAGTGACCACCCAAATGGACACAACTGTCACAACATCCCGCTCTCGTCAAGCTTGCATTGTTTTTCCCAGTGTGGCTAGCGCCGATCAACAAATCCGCGGGCGTCGGAGATAGGCGTCGGCTTCTCCATGGTGCCGACGGACCAGGCTGAGGACACAATGTCGTGCGGTCCTTGCCTCTGCGCTGCATGCAGGGCAGAGGATGTGGCACATTGTGCGACGGAATCCACCAGGTCACCGAAGGTAGCCGCTTCATCATGATGTGCATCATCATCAAGAGAAATCAAGATCGGCATAGAAATCATGCCTGGGTCATTGATTAGAAGAAGGTATACATTGAGAAGGCTCATACCGTAAGTACGCCACTGATGAGGCGGTTGCACCCGACGCACTGTGGAGATTAAATCGGTAAGGTTATGTCAACCAGAACAATCCGTCCTACAAGATAAGCCCTACAGTATTGTAAGCTCTTCTCGCGGAATCTTTTTCCACTGGGGCACCTCCGAGGCGGGTGGCTCTGTTGGGCGAGACGACACATGCAGAGATGTCGAGGTATCGGTTTCCATGTCTGGGGAATCCAGGACACCATCGAGAGGTAACAAAGTGTCCCCTTCCCAACCCTTTACGGGCTCAATCCTCTTCTTCACTCTTTCTACCCGGCCAAAGAACCGGGGCTCTAAGATACCCTGCTCGTTGCCCGGAGTCAGGACGACGCCGTTTCGGGAGAGGTAAAACTTGATATCTGCTTCCATGGCCTTCTTCAGGTTGATGTAGATGAGGATTCGGGAGGAGTTGCGCATTCCTGAGGAAGGATCAGTGCCTGGAGAAAACCGAGGGTGCCGGGCGCGTTACCGCTGATTATGCCACTTTGTCCCGAAACGCCTTGAGCGAGGTGAATGTGGTTGCGATTCATTCGTGAGAGACCGATCTTTGCTGTTGTAGCAGTTCGGTAAGGAGTAAGGAAAGAAAGAAAAAGGGAACGAACATATTGATTCCCATGCTTCTTCAGTTGTTCCGTGGACAGCCATAGGAAGGTCGGTAGGTTTGACAGGCTTAAGGTCTACTTCGACAGTCTATAAGACGATCTTAAGCGTAAGATGATGAAGAGAAAGGTCTACAACGCGCCTTCATGGAATGACCTTGGTTGGCACTTATCCACCACGTCGGTCCCCCAGAACTGGTTCCTTCAGAATCACAGTAGAGATGATACCGTTGCTTCTTATCGAGTTTGACTATCTGCTCGATCGTCGAAAGGTCGATACTTCTCATCTTGGGATGTGCGAGCTGCTTCCTCGTCAGGAAAGAATACGTTTTCAATTTGGTGACAGCTCACCAGATCCTGTACGCGTACATATCCATCTGAACGTATATGAAGGCCTTCGGAATTGGCACTGTGGCGTAAGAGCCAGGACATCGTCTTTGAAATGTCGACTCGGGTTGTATCTGGTCCGTGCCCTTTCATTTTGCCTCGGTAGTATGCGCCTCCAGGTAATTCTTGCCAAGCTTTATAGTATCTTTCTCTCTGCTTTCCCATATGCCTAACTGAGAGCTTAGAGGGAGAGAACAAGACCTGAGAACGAAGCTGGAGCAGCTGAAGCATAGTATGGTCGAGATGGTTCGGAGGCTGTGTAAAATTTGGTTTGGACTTTTCATCCATATCCATACAACACGAGTCCGCAAGCTACAAAAGTCTTTGCACAAATGTACGAGGTCTTACCACTTTGCATTATGCTCTTCACTCTGGGCTAGCGCCTCCTCTGCGAAATAAACCGGATCTGGATACACGCTCGGCCACCTCTATTGCAACACTCTTGACAGGAATCGCAGAGTCTCAGGACTAGCGTGTGGCAGTAGTCGCTCCTCATATTTCTGCCAATTCAGACGGCTCTGTAAACATCCGCTGCTTGGTCGCTTCGGATAGCATGGGCATTTCACCGGCTTCGGTCTCCCATGGTCCACTCTTAGCAAGTGGTGCATCTATGAAGAAACTCCAGATGGAAGTTCCCATGTCTGTCCTAGATCCTAGCTTCTGCCCCAGCATGCTAAACAAATCTACTTCAGTCATCTCAACACAGATCCTTGGGAAACCCACGCTCGCAAGGTTTTCCGACTTCTCTTTCGCCTGAATACCCCTACGCTTCCTTTCGGCTTGGAGTACAGCCTTACCAAGGCCTTATCCTATGAGGTTACTAAATCTTGCCATCCTAGAATCATGGCGCAAGCTACACACGACCGGCTCTTCTTTAGCGTCCCTCTCCACGAGATCCTCCGCGACTGTCCTTTTTTCTGCGAATGGAAAGCTGTGATAGGCACGCTCGAAACCTTTTTGGAAGTCGAATCCAAATCCTTGCCTTCTTCACCCAATAAGACACTTTATCGTTTTTCCCTTCCCGATATCAACGCATGGGCTCAGGAACTCCTTCGTTACCACTATTTGAGATGGACAACTAATCTGAAAGAGGATGATTTTTATTTCTTTCTATGGGATATCTACCGCGCTCTACAAGTTTCTGTATATGGAGGATGTGATGGTCCGTTTGTTTGGGCGAGTACAAACCTATCAACCTTCATCGCAGCACATAGTCTCGTGCCGAACAACTTTTTATCATATCCGTTTCATAACGTTGTATCATATATAGGAGCCGTCGGCTGCAGGTAAGCACCAGATGGCGCGATCAGATCTCTGGGTGTTGACAAATCACCATAGACGGTCATGATTTTGCGTTGGCTCTCGGTGCGCCTTCAATAGTCTAACGTCTTATGAGTGGGCTAATGCACTCTGTAGATGATGTGGGCAGGCTTCAAGCATACAGATCCAAGAGCCCATACAATCTAGACCCTGTTACTGTATTTGCCATTGACTACCTTCAATCCATCGTTGCTTGGCTTCAAGCCAGTGCTCAATTAGCATCGTCCAGCCTCTTCAAGGACCCTTCGCTCCAGCGAACCCAACTTTTGACATCCGCGTCGCAGCCATCCTCATTCAAAATGCCTGATTTTCATGATTTGGTTCGACGTATATCTTTTCATGATTTCCGTTCGTCTCAGAGTTGCTCGATGGCCTTAATGCACAGGGCCTTCGCAGCGCTGCTCGGCTGCTCTTATGGCTGTGCTCACTAACGTGCCACATTCGGATCTCCTTGACGATGACGCGAAGGGCTATCTCACGGTGAGCGTTGCTCTTTCATTACCGCTCTGCATTGTGTCTAAATGTTACCAGGATTTTTCACGTACATTAGGTACTGCAAAGCAGTCGTGTTGGTGTTGCCACTGGATGGGAGAGAAGCTTTCATTCAAACTGCCCGGAACGGCATGGGATCGTTTTCCTTGGACGCCTCCTTCATTTGGGATCGACATGGAGATCTTGCGGGAGCTGGAAGGGGAGCTGGAGAGGAGACTCGTTCTTTTACTTGCCCAGTTTGACTATCGTGACGAACATCCGATCGCGATAGATACGTCTCGACTTTTTTGGGACGAAAAGACGACGGATTCGGTAGCA
>RZIO01000009.1:1598617-1639525 GCA_004338095.1 Gloeostereum incarnatum
CTTGGCTGTGTATCATATGGGTCCCTTCCATCTCAGCGCCAGGTGTATTGCTTCTCATCAGTGTATCATGCAGCTGTACTGTCGGGCTTTCTGATTGCGCACGGCCGGTGTGCGTATTTCCCGCTTCATTCGCAGAAGAGGTCAGATGCGAAATAATGGCCCTTGAGACGCCAGCCACATTTGCGCCACATCTTTTAGCTGCCAAATATGGAAATACACCGAGTGATCGTCGATCAATGGAGTGACCTGCGTCATCGACGGCGCGGTGAGGTCACTGTGCATGCTCTCAACGCGAGCTATATAGACAGACAGGTTTACTACATACCCCTACATTTTCTTTCCTTCCCCCACCACTCGCTCGACTACTTAGATTCAAGCCTTTCCCAGATTTTTCCATTTTTTCTAACTTTTCCAACTGTTAACCTAATCAATCATGTCAATTGATGCGAATGTCGCGTATTCTCGACAGGAGAATGTCAACTATACGATGGTATGTCTGGCGAAATCTTTTCTCGGAAATCTAAAAACATTCTACTAACAATCCCCACTTCAGATCCAAGCTTTCGAATGGTACACCGAAGGCGGTGGCGTTCACTGGAAGAACATCACCAAACGCGTCCCTGAGCTTGCCGACATGGGTATCACTGCTATGTGGCTTCCTCGTACGTCGCTAATAAATTTATCACAATAGGCTTGGCTACTGAACTAGCGCACAGCTCCTACGAAAGCCTCGTGCGCAGATTCAGTCGGATACGACATCTACGACCTCTACGACCTTGGAGAGTTTGATCAGAAGGGAAGCCGTGGAACGAAATATGGCCAAAAGGAAGACTTCCTAGAAGCCGTCCGTAAAGCTAAAGATGCAGGTATCGTCAGCTACATCGATGCCGTCCTCAATCACAAGTACGTACAGTTCCAGCCTTCCAACCTTGGCCCGTTCTGACCCGTCAACCATTGTCAGATTTGGAGCGGATAAGACGGAGAGATTTGCTGTCAACGAAGTGGACACAAACGATAGAACCAAGGATGTTTCAGATGTGTACGATATAGAGGTTCGTTCGGTGACTTGACATTGCGATTCGGCGGACTTAACTGAGGTCTGCGTACAGGGATGGACACGTTTCGACTATCCAGGCCGCGGTAACAAGGTGAATTTCGTGTCGTAGAAGCTCCCTGAACACCATCATTAACGCTCCTCGTGACCTAGTATAGTGCTCTGAAGTGGAATTTCAATCATTTCACTGGTGTTGACTACAATGCTGAGAACGAAAGGACCGCTATTTATCGCATTCACGGAGATGGAAAGACGTGGGCGAAAGGTGTGGACAAAGAGAACGCGAACTACGATTATCTCAGTGCGTCCTTCCCACGGCTCTATAATTTGGCTGAATACCGAGTTCTATGACAGTGGGCGCCGACATAGATCACAGTCACCCTGAAGCCCGCAAAGACATCCTAGATTGGGGTAAGTGGATCATCGAGAATACCGGCGCGGCGGGATTCCGGTTTGACGCTGTCAAGGTATTTTTCTCCTCGCATCGGTTTTGACTTACGCTGAGTACTTTCAGCACATCGACAGTAAGTTTATCGGCGAATTCATGCAGTCCGTCAGGAAGGAGACAAATAAACCCAAGATGTTTGCGGTTGGCGAATTCTGGAAAGACTCCTTGGACTCTCTTGAGGCCTATCTTGGTAGCTTGGGTACCCAGTTCAGCGTGTTTGATGCACCATTGCATTACAATTTCAAGGAGGCCGGCGATCGGGGGAAGGATTATGATCTAAGGGCGATTTGGGATGACACGGTCGTCCAGAAGAGACCTTTAGACGCCGTGACCATTGTCGACAATCACGAGTGCGTCTATTTAACACTTCTGCAAGGCAACTACCATTGATGTGCCCTAGCACTGTGCGTGAAATAGAACGCAGACGACCATGTGTTTTTTCTGAATTGTCTTCTTTTATTACAGCAAATAGGCCAGGCGCTGGAGAGCTGGGTCTCGCCTGCGTTCAAGCCGCTTGCGTACGCGTTGATTCTGCTGAGGCCTTCGGGATATCCGTAAGCCCTTCCGGCTCTTCTTCGTTCTAATATGCAAATTATCCATCCACTAGATGCGTGTTTTGGGGCGATCTGTATGGTACCAAAGGTGATAACCCGCAGGATCCGGTCTCGCAGCTAGCCGATCTCATCAAGGCACGGAAGCTCTATGCTTACGGCGAGTTGAGAGACTACTGGGATCATCAGAATTGTGTTGGTTGGGTACGTATGGGTGACAAGGATACCGGAAAAGAAGGCTGCGCAATCGTGATGTGCAATGGCGATTCGGAAGGGTGGGTACTACCTTCTACTTGCCATCCATCCTCTGATGATTGTGTCAGGTCAAAGCGAATGGAGGTCGGCAAGGTTGGTCATCCGTGGTATCTTCTCGTTTCCAGTGAACAACTGTTTGATAGGATCGCGCTGGCGAGACATGGATCGATCTTCTCGGGTGGCATTCCGACGAGATCGTCATCGGAGAAGATGGTTGGGCGGACTTCAAGTGCTCATCGAACAGCGTTAGTGTTTGGATTAGGAAGGACGTTGACAATTCTGCCAGGTGCTAGGACGGATTCAAGTCTGTTGGCAGGGCAGCGTCGGCTTCGAAAGGTCAAATATAGACAGAATAGATTGAATGTGTGTGCGGAAAAACTTGGAGTCTCAAATTCTATAGAGAATAGAACAGAATAGTGATTGATCATTTGGTGAAGGGAGAAATTCAAGCTCAAGGGTGAAAGGGTGAGACTCACGAGAGCAAGACTGGAACAAAACTTTTTATGTAATCTAAGTGCAAGGCTCTCCTAAGAGTCTCTATGCAGCTCTATGCCTCCTGCCTGATTCAAGCTCTTGTGATCAAAATTTCTTCGAAAAAAACCAGAAAATTTGCGGTAATAGCCGCCTTCAATAGTAACGACTCGTACGATGGATGAAACAAGACAAGCTCCGGCTCAGACGATTGTAACTGCTAGTGAAGACTCTAAAGCAGAGAAGGATCGCAGCATCCAACCGATCTCTGGAATTTCCTCGGCAGCAGCCTCTGCAACCTTGAGGACAAATGGAACGCAGGCGGCCAACAGTCGGATTCCTCGTTGGATCAGGCGCCTAGCATCAGGTATCTTGTTAGATATTCGTGCTCGTGTGCCGTGGTATGTCAGTGACTGGACCGACGCTTGGAATTATCGCGTTGTTCCCGCTACTGCTCTGATCTTTTTTGCCAAGTGAGTTCCTCAATTTCCGGTGAAGATAACATTCCTTGAGTGCTTTTCCAGCGTCTTGCCCGGGATTGCTTTCTCCTTGAACCTGATTGAGACGACGGAGCAGTATGGTGTTGCGGAGGTTCTCATTTCGTCCTTCATGGCTGCGTTCATCTTTTCCGTCTTCGGGGCCCAGCCCATGGCAATCGCTGGAGTCACAGGTTACAATATTTCAATCATGTCATCCCTTTTTCTTGCTGAACTCTTTCTAGGTCCGATTACCGTGTTCAATGAGACGATCTACGACATCCTTGAACGAGAGTCGAATCCCCCCGTGTATCTTCACTTCATCGGCTGGGTCTACCTCTGGGGGGCTATATTCCATTGGATTACTGCCATTCTCAACTGTGAGTCCCTTTTACGTGCTCGGTCTCTCGCGGATGGTGACTTCCTTCAGGGTGCAATTTTCTCCAATATGTGACACTGTTCTCTTGCGATACCTTCGGCTTCTACGTCTCCTGGGTCTATCTTCAGTATGGCATTCAAGTTCTCACACGTCAAATGAAGGAGTCGGACCCAGGTCCGACAGATCCCGGCTCGCTAGTGTCCATTACATTGGCCATCCTTATGCTCGTGGTGTCGTTTTTGTTCCAGTCGCTTGCCGCTAAGACCTTGTTCCATCGTCACGTTCGGAGGTTCCTCGCAGACTACGGGATGCCTATCTCCCTAATTGCGACCTCTGCGATGGCGTATTGGGGAAGGTTCAATGCGACCGACCCGAAGACGTTGCCAGTTGGAGGGGCGTTCCAAGCTGCAAATGGACGATCGTGGCTTGTGCCGTTTTGGGAGCTGGAGGCCAAATGGGTTGGGATCGCGATGCCTTTTGGCTTAGTTCTGTGGATCCTGTTCTTCTTTGACCATAACGTCTCTGTAAGTGTGGTGTCCATCTGCTTTATAGCTGAGCCTGATAGAATACTTCTGTAGTCGTTGATGGCTCAAGGCTCCGAGTTCCCTCTGCGCAAACCCCCGGGATTCCACTACGACTTCTTCCTTCTCGGAATCACGACCTTCATCGCTGGCCTCATCGGAGTCCCTGCGCCCAACGGATTGATCCCCCAGGCTCCCATCCACACCACGTCACTCGTCATAATGGGTCGGCCGTCAAAGAGGGATGACGAAGAAGAGAAGTCAGAGAAGCGGCGTGAGCCAACAGAAGTGCCCGTTGCAGTGGTCGAGCAGCGGGTGTCGAATTTAATGCAGGGCGCCCTATGCCTCGTCTTGTTGACTGGGCCGTTCCTCCATGTCCTCAATCTTATTCCGCGAGGTATGTGTGAGCCCTTGCCCCCTTCAACACCATTTGTAACTCTCATGTAGGTGTTTTGGCTGGCCTGTTGTAAGTGCTTTGTCCTGCTCCCGCTGCCGTATGCAACTGACCGTTTGTCTTCTTCCCCTCAAGCTGGTATATGGGTGCGGATGCCCTTCGCGGGAACGGAATAACCCAGAAGATCCTGTACTTCTTCCGGGACAAGCATCTAACCCCTTCAGACGAACCCTTGAGAAAAGTACGCAGATCGCGTATCGCCCTGTTCGTCGGCGTGCAGCTGGTCGGGTTTGGCGCGACGTTTGCTATCACGCAGACCATCGGTTCGTCTCTTATCCCTTGAAGAAACGGCGCGCCTCCTTACTGTTTGTAACACAGCGGCGATTGGGTTCCCTGTGATTATCATGCTCCTTCTTCCCGTGAGGACGTTGCTTGTTCCTAGGCTGCCATTCACGAATGAGGAGCTGGCAATCTTGGATGGGCCTGCGGCTTCGCCCTTTGTGAGTCTTTCTTCGCGATTCTTCCTTCTTCCTGGTGCTCACGTATAGATGGTTTCAGACGATGGAGTCAGTTTCTTTGTGAGATATTTCATATTTCAGACTATCAAGAAGGCAATAGAAGGACAACCTATACAACTGATTTCACCAAAATCGAGTTGATCAAAGCAGAGAATGTACCAAATCATTATTCAACAAGATCTTGGCCTTGACTATCAACACCTCCTGGGCCTGACATTTTGGAAAAATGGCAGCTACCTAGTATTTTGTAAAGTAGCGTCTGAATATCTTTGCGTGCACGGCCGGGAACAGTGAGCAAGTCTCCCGAGTCCCAAGCTCAGAGGCATACATATGCAACACGCGCGCTTGCACTTTCTCTTCCTGTTCTTCGTTGAGTCCTCTCATGACTGGGGACAATTGCTAGCGCAGAAAGTGAAACCTTGGAATTAATATGCAGAAACAACGATTGAGCTTCTAATTGTCAATGATTCTTGATTCCAGACCATTCGACACATACTGCGTACGATACTTGATACGATTCAAATATAACGGCAGATGTTGAGTTTGGCTGACCAAGTCAACGCCTCATAAATATTTTAAAGCTCCGCCTTGATGCCAACGATGTGGCGGGTGCCCGACACCTAACGACGACGATCAACGATGATCAGCAACTGCACGCCACACCAGGATAATTGAAGGCCGCCTTTTTTGTGTCGGTTGCTATCCTTGTATGGCCATGAAATGGGTCTACCTACGGTAATTCCTTTTGTTCCCCCGTTCCGGAGTACTGACTATGAAGACAATAAAGTGCGAGACGGGCGGAGAATAAATACTGCAGGAAGTCGCAGACGGCCTGTCCTTCTCATATCCCATTCCATTTAATCTCAACAAGTATAGTGCATAGGTAAGCCAAGTCACTTTATCTGATGCTCTCGTATCAACTAAGAAGGTGGGGTAGATTATGCCACGCGAGAATAGTACAACAGGAGCCGTTCGAACGGCTCCTTCATCGAGGTCCAATCGTCACTCTCCCTACCCCTCAGAACCACGTTTGATGTCCAGGGAAGAGATCCCTAATGAACAGCCGTCTTCATCCACGCGACGTCGCGCAGGCGGCGGCAGTGTCAGATACCTCTTCTCTTCCTTCTCTGGCATGCTCGTCTCGCTGCTCTCTACCACCTTCTCTTCATCCGTGACGGTCCCCCGCTCAAGATCCTTCTCCGGATCCCGATTGACGAGCATCGACGCGACTGCATCTGCGAGCCATTCGTCCACCTCAAGACGTGACCATACGCCCTCTACTGAGCAGTCCTCCTCACTGCTCAGGGCTGGTATAAGCGACACTCGCAGAACGAGAACAGGAGCGATATATCTTGATCCTGACAATCCCGTTTCCGTACTCGACCCATGGCCGGACCTCGTAGAATGGTTTCAGGGCCCGATCTCGCACAACAGTGAGCGGAAGCAGAGCGAATCGCTTTCCACTCCAGCCAGTGCCATGTCTCTGATGGCTCTGCATCAACTTCCAATTCCTGCACAGCGGATCCCTGACGAAGTGATCTACACCATATTTGCTGTCCGCGACCGTGACGAGCTCGTCAACAAATTCAATCCCATCTGCGTCCAAAGTCTCAGGGAGAGTGTCCGTCACCATATGTATGGAAGGGCGTTCTTCTCCCAGACTGAGCTCAACCGTGGCATTGGGTTCCTTCTCAGGTTCCTACCTTCTCCCGACAACGATGGTATGCCTCGCTTGGACCTAAGAGATCGCCTCTCCTGTCGATTACATGAGTTCGAGAGCGGGCTTGTTCCATTAGAGAGGCCGAGATATGTCCGACGCCTTCTGTTCGGGAGAAAGTGCGACGTCGATGATGTCGTCTTCATGGTTTCTCTCTGCAAGGAGATTCGAGAAGTAGCAGTGACGAGCACGGTGTTCTGTAGGCTGCTTGAGCCGCATAGCCCAGTCACGCCCATGCTTCCAGAAAATATGGAGATCACCATCCTCCAGGACCATAAGAATCCCAATGAGCAAGCGAGTTGCCTGCACGCCATGTGCAATGCCATTAATGTCTCGCATACGGAGTCTCCGGCTGTCATGGACGCAGCCGCTGTCGCTGCTGCTGCTGCTGCAAAGGCCAAAGCGATAACGGAAGGGAGAATATATGTAGATATTCTTGTTCCTCGGGGTACCCCACTGCAGCGAGTGAAGAAGCTGGCGTTTCTCACAACGCCTCTGCTTTCATCACTTCCACTCGACTTGTTCGACCACCTCTCCCATCTCGCAGTCCCGATTAACTCGTTCGTCACTCCAGACAACGTGTTCATGCTCTGCCAGAGGCTCACCGCCGCGGTATTTCTGTTCCCATGGGAGACGCAGTCCTCGTTCCAAGAGTATCAAGATGAGATACTACGACAGCATGTGTTTGATGATCGCAGGGTGTTTGCTTTCGTGTATGACTCGCATCCCTTATCTAGAAGCCGGCACCCTGGAGAGTACGAGAGGTGGAAGGACGGAGTCAGAGAGGCGTTCGATTTTTGGGAACGTGCTCATGATTACACGGTGGATCGCGCCAAGTATGTGCTGCGCTCTTATTTTCTGTTTATGTAACTAATGGGAGATTTCTCTAGAACGATGCTCGAGTCGCTGGAGTTCAATGAGACGAACGCTTGGCTAGTCAAAAAGTATCTCACCTGCTTTTCGGGTATTTTAGCGCAAGAGCCTTTGAAGAGACCTGGTCCGCATCGCCCGTGCATGCCAATGTCTCTCATTCGAAGCGTCTACGTCGATATCTCCCTCGACAAAGTCGCAGAGGTTGTTCCCATGGTTAGATGCCTTCCAGACGTGAAGAAGCTTGTGCTGAGCTCTCAGATGTTCGAACAGGTCTTCCGTCCTGTCCCTGATCTCCCGGGCTTCCATGGAGCGTTGAGTCGTGGCCAGGGGCGCATTGAATTGACGATCCTTGACAAGCCTTGTGTGATGTGGCCTTTCTTTGGTCCTACGTCCTTAACGAAAAGAATAACTCAACTTTCCTTCGCGAAAGGACCCAGCCGCGGGGGGATCGCATATTCCACCTTCCCACGTATCACCCAAGTGACCTTGCCGCTCGCAAGCGTTGACTCTACCTTTTTAAAGGGCACACAAACTTGGCTTCTTCTCCAAAGCATCCGGGCAGTGATACTGCAGAGCATGTTTGAGACCAGTCATGGTGCCAGTAACTTCATTTCATGGGCGGAAACCCTTCGAGACGAGGTTGCTGGTCCGCTACACGTTCGCATCTCATTCCATGCGGAATAGCCGTGCTCAGAGTCACAGTGGCTGGGGAGATACATGAGTGTGTATCGTATATTATATAATTAATACAGCACTTGAATGTAGAACCTTCTCTTCCGTAAATTGAACCGCTTTCATCCAGCTATCTTTTCCCCGGCTTATCTCGTCCACCCAGTTATCTGGAGAGCAATCGCTGCTAATGGGATGCTCAAATACGTAGACTTTATTTAGCTCTTCGTCGTCATGAGCAATTGCCCGATGAAGATCGCGGTCCCAGCTCAGGACCGCTACCTGTTCCAGTGATGGTGACGAGAGGGAGGGTCGAAGGAAGTCGTGGATGTTATTCGTCAATGGATGCCCACGCGAGATTGATACGGCGAGGTGTGTGAGATGAGGGAATAATGTCACGTCTAGCTCGGCACTATAGACTGGTAGATATTCGATATTGTGGATGGTGAGATGGGTGACGCGGGTAAGGATTGGGTGGTGGTACGAGAATCGGGCTGCGTTGCTGATGAAGAGTCGATGATCTCTCTCGGGGTTACCTCCTCCCGGAAGGATCATCAGCCTAATACCTGTGTCGCTACGAACCCAAGCCGCGTCAACGCAACTCTCTACAAGGGAGAGAAAGCAGTCCCCCGTAATGGCCATTTTACTGATATTCGGAGACCTCTCCATGATATGAGGCATGAGCGTCTTCGGATCTCTTTTGGACCTGTACATAACGCACGCGCTGATCCACAAGTTCTGTAGATAGTAAAGGGGATGGACCCAGTTGGCGGAAGGGAGACTGACGGGATAGTTCATAAAGTAGTCGAGCGCATCGACATTTTTTATGACGATCGTCGGCATATAGTAGGGAAGTGCAAGCATACGAGCCCAGGAAGATACGAGACAAAGCGTACGGCAAGACTCTGGAGAGTCTGAGGCTGCTTTCTCGAAGACGATGTGGACGAGCTCGTTTGGGAGATTGGAAAAGGGAGGTGTATTTTCTTTGGTCAGAGCCAGTCTGCCGAGTGTGATGGAAGGGAGACGTAAGAGTCGAGGGAGCGTGAATGGTGCCATTTGCGTGGTGGTAATAGCGGTGGACGTCGGAGGCGTCGGACAAGAGTTGGTACAGTGTCCATTGCGTTTAAACCTTTGATATATGTACAGTCTTTGTCTAGTTTGGGAACAAGGTTACCAAGTGCCTATGGAACGTAACGAGTTCTCGCGCGACGTGACGGAATGGAAGAACAAGGTGATTGCTTTATTTGGATCCCGCCCCGACGGCGGCCATCACGCATCTATGATCTTGGCCGCCTTACTTATGTAATGTTGTCTCCAACGCAGCCCTTCTCGCAAGACCCAGCACTGCAGGCTGGACTGATGTCTTTTTGAAGTACTAGCACGGACCGATTACGACGCGACGCGACTCCGATCAGGCCGACCAATATGCAGCGTCGACGTTGACACTTGACTTTCAGACGATGAAGTCAGTTTATTTGTGAGATATGTACTTCATACTTCAGACTATCAAGAAGACAATAGAAGGACAGCCTATACAACTGATTTCACCACGTTGATTCGATCAAAGCAGAGAGTTTGTCTGGAAGCCAACAAGAAGCCTCCTTGGCCTTGACTATCAACACCTCTCGGGCCCGACACCTTGGAAAACTGGCAGCTACCTTCCTTTCTATCTCGCACTTATTATACTTCCCGTGAATCACACCCACGCGTACTTCCACCTCTTCTAGCATTGGATTCGAAGCGAGGGATGTATCCAACTCTGCCATTGCTGAGCTGGAACGTGTGACGAACAGCCGCTCGAAGATATTTTTTCCGTGAAGGTCGATGGTTAGGCGGACAGTTCGAAGGTGAGGAGATTGTACAGTCTTGAGAGTATCCCGCACCCAACCACCGATTTCGTCACACTCTGCGGATGAGCGCGAAATTCGGAGGGGAATTTGGAAGGCTAGAGTGTGAAGTCGAAGGTAGGTGGAGAGATCAAAGAGAGGGAGGTAGTTCCTCAGGGAGCAGTAACGGAGGAGAGTTAGTTCGGTGATTTGGGGTGAAAGCAACTGCGTGAGATGGTTCAGCGAAACATCCTTAGCCAAGGAGGAGTCATCTAGGCATGGCGATGTGATGCGGAGGGATGAGATCGAGCTGAGTGCGTCTTTCTCTTTGGAAAGCCAGGTATAAATAGGGATGGCAGCGTCCCCTACGTTGATGGACAGCTCGCGTAGACCGTGAGGGAGATGGCAGTTCTGCTTCTGCTTTGTTGGAAGTAAAGGCCTGGCGATGGCATTCAATGATCCCAGGATGAAGAAAAGTGTGCTTGCACAGCAGGGGAAGAAGGGATACGCGTTCATAAGACAGATTTCAAACCTAGACGCTCCATCAGGGAGTCCATAAGAAGACGGATACCTAGTCTTTCCTATGGACAAGGACTGAAGGTTGCGTGTGTGATGGAGTAGGAAAAGAAGTGCGTTCGGGCCTTCGTAGAAGGAGACATCGTCGATGACGATCCTCCTGGGCCCCCCGCTGGGAGATGAGAGAAATCTAGAGACGACGCGCGGAGATAGTTCGAACCAATGGATGTACACCAACTCGAGTGCATCTGTGACTCGGAAATAGCTCAAGATGGTCAGGACGACTCTCTTCTCGTCCATCCCACCGGTATTCCCCACAAGGGAATGTTTAGACATCAGGTTCGCACGTCTGACCCCGCGGCCGGTGATCTTCAACGACGAGATCGTGCAGGGAAATGTGGCGCGACGGGAGTTTCGGAGCAGTGGAGCAAATTCTCTGATGCAGTGGGGAGTATGACAGTCGGGACCATTGTGGCGTGGGTCTCCACAGACGTTCAAAACAAGATTGTCAAAGAGGAGGAAACGAGCGCGTCTCATGCATGCCTTGCTGATGAGGCTGAGCTTGCAGAGAGCAGAGACATCTTTGCCAGTGGTGTAGCAGTCGATGATGGTTTCAATGATTTCGTGTGGCAGAAAAGGCATTATGCGCTGGAAGAGCTGATAATGGTCAGCTTATATAGGGAAGACTGGTGAAATTACGAGACATTATTCCAGAAGTCAAGTTGGGATTGGGTAAACCTGTCAACGCCCTGCAGCCTTGACTCAAGGAAATTGTTCTATTACATATATAATAGTCGGAAAATCCACATACGGCGCGTGAGGCGTCCCGCGAGTGGTCCTGAAGAGTCCTAGTGCACGTATCGACTTCATGAGGTATCCCAGGGAGCGAGAGCTATTGGGGCATCATCTTGCATTAAATGGGTAGTAGACCACTTCTATTTCAGTAGGGAAGAATAATCTTTACGCCACACCATACGACCTAACCTTTGAAAACCAAAACGGCCTGTCATGCTTCAACGCAATCGGGGTCGAATCGCCAGTCTCCAAATTGACGGACTCGTAGGAGGCGATCTCCAGCTTGTTCCACTTGCCCAAAACCGGTCGGGAGCGGAGGGTAAGGGACATTCCGAATGCGTATCGGCACTCGCGTACTTCGTTGGAGTGACCGGGGAGCTTGTCGAGGAGGTTGGTTAGGTGGACGGTTGTGCCGGAGAGGTGCCAGGTGCCGATGAGGAGGCCCTAGGAGGGGGGTAAGGAAGAGAGGAAGGGAGAGAAGGGGAAGACTGACTTTCATGCGTAAGGTGGGTTTGAGGAGGGGGATGATTTGGCCTGGGGGTGTTTCTTCGTTTGCGAGGAGGGAGAGGACTTGGCCGTTTGGAAAGAATCGGCTAGAGTAGGAGGAAAGGGGAGGGATTTAGTAGTGGGGGGAAAGGAAGGACTGGACGCGTACAGGAATCGGTGATAGGTAATGAGGTGGCTGATCTGTAAGCTCGATGTTATTAACGAGAAGAATAAAAAACATTAGGGCATACGTTCACCCAAGAGTTCTCGCTCAGCCCGGGTCGACTGCGGTTGGATTGTGAGCAGAAAGGGAGGTGAGGGGAAAGTAAACGTACACGTAGTGGCAGACTGCGATGTACACTCCATCCATCCTAACCCTAGGGTGCTCGACGTATAGCTTTCGAAAATCACCCTGGAAGTTTCGGAGGACGGGAATCAAGTCTTCGACAGAGGAGACTTGTGGCGGTTTGTACGTCGCTTTGACGAGATGCCTGTGGGTTCGAGTGAGAGAGGAAGGAGGGGGAACGGGGAAACAGACCTCCAGATAGCGGAGTCCAAAGTGATAGCCCTTGCTTTGCGACTAACGGCAGCAAAGCGCTCGATAGAAGTCGGGCCGAGCATGCGAAGGGTGTGGATGAGCAGCTCGTCAGGTAGAACATTAAGATAGACTGGTTGAGTCTCGTCCTCTGGGGCAAAGGTAGATGAATTCTCCAGGACGGCACTTGAGACAATCTTTGCTGGCATGAGGGGGTCGGTCAAAGTGAGAGCATCGAAGGTCAAGTCTGAGGAAGGGGGATTATCCTGGGGGGAACAGAGGGAAGCAAGAAGCTCTTGACGATGGTAGAGTCTGTCTACATTGGATTCCTTTCTGAATGCCTGGCGATAGAGCTTCAGAGCTTCGTCGAGATTTCCAGCCTGTTCATGCTGGACAGCTATCCTGTAGACATCCAATGCAGAAGAGGGACCAGACTCCAGCAGCAGCTTTCTTTGCTGGACCTCGGCCTTCCATTCTTCTCTGAATCTGACAAGTTCGTCTTCAGCAGTCATTGGCTTATGTCATCCTCCTCCACGTCTTCCATGAACAAGGACGAAGCCATCCGATGTCTCGCCATCGCCCAAAAACACAAAGACGCACGGAACTATTCGTCTGCTAAAAAGTTCTGTCTCAAGAGCATCGCCCTCTTCGACACCCCCGAGGCTCAGAAACTTCTCGATCAATTGGACTCTTTGGCCTCCTCCTCCACATCTACAACTACAGAAACACATCCATCTGCCTCTGGTGCTCACCAAAGACATAAACCCACCTCAAATGGTACCGCCGGTGGAATGGGAGGCGACAAGCGCGAGTATACCCATGAACAGCATACCGTCGTAAAGAGGGTCAGAGCCTGCAAGGTCACCGAATACTATCAGATACTCTCTCTCACAAAGGACTGCGACGAGGCGGACATCAAAAAGGCTTACCGCAAGGTCTGTTTCTGCTCCCTTCAATCAACCCCACACTCACCCGTACATAGCTCGCCCTTGCCTTGCATCCAGACAAGAACGGTGCCCCAGGTGCCGACGAAGCCTTCAAGAGTCCGTTCTCTCCCTGCCCTCACTATCTTTCCCTCCTTGACCCTCTTTCTCTCTCTCAGTGGTATCAAAAGCTTTCCAAGTCCTATCAGGTTTGTCCTATCTACCCTACCATCTCATTCACTCCCTAACTCCTCCCAGACCCACAAAAGCGAGCGATATTCGACCAAAGCGGTGGCGACCCCGAAGACCGTTCCTCAGGCTTCCCTTCCTCACGCGCAAGTGGCAGTGGCGGCTTCGGAGGTGGGGGTCCAATGATGTTCGACGGTGAACTCAACCCAGAAGACCTCTTCAACATGTTCTTCGGCGGTGGTGGACCACCCGGTTTTGGTGGGGGCGGATTTGGTGGAGGAGGGCCGACGGTGTTCTCATTCGGTCCAGGGGGTTTCCGTACCACACGTATGGGCGGCGCAGCGGCGGGCTTCCGCCAACAACAACAGCAGCAACAGAGACAGCAAGAGCCAACATCGACATTCTACCAGCTTCTCCCACTGATCATCTTGTTTGGGTTCTCCCTGTTGTCGGCGTTACCGAGCTTGTTTAGTACGCCCCCTGTCCCCGACCCGCGGTTCTCCTTTTCGAAGACGCCGAGGTACGATTTGGAGAGGGAGACCGTTGGGTTGGGCGTCAAGTACCATGTGAATCCCGTCGAGATCATGAGCCATCCCGTTTTGGGCGCCGAGCTCGTCAGGGATGGCATTGACTTGCGACAGCAACCACCACCACCACCCTCCTCGGATAAGAAGGGTCCCGCCATGAGGAAGTTTGAAAGCGGGGTGGATAACATCTATCATCAGGACGTCTACGCGCAGTGTCAGAGGGGCCTCGATCGGAAAGAGCGCCTCAAGGAGCAGGAGGTTGGCATTTTTGGCATTGGCACGGATTGGGAGAAGGTGAAGACGATTACCGAGGAGAAGATTCCCATGTGCGAGGAGTTGGAGAGGATCAATAAGATTGCAGGCAGGAGGAGGTAGCTCTGTGCGTCTAATTTATGTCGTTCTTTTGGAGTATATCCTATGAGTGATATGGGACATTTGTAATTTTTCTCTTATTATTCGTAGAGCTACTAGACTTATGGTGCACCTTGGCATACACGACAACTTATTCTCCCCCTTGAGACGGTAGAGCCAGAGTCCTCAGGGTTCCCGTCGATTTAGAAGGGCGATATGGAGTGCGCAAACACCTTGAAATCTCTTCAGCCCTGCACGGCGCGCCTTAAGCGAGTCGAATTGGCCTGGACTCTCATTCTAGATGATGCAGAAATGAAATGTTATGATTGGGTCCTGATCCTCCTCAGCAGCTCCAACAGCGACAAAGTCAACAGCATTGAGCGTGCCGATCCATCCTCTCATAGAGCAGCCTTCTGAGCAGCGATCTTCTCCTTCTCGAGCTTGAGATAAAACGACTCCTGGCGCTCAACTGACAAAGAAACGTATCAGAAAGATATCCGTGTGGGGGATCCTTAGGGCTTTACGAACCAGCTTTGAGATGGTATCCATACCTATACCACGAGAAATGAGCACTGAGCATTTCAAAGTAAGATGATATATGTACTGACCAGTAGGCGAAAGCAGCGCCCAGTCCGAGACCGATACCCAGTCCGATATCGAGGGTAGCCCTCTTTCTCATTTTTCCAGTAATAGGAGCGATAGCCATTGTGGTGGTGGTGATGGTGGTGGTTGTGTGGAAAGGGAATATCCCGGGGCGAGGATGGGAAGGCTGTGAGCAACAAGGACAAACAGAGTTGGTCACCCGCTGACGGCGTGCATCTTGCCTTGTTGCCTCGACCCTTGTTCACCCTTGTACATCACCGCGACACAAACTCTCGTTTTTTAAATCAAAGAGCTCAATATTCTTCACCGCTGGCACCGCCGCTGTTACAACTTTTATTAGACCATTATCGCAATCTTCCGCCACAATTCGAAACAACAATAGTAATCATCACTTGAAGCGACAATGATGGAAGATCCTTCAGGTTCAGGCGGATGGCGGTTTGCTCAGTGTTTTGGTGACAAGGGTGAGGTGGAAGACATCACAGAAGGTGCGTACCCAGGCTAGTCACACAACAATCCTTTGCCTTTCTGACCCTCGAGATTCTAATCTTCTCTCAGCCGACATCATCTCCACCGTAGAGTTTGACTCTACCGGAAACTATCTCGCCACGGGAGACAAGGGCGGCCGTGTCGTTCTCTTTGAACGCAACGAATCCGTGAGTTTCACGCTCCACCTCCGATTGCTCACTGATAGATCTCACCCTCTTTCTCCTCGACCTCTGCAGAAAAAAGGCTGCGAATACAAATTTTACACAGAATTCCAATCACACGAACCAGAGTTTGACTATCTAAAGTCTCTCGAAATCGAGGAGAAGATCAACAAGATCAAGTGGTGCAGACGGCAGAACTCTGCACACTTTTTGCTCTCCACCAATGGTCCGTACCCCTTTCCCGCTCCCGCTCTCACTGACGCGTCATGCCACCGCAGACAAGACAATCAAGCTATGGAAAGTATTCGAAAAGTCTCTCCGAGTGGTCGCCGAGTCGAATCACTACGAGGGCCAGAGACCATTAGCTCCACCAACCATGCCCGGCCATCTGCGACTGCCCCGCATGTCTCTGCAGGACAACATTATTGCCGCCGTCCCCCGAAAGGTGTACTCCAACGCTCACGCCTACCACATACACTCTATCTCCGTCAACTCTGATCAAGAGACCTACATTTCCGCCGACGATCTCAGGATTAATCTCTGGAATCTGAACATCAGCGATCAAAGTTTTAGTGCGTGTCTTTTTCTCAGGGGACAGGCGTGCGTCGTCTCTTTTGCATCGTGGCTGAGTTCATCTTAGACATCGTGGACATCAAACCGGTGAATATGGAAGAGCTCACGGAGGTGATTACCGCGACCGAGTTCCACCCAACACATTGCAACCTCTTCATGTATTCCTCGTCGAAAAGCAACATCAAGCTCGCCGACATGCGGGACTCTGCACTCTGTGATCGACACGCCAAGTGTGCGTTTTTTCTCCCCACCCTTTCCCCAAACTGCCATGGTTAAACTGTTTACGTAGGCTTCGAAGAAGAAGAAGACCCAACGACGCGTTCCTTCTTTTCCGAGATCATCTCCTCCATCTCGGACGTCAAGTTCAGCCACGACGGGAGGTACATTCTCTCTCGGGACTACCTCTCCCTCAAGATCTGGGACGTCAACATGGAGAGCCGGCCGTTGAAGACGATTCCCATTCACGATCATCTCCGGGGAAAATTGTGCGATCTGTACGAGAATGACTGCATCTTTGACAAGTTTGAGTGTGTGTGGGGTGGGGACGACAAGTACGTGTTTTTTTCCCTAAGATTGCGATCGCTGAATTGAACATGTGAACGCGTGTCAGACACGTTTTGACGGGGTCGTATCACAACTACTTCCGGATATATGACACTGACACGTTGAACGATGTCGTGCTCCAGGCGGACAAGTCAGCGTTCAAGGCGAAGAAGATTGGGGGTATGGCGGGTGGGCCGGGGAAGATGGCTGGGAAGAATGGGGCGAGGCCAGGGTTGCGGGACGCGATGTCGTTGGAGACGTTGGACTTCAATAAGAAGATCCTTCATGCGAGCTGGCATCCGAGGGAAAACACGATTGCGGTGAGTTGTTGACTTGATTTTCTGATTTGTTAGTGTACGTGCTCATGGTACTTTTCCGTTTGTTCAGATCGCAGCGACGAACAATCTGTTTTTGTATAGCGCTGCATGAGCTACCTGTCCCCCCTCCTCCCCTCCGCCTTTCCCTTAGGATATCTAGACAGACGGACAGATGGCTTGCACCCCTTTTTTTCTCTCCACCACGCATCTTGCTACATACAGTGCACATCCATTCTTCTTTATATTATTGTACATCACACGATCCCCTCTCTTCATCTTCATCTTCTACTAATACTTTTGTTTCCACCCTTCCCACTCTGCCGCCCGTTCGTCTGTCGCCATCTCCCCTCCCCCGGCTCTGTGTGCAGTTGTAGTCACGACCATGTAGAAGAGAAGTAAGAAGACAGAAGTTATTAATGAATTTTCCTTTGCATTCTCAGCTTCCGTGGGGTAAGTATCTACGCCACATTCCGCATTTGGTGGGTGAAATGGTATGCGGTACCACCGACTCACCTCGCCAAGTATCCCATAGAATGGTACAGAATTCAATCAAACAAAGAGCAATACACTACATGAGATCCTACACGTTTGATACACTTCTTCTCGCTGGCGCTTTCTAAGCCCTCTAAAAATCGTCTGCCCCTTCGTCCTCCTCTTCCGCCCATTCCGCATCCCCCAACGCGTCTTCATTGAGGAGCTTATCGAGGCCCGTGAGCTGCTCGAGATACTTGGGCTCATTGAACGCCTTCAGTAGCATATCGAATCCTTCCGACTCGTACGCTTTCAGAACCTAGTGAAGTATATCAGAAAAGACATGGCGGAGGGGAAAGGAAGGGTCAAGGGTCACTAACGATCTCACTGCATCCCGTACACTTCTCATACGCCGCCCCAACGATGTGCATATTTCTGAACTGGCCAAGGAAGCCGCGAAGCTGATGCGGAATCAGTCCGAGGACGGATGTCCCGGGGTCGCCATCGGAGTAGTGGTAATCATTCGTCGTTGCGGGTATCTTTGGGGCTGGTGCGTTGAGTCTAAGGAGGGTGAAAAGTCAGTCGCATGGAAGGTCAGTCGCAAGTACTCGGAGGAAAGAAATAGCAACACACCCATCTGGATGCTGAATGGTGCTCATCATGAGTTCGACTGCAGTCGACGAAGCAAGGGAGGCCAGACCCGGACGAGTGACTGTACACATCTGGTCCAGGGTGCGGTCAGTTAAAGACTGGAAAGATCATATTTGGGTGAGAATGAGACAATTGAAGAGGGAAGGAAAGAGGATTTACATCTGCTGGCGCAACTACATCATTGCAATAGTAGCATCCTAGATTTTTTCCGATCACCAACTTTTCACCCTCCTTGGGACGAGCGCCGTGGCGCATGACGAGGAAGGTGTCAAATCCGAGCGCGGCGTTCATGACCAACTAGATTCCAACAGATTCGGTAACAATCATAGATGTGCCAAAAAGCTATCTCACCTTGCCGTGTAAGCGACCCAGGACAGTAGGCAACCATCTGCTCTCTCTCGAATCCATCAACAGATATACGACATCATGAGCTTTGATTAACTCCTCGAGTTTCTCGACGTCCTTCTTGGTTTGTTCTAGGAGTGGAGGCGGTATGGGATGTCCGGGCATAGGAATGGATAGAGAGTGTCCCGTGGCATTCTGAGGATCGACACATTAGAGGAACGATGCTCGCGACACGAATAAAGAGCACTCACAAGGCCAGGCCAAACCTCCCGTAATCGCTCGGCGGCGCATTCCGCCTTGGCTCTTCCACCGTCTAGACAGTCTGTGAACTTGAAAAGCGGTTGCCGAACCGGGTTGGAAAAGGATACACGGGCAGAGTCTACAAGTGTTATCGTGCGAACTCCCCAGGCCTACGTAGATGGATGTCAGCAGAGCATAAACTAGATGTTCAAATCTAAGTCACCATGAGTGTCCGAGCAACATAACATCCCAAGGTTCCAGCCCCTAGCAGCAGGCATTTGGTATCTGCGATTTTCTCTAGGTCAAGGGAAGGAAGAATACGCCATCTCATGAGCTTCAAATTGAGATCGACAGCTTGATTGGCCAATCTATGAGAAACATCATGATAAGAGCGAGCAGAAAGGCGATAACAAAAGGGGCGGCGCGACATACCTCGTCGGGTCCATCATTGGCGCAAGATCGGCGACCCTGGGGCCAAGTTTCCCTTGTGGGTTCTTCTCCCAGCCAACAGCGTTGGGTCTACCATCCTTCGTCCCACCTTCACCAATGGAGAGATCACCTACTCGACTCCTCCATGTGTCATCGCCACGGGGAACCTCGGCGTCGCGCCAACAGAGTACGCGAACCGAGGAAGAAGCTTCAGGATACACGACGCGAAGATACGCTAGCAAATTGCGTAGTGGCCATCCAGGATTCTGTGCTTGGGCTGACGGATCGATGAATCCCACTGTTGCTTCTGGGTGTTGAGCATACTCTTCTACAGGGGCAATCTTACCCTCCTTGGTGACAAGGAAGTAAGATAGTGGAGGATCGCTTGCTTTAAGCTGGTCGTATATCGCAGAGATTTGCTCAGAAGTATATGACTCGGACGCTGGAACAAAACCTGCTTCGGAGACTTGCCATGACGGTGTAGCAACGAAGGCTGGAAAGGCAAACCAATAGAAGTATTTGTACTTCTTCAGGTCAGCGTAGGTGATGAGGAGAAAAGAGTTCAACGCTGAGGTGTTCCGGGTCGCGACAATCGAATTCCATATCTAGGACACCCAGGTCCGTCTGTCAGATAGATAGATCGAAGAGAAAGATGAAAGAGGAGAGCACCTTATCTGCACATTCATTGAACAGTTTCGTCTTATCCGCAGCCTTGAAGTCTTCAATCGTGTTATAGTTCTTTACGACGCCGTGAGCCAGTGCTGATCCAGCTGGAACTCTAGAACGGATGAGCAACAGAAGAGTATGCATTGATTAGACGCGTTCTCACCTGAGATCCCCACCGAAACTTGCCTCCTCAACACTCAAGCTCCCATTCATCCCAACCCAAGTCCCAGCTTCACGATCTTTGACGTGCCTTCCGACGCTATAAGTAGCGGCAATCTCAACTTCGGCATCGGACAACTTGAGAACATCAAGCTTCAGCTCTGTTAGCTTATTCCAGAAGGAAGGATTTGCGAGGGATGGAAGGGGAGTAAATTGCAATAATGAAGGCGGCATCTCTATATCGTCGTGGTCGTCGTATCGATTGAAGAGTAGAGCCGCGAGGCAAGCAGCTTCATAATGTCTTCAACCCCGATTTGGAGATAGTAACGGACCAAATTCAAAGCGCGATTTGTCCTGCTTCTTATTCTTACTAATGCCAAAACGAGTGAGGCGCTCGTAAAGATCCAACCAACCAACAGTGAATATCTGCCTATCTGAGAACATGAGAAGATTCAGTCGCAAACATACGATTAGCATGTACTCTAGTGCATCGGCCCAAGGTCTAAGCTGTTTGACGGGAATACATGCATCCTTATAGAGCATTAGATTCTATAGTTGTTTGGACAGCCTTCCAGGAATCTCGATCAAGCAACTCTTTCCACCATCTGTGCGTCGAATTTCATGAGTAAAATTGTCATGCGGCACGGATATAGTATACTTGCCTTGCTACGTTAGGCTTGCTAAACATGATGTCGCAGCCAGCTTCTTGGAGCTCGACCGTGTATGGGATATGGAAAAGGTCGGCAAGAGTCAGTTCCTGTGCAGTAGCAGTCAGTAAATCATTCACTTTTCCTGGGGTAATCTCACATCTCCAGCGATATATCGCTGCTTGCTGAGTATTTTGTCGTACACGTCTAGTTTCTGCGACAGAGACTTGAGATTTTTCTCGAAGACCGCCTTATTCGATTTCAATCCCAGCGCCCTGTCGCGTAAAGGTGATATCAAGTTCGAGGTTCAGAAGGGACGCAACGCCATGACTCACGGTTTTACGACTGACTCCA
This sequence comes from Gloeostereum incarnatum, assembly GCA_004338095.1. NCBI lineage: Eukaryota > Fungi > Basidiomycota > Agaricomycetes > Agaricales > Cyphellaceae > Gloeostereum > Gloeostereum incarnatum. The sequence goes on from RZIO01000009.1 coordinate 1,619,740, forward strand.
TCGCTGCACCTTGCACGTAGACATCAAAGTTGTAGATCTCCGAAGACGCAGCTTGCTCGAAGGCAGCGAATGCCTTAAGATCATTCGGAACAAGTGGTGGGCCTTGGTGAGAGTATTTCTTGCATATGTAACGGCATATGGCTCTACTCTCGTACAGAATGAGTCCATCATCATCCTCCACATGGAAGGTACGTCAGAGGTACTCATAACGATAAGGCGGGAACCATACTCACGATGTATGGTACCTCTGCATATGGCTGTTTCTCAACATATGCAGGGGTCTTGTGCTCCCTGTTTATCATATCAACTTCTATCGCTTCGAACGGTACTTTCTTCTCCAGCAAGACCATTGCAACGCGTTTGGCATTTGGGGACCAGCGGCTACCATAGAGTTTGAGGACCATGACGGGCGGAAGAAACGATTATTCAGATAAAATATCATAATGATTGAGTCCGGACTCCGCTGGAAAGAAAAGAGCGCGAAGCGGGACGGAAGTCTATAAGGGTACATAATAGCTGAGACTCTCGGCAATCACCGTCACTGACACGGACGCGTCTATCTCACTATCTCCCCTCATCCCCCTCACCGTCACCGCCATCAAAAATTGCTCTCAGCATCCCGTCGTCTATAGCTACACTATCACACAAAGTCCCCTCGGCCTGTGAGGCGTCAACTGATGGCTGGTCTTCGTTGAATTTTGACGTCTCCAATTGGATGCAAAGATAACTGCCGTCATTGTTATGCATATGACACTCTCGTAACTCCTGATCTCAGTAAAGCAAAAAAAAACAGACCTAATCCTTCCACGCTACCAACTTCTTTACCAGTTTTTTCCCTCAGTCGGAGTCCAGTCCGTCGAATTTTGGTCATATGTACTTGCAGTCCTGCGCATGTGCTCACGGTCCGCTACGGATGCAAGAATTGACCCATCCCTAGGAACAAGTCTGCCTTTGCTCTACACCGTTGGAAGATATCAAAATCTGGATAAAAATCGGATGAAGACTCCAACAAGCCTTTCCATGCGCTCTTTTGGGCCGCGGTTCCCGGTTGGCACGCTCCGGTAGAGACCGTCGAGTTGTTTCACTTGGCTCACGCGCCAAATGCCTCCTTTAAAAGCCCTTCCGGCCCTTCATAAGTTTATCCCCAACAAATACCGTGATGGTCTCACTAGCTAGCCTTCTCGGTCGCCAACAACGCGCTCAGAGGCGTAGGGACAAACGTTTTGTGAGTGCCGCCACCACATCCTGAAGCATTCTTCCACGATGCTATGTATCTTAGAGCGCAAAGGCGAAACGTGCCACATCCATTTTCGTCTCTCCCTCAGGGTCTGACAGCAATGCGGGTACCCAAACCGCACCTCTGAAGTCCATTCAGGTCGCTGTTGACAAGGCCGTAGCTGGAGACACCATCTACCTGCGTGCAGGGACCTACAGCCCGACAACAAACATCCAGTTCAAGAAGAACGGGACTGCAAGCGCACGTTTCACTATCACCAACTACCAAAATGAAAAGGTCATTATCGACGGGGAAGGTTTGCCCTAGTGAGTTGTCTCCTGCGAATTGTCTTTTTAACGACGCGTCTGAAACGTATTTTCTCGCGTAGCACGCCCGCAGAGTTGAACGGAAGTATACCCAACACTGCGCGTGGCATCTTTCATGTCGAGGCGAACTATTGGAACTTCGTCGGCCTCGAGCTCATCAATGGCCCTTATGGTGTTTATGCCCGAGATGCCAGCAACAACCGCTTCGAACGTCTGATCACACGCGACAACTACGAGTCTGGTGGGTCATATTGTTCCAAATACTTACGTCCTTCGTCTCAAAAACAATCTTCCCCTTCGTATAGGTCTTCAGATTCAAGGTGCGGCGAGTAACAATCTTGTGCTCAACCTCGACAGGTTGGTTCCGTATGTTAAGACCTTGTAATGTCGCTAACCTTTTCCTTTAGCTACGGCAACCGTGACCCTCGCAAGAACGGCGAGAGTGCTGACGGACTGGCGATCAAGGAAGGCTCAGGCACCGGCAACGTCGTCCGCGGCGCTCGCCTCTGGAACAACGTAGACGACGGCCTTGACTTCTGGTATGTCTCTCGATCCACATGAGGAAAAAAAGACGACAGATCTCATTTTACTGTTAGGGAATTCAAGTCTCCCATCACCATCGAGAACACATATGCCTGGGGTAACGGTTTCAACAGATGGGGCTTTTCACCTTTCGAGGGCGATGGCAACGGTTTTCAAGCTCGGGGGAGGGGACGCTAGCGATATCGGACCCGCTGCTCATGTCGTCCAGAACTCCATTTCTTTCTTAAACGCTGCCGGTGGATTCGTCGACAACAACCAACCCGGCGCCATGACGCTGACATCCAACACCGCCTGGAACAACGGTCGCGTCGGGTTCAGCTTTGACGAGTCCGGAGTCACCCTTCAAACAAACATTGGAGTATTGAATAAGGAAGCAGACGCCGATCTCAGTAGTGCTGTTACTACTTCTGGGAACTCTTGGAATATTGGGGGGACGTGGAATAACGCTAGTTTCTTGAGTGTTGATTCTTCAGCTTTGACTGGGGCAAGACTGGCCAATGGAAGTGTTGCTGGGTCCAACTTCCTTATTCCCATGAGTAGGGCAACTCTTGGAGCTAGCACATGGGGAGTTTGAGAAAATCTTGCTGTCTTTATACTTCCAAGAACGTAGTCACATTTATTTTTTGACACGCTCCAGCCTCCCCGCTTTTTAGACTGCAGCCTAGCGCGCGAGAGCATTTCCTGGATGGAAAGAGAAAGAATACGTTCAATCATTCACTATGAGAAGGGAAGAAACCGTTTCAACAACGAAACACTTTTGAATAGGTATGCAGAGTTCTAAGTGACTTGGTAGGGCTACCATGGAGATTGCATGCTGCAACGTCTATTTGGAGTTGAGGATCATTGAGCCACTAAGGTTGGTCGTGGGGTTGGCAGAGAAATGTGGAAGAACGATTGATGTCGTCCTCCTCGACGGTCGCTAATTCACCAGCGCTTCTCACCTAATTTATCTAGCTATTGGATTGCTCCTTCTCCTTCGCTACCTCCCAGAGTCGTTGCGTAATAACTTTATGATCCTTCGACTTCAGCATCCTGCTCGCAAGTACCATTTCTCGGAGAACGTTCCATGAGATATCATCGAACAATCGTTCATCCAAATCCACCTCCTCCAAGGCTGTGCCTAGGCTGGAACCATGCAATTAACCTGGCCTTCAGTGGAGGAGGAGGAGGAGGGTCCGCAGTGTATATTCGTCAAGACTCTCTCAAGTCCAAGGCGAAGGCTTGGTACAGAACGGAGAATCTGGTTGCGTGATGCTGCGTGGTCTCAGGTAGAAGCCATTGGGCTGATTGGAGGTGGAGTATATACTGTCAATGATATGAAAAATGGAAGCTGAAGGACGTACCATCCAAACCATTCACATCTTTCTTCAGCGCGCGTTTCCATTTCGGTGAATTTTACCGTTGGAATGCGGTTGACAATATGTAGTCGCGTCCGATAACTTGGAGAATGTCCAGCGCTTTTTGTGAACCATATGTGCTTGTTGGCCGTGAAAGAAGACACCGTGGCGGGGTAGACCCACGTGCGAATGTGGCGTCGAGCTGGGAGATGAAGACTAAATTTGAAAGCCCGCCAGAAGGTGCCATCATCATGAACCAGGTAATTCTCAATCTGAGCAAACAAAACTCTTATATCTGAACCAAGCTGAAATCCAGGAATCCTTTAGGGCCCTCCTCTCTACACCCTCAGCGGCATCATCATCCACGCGTAGCGCACAACCATCCAAAAAGTTTGTCAGATCCTCTTCAGTAAAAGCTGGCATGCTTGACAGATGAATCGCACAGGAAAGCCACCGTCAGCGCCTCACAGCCTGCTTTTAAACCTCGAAAAGTAAAGAAGGACGATGCGAAGTATCGCGACCGAGCCGCTGAGCGCCGCGTGGGAGAAGGGAATGACTATGCACAGGTGTGTGCCACGACGCGTGTACACATGTATTCTCACTCTCATGCGCGCCATAGGTCGAAGCTATTCTAGAGGACTTCGAGAAAAGGACAGCGGATCAGGACAAGGGAGCTGTGCGTCTGGTTCATCACTACATGTATCCCAAAACTAACATCTATCTCAACAGGTTGATGAGCAACGAAGGTATCTCGGAGGCGACAGTGAACACACAGTGCTCGTCAAGGGCTTGGACTTTGCTCTCTTGGAGCAAGCCAAAGCGAAGGCTGTACATAACACCGACGACGACGACGACCTAGAGAAAGCATTCCAGGAAGCAAAACCTACCGTCCCACGGAAACGCACGCGCGAGGAATTGGTACGTGAGCTGAAGGAGGTCAGAGAGAAGAAGGGAAGTGGAGCAGGCACTACAGACGTGAAGGAAGACTCTCTGGAGGAGGCAAAGCAGAAGGGCAAGTTCAAGCCTATTGGTTTCAAACCTATCGGTGCAACGTCCGAAGAGAAGGGAAAGAAGAAGAAAGTCAAAGGGGACGGAGAGAGGAAGAAGAAGAGACGGAAGATTGAACCCGAGGAAGCACAGAAGGACATAACTGCGGGGGAGAAATCGACTCCGGTGGACTCACCACCGACTCGCGAAGACGTGGCACCACCAGCGAAACCCATCCCACCAGCAACCCCGAAGGGCCCAGAGCCAGACTTACCGGAAGATTTTGATATCTTCGAAGGTGCAGGCGACTATGAGGGTATTGATCTAGGGGATGACGACGACGACACAGTCGAGAAAGTCGAACCCTCGAACGACGCAGGACCCTCCAAGCCATCCGGTGGGTGGTTTGGAGACTACAAAGACGTGCTACCGCCTCCAGAACGGTCACCTTCGCCCCCCAGCTCAGCTATCAATCCTCCGCAACCACCATCACGAGACGAAGACGAAGATGAGGAGGAAACGAAGGGACCTATGCGGCTGGTCCCCCTGGAAAGCTCCGCTGTGCCATCTATCAAGGAATTGTTAGCTATGAACGACGCAGCCGTACGAGGGGGGAAGAAGAAATCCAAGAAAGATAAACGGAAAGGTGCAAAGGACGGCGACGACGAAGCCAAGAAATTGAATGCCGAAGGCAAGGCAGAGCGGGATTACAAGCGGTCTGTGTTCAATACCGCCAAATCTTTTCCACTCATCATTTGTCCCCTCAGGCTGAAGTCTTACACTGAGAAAAAACAAGGAGCGTCCAAACCCTGACATGCAGATAGATATATGTGTTACACTATGATTCCGATGGAGTTGGATGCCCAGCCATGAGCTTGTTGATCAAGCCCGTCCGCATCTGAGTGTCAGAGAACAACGCCTGCACCAACCTCGTCAACTCCTCCACATCGAAGTCGACCAAAGCCCCGGAATCGAAAAGGTAAGTAATATCAACCATAGAAGCTTCCAGCAACTCTGAAAGGTAGGAAAATTTGAGCCAATGGGGCACGTATGCAACGACGAAGGATGGCTAGGAATGCGGTATGAGGATGAGATCCACATCGGAGCTGCGAAAATACGAGGCTTACTTGTTGAGGATCTTCGACAAATAATCCCTCCAACGAGTGGAGGATCCGACAGAGCTCGGCTAGGCGCTTCGATTCTAACTCTGGTATGTCTGGAAGGGCGAGAATGTCATTCAATACGCATGATAATGCTGCATCGGCAACGGAGCCAATCGCAGTGTAGTAGTTGCTCTTGGTCATGATACCCTAAGGTGCCTCGATGTCAGAGATCGAAAGGAAATGGTCACCAAAACAAGCGCACCCTCCATTGCTTTGCTAAATTCCTGACATCTTGAAGAACTTTGGTGACCGCACTCTCGCATTCGTCATACCGGTCTTGGTCGCCAGTGTACGTGAAACCTTGAGCACCGTCATCAATGACATCGTTTACAATTTGACATTGCTTTTCCTTTAGACAGACCCATTTCATCTCAACCCGTCGAAAGAAAGCTGGAAGAAAAAAATAAACTCACGATGGAATCGGCCAACCAACTATCACCCAGCACTTTCAGGCGTAGTCTACACTCTGCTAACCTCTCTTTCACGATATCGCTCGCATTCCTCTCTACCTTCTCCAACTCCCGGCTGAGATATAGACAATCGTTAGAGAAACGAATCGGAGCCTGTAAGGAAGATCCCAAGGCAGTCCCAAATACGATAGGATACAGCGCTCGATAGAGGTCGAGAATAGATGGCGCAGATTGAAGCAAAATATGTCCGGGAGTTGATGATGGCGTGAGTCGGGCAGAAGCAAACTCAGTACCCTCGTTCAAAACGTCCGCGACTATCTTCAGTATCTCCTTCACTCGAGAAGAAACAAGGTATGTTTCCTTCGGAGCTGGAGCAGGAGGCTCAAGTTTAGGCGGTCGTTTCGGCTGTGGAGGAGATGGTATAGGGGGGGAAGGAGCGGTGCTGGCATGCTTCGCCAAAGGAGAAGAGATGACCGGGGAATTTAATAAGAGCGAGTTCCCATTCAGCGGCTTCTTGCTCTTGTTTGCCAATTTTTCGAGACGTGTAGCCACTTTTGGTGAGGAAATTGAGGGTGAAAGAGATGGTGGTGGTTCTGATGTCTTGGATGTGGACGCTGTAGAGGAATCATCTCCCCATGGATCGTCCCAGGCAGATTCTTCAGTAGTACCATCATCGTCTTGTATTTCATCATTCCACCCCCAAGCAGCGTCTGGGTCGGGCTCGGACTCGTCGGGATTTGACACAGGTTGCGCCGCACTGTCGTCACCAAATCCCCAGTCATCTGTGACGTTTTCAGCGGCGTCAATTGTGCGCACGTCCTCTGTGGCCACCTCGTCATCGAGACCCCAAGCTTCCTCTACCTGATCATCCTCCATAATAACGACATCCTGTACGGGAATGACCTCAGGCTCAACATTGATTTCAACCTCGACTACAAACGCGTCCACTTTGTCCTCCGGCGCAAGGATTACCTTCCGAGCGTTATCCAAGATTTGTACGCGTCTCTGTCTTTCATAATGTCCACCGACCCCCTCTGCCCATGCCTTGATAGGCGTGTCGTGAGGGTCATTACCCAGCAACCCAATGATGTGCTCCTTCTCGAACACCACCGCTTGCTGTACGACCTTTAAGAAGGCTGGAAGAAGAGAGAAGGAGGACGGAAGGGAAGGCGCGAGAAGGTAATCAAGGACGCCGGCGGTAACAGGCTTAGAGAGTGATTTGGGAAATGCGGGTGGGAGGATAGGGAAGAGGTGTTGTGAGAGGAATGTCAGAACACGGCTCAGGTCGATTAGACGTGAGGCGGGATCGGTAGTAGATGGAGAAGAGGAAATTCGGTCCTCTTCAGTCGTGATCGAAACCGTACCCTTGAGGGTCGGGTCGATGAAGTTGGAGGTGAGGTCTCGTCGGAGTGTTACTGTGTGATTTGAGAGGGCCGTAGGCGACAGAGACGATAGCACCGCAGACAATGGAAGGCTTGCACTTGATGGGGGAACTGTAGTATGATATTAGCAGACTGATGCTGCAGTCGGATATGAGGCTCACTGGTCACAGTAGGATGTACTATTAGCTCCGAAGGAGATATGATTATACCACGCAGGTAAGCGTCACTCAGTTGTTCCTCCGTTCGAGCTTTAGCCGCACGGAACTTGTGCTAAAGGAGTCCTGAGAATTGATCTGGCTCTGGCAGGCGAGAAACGCACCTTCAAATCGAGCATGACATTAGTGTCTTTTAACGGTGTCGGGACGAAATCTAATAGCTCTTCCAATTCACTGGCGCCTCGAACTGCTTCAGGTAGGTTTCCTTCGTGTATAGTGTTCGTTATCGACGTGAAGAGGGTATGACACTGTTGTAGGTGAGAAAGAAAGCCGGAAAGGACGTCAACATCCGCAAACTCTTGTGCAAGATTTGCATGAGTAGTTAGGGTCCGGACTAACGAAGGTATTAGACCTGTCTAAAGAGAGATAAGAAGCCCTTTCACAGATACGAAAGTCAGGCACGCACTTGTGGATTTGAGATATTATCCTGCAATGCGTCCACATTGGAGCTCAAAGTCTGTAATCGCGCCTGGACTGACTTTGCAGACTGGAACTGGCGTTCAAACTCAGGTAAGTCCGCATGTATTCGATCATGAATACGTCCCTACACGACTGGCGCGGTCAATGAAGGCACTTGAAAGTTCGGACAAGAGTATACTTTGGTGGCCAGAATAGTTTCATCCAGTTCAGTAAGCCACGTGGAAGCCAGTGAAGCGTTCAGAGACTGGTTTGAAGCATCTCCAATCTTCGAGAGGATAGCAGAGGATATGTCCTGAGGTATTGGCCGCCTGGGCAAGTGGTCCGGCACTGGGAACGCCATGGTAAGATGATGGTACAGAGGGAGGATTGCCCCACGTGTTCATTACCATCCTCTGTCTTCCCCACCGTCACCATGCTTGGTCGCGTATTTCTTCTCCTCGCAGCTATTATTGTTTTTCATGGTATGAATGCTCACTATTACTCACGTCCTCGGAATACTATCTTACGCTTGCTGAAGGCGCCTTTTCTACATATGAACGTCAGTCTCCGATTGTCGAGGCTCTTATCAGGACTTCCTGTTCTGATTCTTGGGCATTTCATTCAGACTTATCGCATCTAAAAGCTCTGGGAAGACCAGAAGGCCCATTACCTGCCGATGTGAGCGTTCATGTATCTCTATGAATGACCCAAGGGGAATGACGCATCTTAGATTATCGTCGAATTATTCATCGGTCTTGCTCTTGGAATCCTCGGAGCTTCCTTGAACGCACCTCCGCTGAAAGAAATAACATGGGCCAGCGAAATGAAGAAACGGTACTGACTGGTGTTGTTTCCTCTGCCTAGATTCTCACGAGTTGGTCCCCAGGTCAATCGACGAGATGGACGCACGGCGAAGTTTTGGAAGCTACGTGAACCGCGCAAGAAATATATTTTCTATTTAGCCGCTGTCCCAATATAATGTCCATCTCTCTGCGCTCACCTAGACAAGTTCTTTACGTCCTCTGTGACATTGACAACACCCTTCTCTACAAGTTCTCCGGAGTGACGTCGTGAAAGTTAAGTTTTCTGGTCCACTCATTTCGGCTAACATGTCCTGTTTACTCATCCAGCTCACACACATATCCAGGCATCTATACACATCTATGCGTACATCATCTCTTCTCAGACTCGCTTGCTCACTCTCTGCAAGAATTTGCATGATCTTCCAACGTGCAGTTGCGTACAGACCATGGATGAGATTAATAAACTTGGCTCTCTTTCCCGATGGATGCTAGCACATCGATCTCAACTCCGAGCTGTCCGCCTTCCCCCCTCCTGCTCGAGGTACTGAGAAGGAGAGCGTTACACGGACACGCAATGTGACCACTAGCTCTATCTTTTGGTTGGGAAGCAGAAATTGAGACTGTTGGCAATGATGAGATGACAAGAGCAGGCCCCATGAACTTGATAAGCAATGTTGGTAAAGCAGGGAGTAAGCTAGTGTAAGGTCAATGTAAGGTGCTGGTTCAATGGCCCCATATTGTACAATGTCTTAAAACTTCGTTCTCCTTGTGCAGGACGAAAAGACTCCGAGACTCCGAGAAGACCTGCACCACGTTTCTGCCACGTTTCAAGTCAAGGCGGGTGGCGGTGCATCTTCTGTGAGTGCGGCCTTGGGCGGGTTTCTTGTAAGGTTGACAAATCTGATACGCAGTCGGCGACTCGATAATTCCAGTTTCGCTGATATCTTTTCTTGTAAACGAACCACCACCATCTTTCCACCATACATGCTCATCGCACCTTCTTCACTTTCCTTCTCACAAGATCAAGCACTCGGCGGCTCAAGAACATCCAAAGTCTTCAGAGGGACATGGAATTGGGGCTCGGGTCAGCAAGTAGTTGCTGTCAAACTTTTGGCAAGTGATGCATCAGTCGAAGTACGTTCACAATTCACATATACCCCCTTCGAGCATCTAATAACTTTCTAGGACCTCGCAAATCGAATCGAAAGATGGGAATCCTTGAAGCATCCAAATATTCTCGAAACCTTTGGCATGTCGGAGGATCCGCTGGCGGTCGTGTTGCAGTGTTGTGGCATGAACGGGAACATCAGGCAATACATGACGAAGAACCCTAGGCTGGATAGGACCGCGATCGTGAGCGAGCTAATTATACCATTGATTTCATTCGCTCATTGAGGGGAAACAGAACTTGGAAATTGCCTTGGGAATGCAATACATCCATTCCGTATGTCTGTCGATCTTGGACCAGTAGTCTTGAGTTGAATCTAGATATACAGAATGGAATGGCCCACGGCGGTCTCAAAGCATCCAACGTACTCATCACGGACGACGGGCACGCGTGTGTGGGCGATTACGGATTAGTGGAAGTGCAGACTAGCAAATCGAACGATGCGCATCGATATTTCAGCCCGGAAGCATGGAAGGGGGTGCGTATATCTGTCTCGATCTCATCGCATACGCGCTCTGCTAAACCCCGATCGAATATAGACCATATCTAAATCATCCGATGTCTTCGCGTTCGCGATGACCGCGTATGAAGTAACTGTCCCTTCCTCACAGTCCTTATCATGCGCGCACTTGTTAATCTATTGAACAGGTCTTCAGCGGGGCTCCGCCTTGGGGTGTCCTTGCCGAGAAACACATCTATCAGCATATTGTCCATGAAAACGTTCGTCCCGACAGGCCAGATGATGTTCCTGATCATCTTTGGAGCATCGTTGAGGAGAGCTGGACAAAAGAAGCCAGGCTAAGACCCAGTTTTGATATCATCGTGCGAATGTGGTCCGGTGAAGGTACATGATGCACACACCCTTCTTGCTCGTAGTTGACACGAGTATGCTTGCTTCAGGCCGACCTCAACCTCTCCGGGAAGAATCTATGGACTCACACACCAGCGGGCCCCCTGCATATACCGATGTGCCCTCCTCTGATGCCGTAGTGGTACCTCCATTCAGTCCTGTCCAACCGTTGAATTTCCTCCGACCTCCACCAGTCGCAGCTATCCCTTCATCCCCGTCACCATCCATGCTCTCCCATTCTAGTCGCGTCCCATCCTCTGAATACCCTAGCTCAGAGGATCGAGAACCTCCATTGCCATCACGCCCTCAGCCACAACCCCGTTCGCGCCCTCCAAGCCTGCTTCGACCCAGGGATTCCATGACGAAGAACGTGAGGGGCTCGAGCTCCAATAGGCGGACACACCAATTCATGCCAAGTCTATCACAATCCCCCGAGCGCCCCGAGAGCAGGGGAGCTTACTCAGAGCCCCCCACTCGAGGTGGGAATTTCTACGCTGAACCGCTTTCTCGCGCGACAGACGTGTCTGAGTGGGAGGCGAATCATCGACGTTTTGCGCAACCGTGGATTTCCGAAGGTGGCTTGGATGATACGCGGTCCATGGGAGCATCGAGCACGGGACAAGCGAATGCGGTATTATTGGTCACTGCGTTGCAGGCGGAGGTCAACGGGACGAGGAAGAGGGAGCCGATTGATATGTATTTGACAAGGATACAGCATTTGGCTGCGCAGAACGACAAAGATGCACAGAAGCTTGTCACGGCTGGTGTGATTCCCACACTGATCCAGGTTTTGAAACTAAGAGCAGTCGGAGGGGATGGGCTTGAAGTTGTGTTGATCACTTTAGGGCTGCTCGCGTCAGTTCTCTCGTTCTTCGCCGATTGTTTGATGCGAAATCTGACTCGGACTGTTCATAGACATGATTCCATAAGCGCCAACACGATTTACCGAACAAACACTTCCCAGACTCTGGTGGAGATCTTTTCATCTGCTCTCTCTGACGAAATCAGTGCACTGTCGATCTGGTGTCTCAACCGCATCTGTCGAACCGCCGACATCGCTAATGGACTGGTCAAGCAAAATCTTGCCACACTTCTTGCCTCAAAAGGTCTATCGTCTGTCCCCATCGTCTCGCGCCAGGCAGCGTGGTGCCTTGGCTCCCTTGTGCATACCGATGCCATTGCCGACATATACAACATCCAAGGTCTCATATCACCCGTCGTAGAGCATCTACGTCTTCGATCTGCTTCTCCCGAAGCCGTTCCAGAGGACATTCATGCTGCACTATACCCCGTTGCACGGGTATCTCGCTCCATCAAGCTGGCGAAGACGCTGAGTAAGTGGGGGTGCATACCGCTCCTTGCACATCATATGGCTCGCTCGGACGATCCGGGGATACTGAACTGGTGTGCGCGGGCGGTGGGGTGTTTAATGAGGCCGAATAGCGGTGATATGGCTAAGGCATTGTTGGAGGCAGGCATTGCACAGGGGTTGGCCAGGATACCGAGCGTCTTACATACGGAGGACGTCGAGCCGCTGGCCTCCTTTGCTTTTGCTGTGCAGCGATTTTCTTGTGCTGAGTGGGGTGGAGGTGTAAGAAAGTCGCTCGTAGAGGCTGGAGTTGTGGACGCTTTGTTGGCGACTCTGAGAACGGCGGCGGATGAGCCTTGGCCTCAGGTACACGTTGAGCTAGCACTAGCCGTCAGTTTCTTGGGTGATGTTGGGGGCGGGGCGATAAGGAAGGAGATTGTTAGTGCAGGTGGGATTGATATTTTGAAGAGAGTAGGGAAGGAGGCGACGACAAGAGGGGATGCCGAGGTTGGCAGGACCTGCGATATGGCCGTGAAGAGTATCACGGGGAATCTGTGGACGAGGAACGCTGGTATGTGCCCACATTTCCTGATGAGAACTTGATTGATGACCGATTATACCAGCTTCTGCGAAAACAGCTATGAACCACAATTGGAGTGGTGGATGTCCTGACTGGCAACCTCCATGTCCGTACGAGCTCATGGAACTCGAGGAAGAGATATGAACGTCACGATTTTTCTCCTAATTTATTAATTGTCTATGTTTCCTCATCGTATTTGTAGCATCTTATTTATCAGGATATAGTGTAGTGACAGATTTTTGTTTGATGTACCTTTTCAGTTGTTGAGGAGCTGAGCACGAAGAAATCAAAGAATAAAGCAAGGTATTTGGACGGAAAAGGACATCGGGAAAGCAATAATAAAGATGAAGAGAGACTAATATCGAAGAATTAGTGCTGGGCAAGGTAGAAAGAAGCAGAGCAGATGCACACCAGACTACTTCTTCTTTCCCTTCTCCTTCTTCTTCTTAATATACTGACTTGGATCGACAAACTCTCCTTGATGGTCCCCTTCCTGCACCCCCGCCATCCAGTCAATATTCTCCCCAGTCCCACCAATGCCCTCGAACTTCTTGTTGAATCTACCGAGTCTACCCGTCGTAGATGCCTCGTCCTCAAGCGCCTGCTCATCTGCCCATAGGCTGGTATTCCACACTGGGTTGTTTGTCAAATCTCGCGTGAGCCGTATGATGCTTCGTGGTGAGGTGGTCCAGTGCGTGAAAGAGGCTCCGTCGGCGCGGATGACGAGCTGAGGATATTTAGGAACGACGGGATTTGGGAGCTTCGGAGCGCGCCGTTTCCATACGTGTGTACGCCCGTACGGTGACGAAGACACGCTACGGGTCTGAATATGCGCGAATGGGCATTTTAAAGACGCGCTTGGTGGCCGCATTCCGTTAAGTTGATGTTTTTTTGAGAGAGCACTTAGCCTCAGGTCCATGGACCCCGAGCCACTCACGTGTAGCATATGTGGCGTCGCGTCACAGTGGCGTCCTCATTCAGTTCGTTGCAAGTCAAATACATACACTCGTACAAGACATTGGGTATAAATGAATAGGCAACCAGAAATAAATACGCTAAGTACTAGAAAAGAGCTTCGCAATCTCGACCCAAATGGCCTGTGGGTTGTTAATGCTGACGAGCAAACCGTTAGACCTATTCGAGCATCTTCAAACGACATAAGAAACTCACGTATTCGCAGTTAAAGCAAAGTTGATATCGGCAGGATGATCCTGCCACTCCTCTGGCTCGTCTGGGTCGTCGATTCCAAATCCTAATCTCCATGTGATGCCCTGAACGCCGTCAACAATTCTGCAAATCGTACATAAATGAGTATGATAAAAAGGGTACAGAGCGATTCATACTGACAAGTCAGGAGGGGCCAGTGGATGGTCCTTGAGGTGCGTGGTCTTGATCTCGGTGTCCATCCTGGAGAAGTCTGTTGATTGTCCGCCAACGATTCCACCTATTACAAACAAGTCAGTATCCAGGAAGCAGCGACGCGCAAAACCCCCCTTACAGTACTGTTGTGGAGTGCCCCTCTTCCCATTGAGCACGACCGTCTTGGTACCTTCAGACTTTGCCATCGTGATCTACACACAGACGTGAATAAAATTGCCCAAACGAGAAGCAAGAAAACTAGCTGACACTGAACAGAGAGCAAGAGCTGGCACATCTGCAGAAAGAATCACGCGTTAAAATGATGGAACGGGTACGTTTGGAGTCTCTAACCTTCCATTAGAAATGATGAGGACCTTGGAGGCATCAAAGAGACCTTCACTAGGGGGTTCAGTGGGGAACCCTTCGGGCTGACATTCCTGTCCTAGCCTATTTCGAATGAACACGATATCTAGCAGCGACATGGATCGTGAAACACTGACAGCTCGCTGAAAGCATCTGGACGCCCATTGATGGTGATCTCCACCGGCGGGACCAGGAAGTTCTCGTTAGCATCGAAGAACTCGTTATCTGCGCTGCGCCACTGAAGAGGGTTGTAAAGAAGGGCGACGGCGGGATCAGAATTATCATCAATGATCGCCTGCGTAATTTCCTGTGCCAAACGTCCCGCTCGCGCCTTGGTGTACAAGCCGGCCTGGGGAACAGTCGTGTCTTTTAGTCCAATGATCTATAGCATTTCGTTAGTTGGATTGGAGACACGACATGAAGTAACCGCATACAATACGGTGAAGGAACTAGATGTAACGGATCAGCATGTGAGAAGGAAGGGTGATCGAGAAAGTGAACATACGTGAGCTACGCAGACATACCCACCACCATTGTTGTTCTAGATGAGACAAGTTCTCAGTTGTCAGGGCCTGGGCAGCCGGATATTCACTCACGACATCAACAATCAATTGAGTAGCACCCAACGATTTCAAACTGATTAACCCCTCCAGAAGACCACTCATGAGTTCGTTATACCCCGCGCCAGAGAAACTTCCTAATGCCAAAACACCAGTAATGCCATCCTCTAGCATGTAGAATTGTGCATCACGAACGCTGCCATTAACAGCTGGAACTGCCGGTTGTAGTTCTTGGGGGAGTGTTACATCTATTGGCGTCAAAGAGTCTAGGATTGTGTTCATTGCATGACGAGGCTCCTTTGGTGTTGCTTGCTGAAACTTGGTCACCGTCTTCTCGGATATTTCCATTAGACCTTGACCATATATATCGCCACCGTTTGTTCCCGAGACGGCGACACAATTGTTAGCACGCCAGGAAGCCGTGTCCGTGAACGCGTTGCTGGCCGAGCCAAAGCGAGAGCGATAGGGAATCTGACGAAGGCCGAGGTACTTAGATTCAATCGATCATTGCAAACTAGTTGACAGCAACTCACAGTAATCGTCGTGGGACGGGAATATCTGCCGCCCTGAACGAGTAATTCCACCGAATCATCCAAGGGGAGAGACTGCTGAGCAAAGTTCCCCATGATGTAGGACCATTCTCCGGCGGTCCGGCGGTAGCTTGCGAAGAAGCTGCCAACGAAGCGTCAGAATCGCTGTATTTTCTGAAGGTGACATCGACATGTACTTACCCGTTCTGACGGGTCGGGAAGGCCTGGTAGCTTCCGGTAATCAGCGCATTAGCATCCACAGCGAACCAGGGGTCTTTCCCGTTAATTCTCAGAACTTGTACGCCAGATAGCTACGTCTTTCAGTCAGCTTCCTGGCCCGCCTCACATGCATGAGTACGCACCGACTCAAGGCGGCCACGCAACCCCCTCTGCCAGAAGTCAATTTGATCCGGGAATTCGGCGGTTGCGACTTTGAAGGCCTCAGGCGCGATATGGACATTTTGCCTACCCCTGCTATCGGTAAGGAGAACCAAAGGAATGGGTAAATAGTTGATGAAGAGGGCTTTTGCAAAGACGCGTTAGAAACGTGATTTGGCTTTAAAACGCTTCGAACTTACAATCCTATAGGTGGTCAGAATGCGACTTGACAGAACTTCTGCGAAGAGCGCACGTACATAGCAAGGATTGATCCAAACACAGTGTCCGTCGTTCAACCTCTTCAAAGTGCGCGAGAAATCAATGTGTAACTCGTAGTCGGAAGAATATGATGTAGCCGAAATTCTCGCCAAATCCGCAATAACGTCCTCTTGTACCTCGTCGGCGAAAGGCTCAGGTGCCTTGATTTGATAGTTGGTCGAGGTGTGGAATGCCATTGTTTTGTTGATAACCTCGATGATCTAAGGGAGACGGACGATGAGCATGCCATCCAAGGGACTGTGAGCGTAGGAGCGCGTACATTTGCTTTAGCCTCCTCATCAACGGGGAAAGACTGATAACACGCCCGTACATCCTTAGGAGCAACCCATTTCTGTCCCCCGATGGCAGCACAAGGGTCTGCTTGTCTGGAAGTGACCACATTACTAGCCAACGCACTACTGGTACTGACAATGACCACAACGGCAAGCAAGTTCATCCCGAGAGTCAGCATCCTTTGGACAGCTACCGCGAGTGCTGAAGCTGAAGGGAACAAGGGACGGTTCTGAGAGAGAACTCGTCGACGTCTCCTTAAATGAATACCAAGATGGGAACGCGGTGAAATTTGGTAAGGAACATCCCATGATGGTGCTTCTGATTCCACGCGGTCAGATATCTCACAGTGCATGCGGTATCGCGGTCGAGGATCAGGCCATCAAAGCCAAAAGATCAAGTGATAGCCAGCTGCTGGGGGACAGTGAGTATTAGGAGAATACAATGTGTACGACTGCCTAACGTGTTTGGAAGACATTTACCTTGACAGGAAGCTCAGCCCAGAGTAAAAGTAATGATGAGTATGTCCGAGGAGGATATTATTATTATAGTTCCGCGAGGTTGAGTGATGATAACAGGATGCGCCATCTGTGTTCCAGAAGACGAGGGCGGCTGGCGGCTAGAAATTGCGGGCCGACAGCTGGAAGCATTACCACTAGGACAGGACGAAACCCACGGAAATCAGCCTTTATGGATGTCAGATTCATCTGGCCGCGGCGTCCAACGACTGGGATATCGTAACCATTTTTCTTGTGTGTCGGCGATAGAAGCAAGGATAGAAGAGCAGACAGCTCATGGTCTCGACATCAGGAGAGCTGTCGTCGTAAGTTGACAGAAAGCTCGAGGCTTTGATGAGTCATCAGTTCATGGGCCACCTCTGTTGAGTCTCTTTATTTAAACTTGGCGGATGCCAAATGGCCTCTTTTAGGATCATGTTTCGGTGTTTAGGAGTCCAAACGGAAATGCCAGAGCCACTACATGTTGGAAGCAAGGATAAGACGTATAAGATCACAAGGCAACTTCAAGACACGGACAAGTCGCGTCAAGACGCGACAATATGGAGTACATTTATTTACTTGAGATTTTAAGTGCTATTCCCTAACATATATATACTATAATCATACTGCGAAAGAAATTGTCTGATGTTGTTCCAGGAGATAAAGCGGGAGAAAAAAACAAGGAGTGCGCATGAATGAAGACGAAAGAAAGCATGAAGCAAGGAGCAGAAAAATACAAAACAAACAGAGAATAATAAAGATATTGCACAAAAACAAGAGGAAGGGAATAAAGCATCATCCTTCCTCATCATCAGTCAAACCAAGATCCATGCTCTCCATGTCCCTGAGGTGCAGCTCGTGCTCGGGACGGAGGAATAGGCTTTTGGGACTTCCCTGGCCAGAGTGCATAGAAAAATTGGCCGTTGTCGGAGAAATGCTCACGTCGTTGTCAACCGGCCCGTCTTTCTCCTCCCGTGGTATATGCAGAGGAATGGCAATAGTAGGAGAAGCCGGTGAGTAAGAGCTGCTGTCACTAGCTGGCTGGAGGTTGAGGTATTCCTCGTTGAGCATAGTCATGTTTGGTGGGGGAGCATGAAAAACAGAAGAAGAAGACGTCGCGCTAAACCGTCGAGCCTTCGGCGGCGCAAGCCTCTTCGAGCGTCCAGAAGCAGAGGAAACAGTAGACACGGGATGACGTTCTTCATCGTCCATTTCCGCATCAGTAGTCACAGGTGACGAGGAATACCTCAATGGGGACGATTTCCCTTCCCCCACACCACTCAGCCCCACATTCCTCAGCCTTGCAACTCTGGCTTCCCGCAACTCAGTCCTCAACTCACTCACAAGCCTCCTCAGGACTTCGTTCTCTCGTTCCACCGTCTCCAAATCCCCGCCCATCTTTTCAAAGTCTCTCTCTATCATCGTCATCCTCTCTCGCAAGTCGGCGTTCTCCTCTCGCAAGACCTTCGCGGTCCGCTGTGAGTCCGAAAGCGCACCGAGAAGAGCAGCAGTCTCCGTCGAATGCTTCTCTTTCAACTCAGTAATTTCATCCCTCTCTCTCTCTCCTTGTCCCTTTCCCTCCAAGACGAAGTAGACACAGAAGTGGGCGCCGTCGACGCCGATCTCGGAGTATCCCGATCGCGACTCGAAGCCGTAAACGTCGGACTCTCCATGAGAGTCGACGAAGGGCTCTGATACGCCCGGTACGAGATCGTCGACATGCTGCTCCCCCTCCCATCCAAGCTCCCTCTCCCCGAAACGCCAAATTCGCTCACGCTCACGCTCCCACTCACACTCCCACCACTCGATCCAAACCCAAACCTCCTCCCTATGCTTCCAACCTCACTCGCTGAGCTGGGACCGGGACTAGACCGATCACGATCCTCCGGCGAGGAAAGCAACCCTGCGGCCCTAAACGCCTTCGCAGTCCGTGGACCAAGCCACTCCGTCATAGGCGGACGGGACGACAGCGAGCTCAAACTCGTCCCCGTGCTCGGCCGATCCACATGCCTCGACGACATCGTCTTGGAAGAATACGAAAACGCCCTGGCCATACCAGAGCCCAAACCACCCTCCACGCTCATACTCCGCTTTCGAGTCCGATGCGGAGTGTCCAGAGAGGGACGTGGGCAAACGGGGCTCCTTGACACGTCGATGCTGGAGCGGGAGGGAGCGGCGCTACCGGATTTCAGCCCGAAACGAGAGGATCCGCTGGATGCTATTCGAGGAGTGACTAGCTTTGTCGTGGATGTAGAGGGTGTGGGAACGGAAGAGGAAGAGAGAGGGGAGGGGGGAGGACGGAGGAAGTGGAAGGTGTTTGACTCGTTTGACGTTTGATCATCTACTAGAGAGTCAGGAGAAGAGTTGGTGGATGCGTGGCGGTTCGGGATGGGGCGTAGTTTGAGTAGGGGATGACGAGGTGATGGAGGGTTCGTGGGGGAATGTGAAGGTCGGACAGGAGAACTGGGAATAGAAGGAGCAGGAGAAGAGCGCGTCGAACGAGGTTTCAACTCGGAAGACCTTCTTTGGGGAGCTATAGGCACGATGGTATTGTCGGAGACGCGGTTCGGGCTGAGGAGAGCAGCGAGTTCGGGATCGAGGTTATCTAGATTGAAGCTGATATCGTGCTTCTGTTCACCTCCACTCTCGCTGGCAGTGTCATCGTCAGCATCAACGACTTTGGGGTCAGTTCGCCATGCTCCAGCATCGGAAGAGTCTTTCGAAGTGAAAGCATTGAGAACTTCAGCTGTCAATTGAGTAGTAGACAGGTCGAGCGCAGAGCTTTCATTGCCGAGCTCACTGTTCTCAGACTGAGGGGTACGGGATGGAGGAGGGACGAGAAGACTAGACTCAAGACCTGGG
>RZIO01000009.1:1706956-1733888 GCA_004338095.1 Gloeostereum incarnatum
AGATGTTTCGATATTCCGGACGTGTCGGATTCGATGATGGTAGATAGGTCTGCAGTGAAGGGCGACCCAGGGGATGGAACAGGGAGAATATGATCTTGGTCTGCTACATCACAAGGGTCAGCCAGTGGTTGAGAAAGGAATGGTTGTGCTCACATGAGTTTGATGGGGCAGCCTTGGATTCATTGGTCTCAGGTCTGCTTGGTAACGGTTTCTCGAACGCAGTAAGAGACAGCGATTTGCGAATGGGAGAGGACTCCGGCCGGCCAATAGATATGACGGGGGTCTCTAGAGATGCTTTTCTGTCACGCGTGAAAGACTTTTTGGAGGAACCAAAGGTGGAAAATGGACTCTTGTGTCCATGATCCTTGGGAGAAACGGAAGCAGATATAGTAGTAGACTCCTTGTTCGGGCCAAAGGGTAGCAAAGAGCGAAGAGAGCGAAATGTGGGGATGCCAGACGAGGAGTTGGACAAGATGTTGGAAGAATTAGCAGGACTTTTAAGAGAAGGAATCCTGCTGTGGCCACCCTTTGGCCCGGGTGTGTGAGGAATGTTCGAGGCCGGTTGCGGGGAACGAAGAGCCGCCATGGTAGAAATAGCAGCAAAAGTATCAGGTTTTAGCTTCAGTCAGCTTTCAGCACATTTCCCCCCAGTCGACGCACTCGTCCCCGTGTATACCGCGCTGTTCAACTGCAAGCATAATTTCCTTCCCCGTACCTTGTTTGCATTTGTTTCGACCACTCGGACTTAACCGGCCGAGGCCGTCGATCATTAGGCGCCACGCCGCCCCGCCGCTCACAGAATACCTATGACATTGGCAATAATGTCCTGTACACCATCGTACCCCATTACACGACAGGCGAGTATGGGCGAAGGAATTTTGCTCGACATGTAGGCAATCTCGTACCCGCATCAAATCGTTTATGAACCACCGGTCGTTACGGTCGAGGTGAATATTGAGTAGCAACAAGTTACAGACACCGATACCCTTATCTACCCTTTGTTCGTCAATTGCACGGCATTCTTAAAGGCACCCAGCAAGCCCGTCATCTGAATCTTCTCGTTAGCACCAGTAGATAGCCTGTGCCTGTAAAGAAAATCAGCACCATCTCGTACAGACGATGACGAGGAACGTACTCAGTTGTTGCTATATAATCCAACAGGTAGACACGGGCATTTGGTTTTAGCTCGATGTTTTCTATGTATTCATATGCGCCAATGAGCATATCCTGTAGCGCAAGTCCACGCTCCGTCTTCAACGCGTTGATCACTGCCCAACAATGTCAGGAATCCAAATCGCGAGACGAGACACAAAGACGCACTTTGATAGGAAACGGTGAACTCGTCCGCAAACATGGAATTCACAATGGTCTCAATATCCGATGGATGTGGGTTCCCTGTGCAGTTATAAATCTCCGCCTCCCCAATAAGCTCGTACGCCGCATGGCAAGCTTGCAGAACATTCAACGCCCTGCGCATGTCTCCTTTTGACAACTTTAACAAGGCCTTCTTCCCGTCCTCAGTCATCTTCACGCTATCCACCGCCCTCCCCGTTAGCATTCAGCACAACGAAAGCTCAACACCGACCACTCACTTTTCAGCCTCAATCACCTTATCCACCGTCTTCTCCACCTCCACAATCGGCAACGGCGAAAACCGGAATCGCGTACAACGGCTCTGAATCGCGGGCGTAATCTTGTTGACATAGTTGCAGATGATGCAAAACCGCACATTCTTGGTGTACTGCTCGATGACGCGACGGAGAGCAGCTTGGGCGGCCTGAGTCATCATGTCGGCTTCGTCGAGGATGATGAGTTTGTAGCCCTTGGAGAACAGCGTGCGTGTTTCAGCGAATTGTTTTATTTGCTCTCGGACGACGTCTATGCCACGGTCGTCGGAGGCGTTCAGCTAAGGAAGAGCGGTGTTGGGTTTTTGAGAAAAAGAAGAGTGCCAAACGCACCTCGAGGATCTGCTTTCGATAATCCGCACCATATATTCGTCGCGCTACAGCCAATATAGTCGACGTCTTCCCAGTTCCGGGAGGCCCATAGAACAGAAGATGCGGTAGTCTGTTTCTCTCGATGAATCGTTCAACTATAAACGAAGTCAGAACACGGGTTCAAAAGAGAGTGATTAAAACCGCGTACTAGTACTGGTGATGTCCCTATGCGATACAACATCGTCCAAAGTCACTGGACGGTATTTTTCAACCCTAACGACGCGTGAATGAGTGTTGGACCTTCGATTGGGACGCGAGACGCGTACCAAGGGAGTGTGTCATTATCTACGGTAGGAGCTCCGTTATTGGCTGCCTTTCCTTTCCCTTTGGCTGCGGATGGAATCGGAATGTCTTCTTGAATGTGGGTATCATCATCACTGTCCATGATTATTGAGGGATTGCGTTTGTGGTGGCAATTGGGCACTGTGTGGGTGTGGAAGAGGGTCACACTAGTGTGACTGTGACGGAGACAACCACTGACTCATAATGATCTGTCGAGACCACGCCGCCACGCCCACTTTTCACACTTAAGCACGGAATCGTCGCCGACTATATAGTACTGCTGCTGCCCGGTACCTCACACTTGAATATTCCCTATGGAACACATATCGTAGCGCTGCCTCCCGCCTGTGCTCCACGACCGTGGGTTCGATGTATGGGATTTTCTTGAGAGTCGTACGTACTTCTCAATTGTCTTCTCGTCGACGGTCGAGACATCCTAAATCCACGATACGTGATATTTATCTCGTTGCAACTTGTATGGGCTCGGACGGCATTTGTGAGTACTGAGCTGATCAAAGTTCAAGTTCGATCCAAATTGTTACTTTATTTCGCTACTATACAAACGAAAAACTCATTCTGTGTGCATGATATATTGGTCTAGGCATTCCCAGCCACCCCAAAAGAAGGTTGGAAGGTTGCTTCCTGGGAAAGTGCTTGCAGGTGCAAATATCGCACGGCTGCGATACGGCTGCGTTCGACGACATTAGGCTTGATGGACAGCCATGCATTCTCGCTCGGAATGGCCAACCATCCCTTCTGGGTCAACTGCAGAAGAGCTTTAACGACCCATGTGCGGCACGACATGCCCTGCTGGCGGTTTCTGGAGTAATGGATCTCTGTGCGGTCTCTGAAGATCTGAGCCAGGAAGTTCTGGAGTTCCCCCGAGGCTGGGGCAGTCCAGGGCACTGAGATCCTGGTGAAACTGATGTACACACTATGCTGGGTGAATGTTTGGACACTCGTGATGGTACGGAACCGGTACGATTCAGACGACATCCCATAAACTACGTTCCAGTGATGTTAGACAGTGTTACCACCCGCGTCAGTGATGAAGAAGGACCAATGGAAACTCTCAGTACTGAATTCACTCATTGACTGAGTGGCGATGTACAGCGAGTTTGGTTGGAGTACGATGGCCATCTGCACAACGCCTCAGACACGCTCTGCAAGAAAAGAGGAAGGGGAAACATACTGTGCAGTGATGTTCAGCTCAGAAGCAATGTGGGTGATTTGTTGGTTGTTGAAGTAAGGACTCGGAGCATTCTTGTGCAGCCTTTATGTGCCTCCAGGGCCGCTTCCCCTTACTAAAGTTCAAACGTGCAGGAATAATGACACAAGGAGATGACAAGTCACTTTCCCCTTTCCTTATCTTCTTGAGACTTCCTTTTGCTAGTGCACCGACAACATGAGTCTGAGCACAAGTCTTCTATCTGTTGCCCTTATGAGGCCTCCTCAGGGAATCCTCAGGCTATGATATCTTGTCAAGGAACAGCCTCAAGAAGCTTTCGATCGATTATTATCCATGACTCAGATGCTCTCAGACAACAAGTCTTCTTCACCTCTCCTTTTCTCCTTGAGGCTTCCTTTTGTTGGTGCATCAACAACATAAGTCTGAGCACAAGTCTTCTTTCCATTGATCTTATGAGGCCTCCTCAGGTTATGATATCTCGTTAAGGAACGGCCTCAAGAAGCCTTCAATTAATTGTTATCCATGACTCAGATGACAAGTATTCTTCCACTTAGACCTCTTTGAGGAGCCTACTCAATTCTAAGCTGGGACAATTGGACAAGTTCTGTAAGTAGATTTTGTGTTCCACTGATGGACCATGGTCTGGCTGTGATTCATGTACTTTCCATGTTTGATAGTTCTTGCTCTATACTGCTTTCAAGCTCTATGGTCAATACTGCTTATTCTTGACATATACTGTGTGATTACTCATATATATCCCTTACTATGAGTGAAGAACCATAGCGGGTCTGACTCATGTCGAGACTCATGCGATCTATCAGTGGAGAAGTTCAGCGTATTCCAGCATAGAATTATGTAGGTTTCTACTTCTTCAAGTCTAGCACCTACATACATGAGGTCAATGTTATCATTGGATACAAGAATCATATCATATCTCCTTGTGAGGCTTTCGCTATTCTTGTGGGACTCATATCTGGAGAAGGAAATTTAAAAATGCTTCCCATTCCAACAGTTTGGAGTTCTCCATTCTGACTCTGACTCAAAGTTCGAGTCCTTCGGCGACTCAAAAAAGGTCTTCGAGCTCTGAGAACATAGTGATAATTTGGTGCTATAGCATTCAGCCGATGAATTTCTCTGTTTGCTGTGGTACACACATCAGATCTCGTTCGAAAATGCACTAAAACTTAATTATTATTGCGCGTGCTCGATAGGTATGATGGAATGCCATGTACTCACCCTCAGATGAATAGTACTTATTTAATCGTTTCGCTGTAGTTATGCAAGCTTCCTACTTCCATGGCCAGGCACTGCGATTGTCGTCATCAGGTTGATAAAGAGTGTCCCCGGATCCCAGATTAAGCAGGTACTGAATTCCTGCCAGCACTACTTTGTGTGCTTTCCGAGTCTCTGCTGCTACATTTATCCTCTCCCAATACAGGTGATAATATCCCCAGGAGCCCCAGTGTGGGGATTGTAAATAGTGCCACTGCCTTTCCATAGGTAGCCAGCCAGCATCTTCCCAATCTATAATACCACTCAAACGGAGATCTGCGGTGAGGAGCACATTGTGCATGCGCAAGTCTGTGTGGACAAACACAAGGGGATCTGCTTGAAGAATGCTCCAAATGTCACCATGCGCAGGAGAGAGGGTTTCAATAAGTTGATCACCTGTGATGAAACCGGTGAAGAACGAGTAGTAGTCTGCTCTGGTGGGGTATGGCCCTCTCAAGCCTGTATAAAGGTCAAAGGACGTGAGCATGCCGTGCCCGCTAGCACTTATCATGGCCTGCCCATTGAAATCGGCGGGCTGCTGAAGCGCCCACACGCGCCGCATCACTGCTTCGATCTCCTTGCAGACCATGGAAAAGTCTACTTTGTCTGTCTTGACAATGTCCAGAATAGTCTTTCCAGGAATCTTGGAGATAAGGGAATAGGTACTTCCGTCGAGTACGAATGAGTCGTAGAGACGTGGTATAGGGAGACGGTTAGGTCCTCGGAACTGGGCATTTAGGTAACGGAGGGCGTCCGCCTCTGTGCTCTGGACACGATGCATGGTTTTCAGGACGAAGGGAAGACTGAAGCAAAACATGCGAATTGTTTCCTGATCGGAGGGTGAAGAAAGTAGTCGATAGATCCAGAGCCGTATTCGTCTTACTAGGTTCATCCGGGACATTAGGAAGAGGAGGAGGAAAATGCTGTGGTGAAGACCTTGAATGTCATGTGACTTTGAACTCGGTCGATGCCGTTCTATCCAGTAAGGAGCCGAGAGGAAGTAATTGTGAGATGGACTGATGACTCATCAAAGCCTTGAGCTTTTCCTTTCTGTCAACTTACGACGACAGCTAAGAGCTTGCAACCTCCTGATGCCTCCGATGTGGAGACCATGAACTGTCTGCTCTTCTATCGCTGACACAAGAAAAATGGTTATGATATACCAGTCGTTGGACGCCACGGCCAGATGAATCTGACATCCATAAAGGGTTGATTTCCGTGGGTTTCGTGCTGGCCTAAATATGATCTCTGAGCCGGCGCGCCATGAACTGCCCCCGTTCGTATAATTCATCCTATCCTGGGGATATTATCGCCTGTATTGGGAGAGGATGAATGTAGCAGCGGAGACTCGGAAAGCACACAAAGTAGTGCTGGCAGGAATTCAGTACCTGCTTAATCTGGGATCCGGGGACGCTCTTTATCAACCTGATGACGACGATCGCAGTGCCTGGCCATGGAAGTAGGAAGCTTGCATAACTACAGCGAAACGATTAAATAAGTACTATTCATCTGAGGGCGAGTACATGGCATTCCATCATACCCATCGAGCACGCGCAATAATAATTAAGTTTTAGTGCATTTTCGAACGAGATCTGATGTGTGTACCACAGCAAACAGAGAAATGCATCGGCTGAATGCTATAGCGCCAAATTATCACTGAGGCTGTTCGGAAAGGAAAGGCGGCCAATCATGGAGCTCCCACCATAGATAACAGTGAGACACTCCCTTGGTACGCGTCTCGCGTCCCAATCGAAGGTCCAGCACTCATTCATGCATCATTAGGGTTGAAAAATACCGTCCAGTGCAGTGACTTTGGACGATGCTGAAGTTGAAAAACACTGTCGTGCAGCCGTATGTGGCACCAACAGAGTCACAGGTTGGGGAAGCCTCTATTGTGCCAGTGTTCACTTCTGACGGCAACACCCATATCCCTTACAGTAATAAGTTGAACATTCCTTGAATACGTGGTATATGTAGCAATGGCAATTGCAGCGTTACATGTCGGCAAAATAGCTTACTACTTACTCGTGTGGCGTCAGTATTCACCTTTTACCTTCCTTAACGGGTAATTCCCCGAATAGGCAGTTACTGAGCAGACATTAACCGTCTCTTTCGCTCCTCCATACTCCATACCGCTTCTCTTCCTAGGCAACTAGGCATAGCCAATACATCCGGATGACACTACGGTCTCACCGTTCGGGAAATATCTACTTCCCACGCGATTTCGCCCGACTAGCAGGGGATTCAAACCAACTGGTCTATATATTTTGTCACCGACCCCTCCCTCGCAAAGCTCTCAAATATGGGAAAAAGAAAGACAACTGACGATGCAGACGTCCCACCTTACATCGCTAAGAGACAGAAGCTTGGGACGCTGTCGTTTAAAGTGAACCATCAGAGTATTGATACAGCAACCACGTCTGGATTGTAACTATTCTTTGCCCATGTTTTTTCTGTGTAATGACTGTTATGTAGAAATACAACCCGCCCGGTTCACGTCAGACCCTAGTTTCGCGTCGTGCGACGCGCTGTTACACCGAACGACGTCCCTCGGGACATCCCACCTCACATCCTAAGAAATAGAGGCATGAGACGGTTGCCTTCAGAGTGAACCCTCAGACGTCAGGAAGCACGATGGCACAGTGAGTATTCCCCGGACGTCTTCTTTCATGGTGTTGACTAGTCTCAGAAATAATACGTCCCGTTTCCGTGTCGGCGCACCTACATCCCACAATACATCTTTCACCGTTCCCGAGCAGGAGTTCTCACCTTCATCTGGACAATCCATGGATCACACTCGACTTAACTTGCTTGCGATTCCCGGGTCAAACTCCCTCTCTTCTGTCGCTTACAACCAGGACTTCTTCTCTGGTCCTACCCAGGCGGTCACTCTAGAGCCTACAGGATACCACGCATTGGAGACGAAATATTTGATCAGTCCCTCCGCTCAGTCAAGCGAGAGATTTGTCTTCTCTTGTCTCATTTTTGGGGTTGTGACGTACAAGCAGGATGATTATTGGGTATGTGTCGCTCTTTCACATTGTCGATTCGGACTGACGATGACTAGGGAGTCGATGGAAAACCTCACATAAACGATAGCCTGTGCTGACAACGACGACAACGACACCGTACGCGTGTGGGGGGAACAAAGTGATACCTTGCAGGACGTCATCGACGCCGATGCTGCTCGCGATCCCCGTCGTTGTCCTGGACTGCCTGAGAGGTCATGGTTAACTTGGAAACGACTGGGCATAGAAATGAACTTCGGTTTGGAGACTGAGGTGCGTATAGAACATATTGCGGTCGGAGTAGTAGTTGACTCGAAGAAAACCTAGTTCGTCAATGCGAGGGCCGACTGGGAATCCACTGATGGCATGATCGTCCCTATGGTCCACGGTGTCGTTGACGATGACCAGGTGTGTTGCAGTTCCACGGTATCAGAGGGTACCACTGTTATTGCGAGTTGTCGATTGAAAAGAAAAGAATGTATGTATTACGAGATGCGTGATAGGAAGAACCCCAGGGGTTTGAGGGAGGTCGGTACACGGTACGAGTTGGATGCCGTCGTCGTGGAGGTTTTGTGAGGCGGGTTTATTCCGTACAATACAAGTTTGCGTTCACTCATACCGGCTCTACTGAGCAAGGTTGAGGCGGCGCCAGCCGACCCCTAGTCAGATAACTCCGGTGAACCGGCACGAGGGCCTAGACCGGTCATGTGCCGGTGGGTTGGTCCTGCCGTACATGGATCGTTGAGGCCATAAGAAAGTTCTCGCAGGGAAAAAGGGAATGGGTCATTATTCCGACTAAGGAGCAGTGGCTGAGCATCGAACCCACCGTCGTCGAGCGCAGCCGGGAGGCAGCGCTACAATATGTGGCGTTACTTGAAGCTTCCGATGAAGGATTGTTCAAGCCTTTTATCGGGTCAATTGATTTTCAATAGTAAATGCATGTATCGACAGTAAATATACGCACAGTATACTTAGCATGATTCTCTTTGAAGGCGGTTTTCGTCGCACCTATGATTGTGGGTCCACAATTGATCGGGTGGAGAAGGTTTGGTAATATTGATCTCAACTTGAACCAAACTTGAACTTATCCTTGTGCTTGTACCATTTCTTCGCCTATAAAGAAATGGAGTTGTCGCTGGTGTTTATAAAGGTTCGTCTGTGGATCTATCGACTACTTTCTTCACCCTCCGATCGGGAAACAATTCGCATGTTTCGCTTCAGTCTTCCCTTCGTCCTGAAAACCACGCATCGTGTCCAGAGCACAGAGGCGGACGCCCTCCGTTACCTAAATGCCCAGTTCCGAGGACCTAACCGTCTCCCTATACCACGTCTCTACGACTCATTCGTACTCGACGGAAGTACCTATTCCCTTATCTCCAAGATTCCTGGGAAGACTATTCTAGAAATTGTCGAGACAGACGAAGTAGATTTTCCCATGGTCTGCAAGGAGATCGAAGCAGTGATGCGGCGCGTGTGGGCGCTTCAGCAGCCCGCCGATTTCAATGGGCAGGCCATGATAAGTGCTAGCGGGCACGGCATGCTCACGTCCTTCGATCTTTATGCGGGCTTGAGAGGGCCATACCCCACCAGAGCAGACTACTACTCATTCTTCACCGGTCTTCTGACAGGTGATAAACTTGTCGAAACCCTCTCTCCTGCGCATGGTGACGTTCGGAGTATCCTTCAAGCAGATCCCCTCGTGTTTGTCCACACAGATTTGCGCATGCAAAATGTGCTCCTCACCGCAGATCTGCACTTGAGTGGCATCATAGATTGGGAAGATGCTGGCTGGCTACCTATGGAAAGGCAGTGGCACTATTTACAATCCCCACACTGGGGCTCGTGGGGATATTATCGCCTGTATTGGGAGATGATGGACTTAACAGCAGAGACTCGGAAAGCACACGAAGTAGTACGTGCAGGAATTAAGTACCTGTGTGATCTGGGACCTGGACCCACTGTATATCACGAGGAGAACGGGCCCTGGGGGGGTGGCCCTTTTATACCCTTTAGATCATCCCCCACCTTATCCTCCTGGAGAATGGGGTAGAAAACTTGCATGTCTACGTACAATTCAGCGAAATGATTAAATACTACTCAGTTAAACGCGAGTACGTAGCATTCAAATCCATCGAGTGCATTGATATTTAGGATTTCGAACAATGTGCACCACTACAGAAAAACTGCATCAGCCAAATGCTGTAGTACCAGATTGTAGTCACTGGGTCTAGAGCGATTGCGGCTCGAGGATTCGTTTCCGAGTCACCGAACTTCGAAGGACTGAAGAGGAAGTCAGCGTCAGAGTCACTACCAGCCAGCGGCAATGGGGAACTATTGCATCCTTTGTACGCTGACTAGATCGGAAGTACATGTCGGAGAAAGAAGCCTCACAAATCGCTCTTCAGGTTGGGCAGATGTAATCACAAAGGAGATTCAGAGGTGTTTCTCATGCAAAGCATGCTTCTTACTGAAGGTGGGCACGTCAGCGGTATCATAGACCGGGAAGATTCTGGCTGGCTGCCCATGGAAGAACAGTGGAAAGATATGCACCCATACGTTGCGCGAGTACCAGTGGGTCCGGACGACGATTGCTTTTTGGCTGAAACCAAGAGTGGAGGCAGCGTGTGAACGCCTTTATGCTGTCGAATCCGCTTGTGTGTACGACCGTACTTCGTAGAACACCATGTCATGCATGCCATGGCTCATCCCTGCCGTTCAAGATGATGAGGATGACAAACTTCCACTGGCCGGTAGCAGCGCACATCGTCGTCGCCTATGTAGCGCATTCTCAGAATTAGGACCGAGCTTAAAATGCAAATCAGATGAATGAACAAGCTCGATAGTTCACGATAAGAATTGTATAGGAATGTGGCGGGTGTTTTCAGATGTTAGCCGGCTTGCTGCCGAAGCGGCATTTATCGGAGTTTCGGAGTTCGAACCTTTAGTTGCACGTGACCAAAGCTGACAAAGCAGCACAAAATCCCACGTCCCGACTAAATTTGAATCATCATCGGCTCTTGCTTTTGTCAAAGACTCCACCGTTAAGCTCGTTGGACAGACGAAGGCGTCCGTTGCAAGATGCAAATCTTCGTAAAGACGTGTGTATACATGCTGCATCTTCGCTTTCTAGTCGTCTAATTATCACCAATAATATAGCCTTACGGGCAAAACTATCACTCTCGAGGTTGAATCCTCCGATACTATCGACAATGTCAAAGCCAAAATTCAGGATAAGGAGGGGTGCGTTTCTTAGTAGCGTTGCGTTTCTGGAGTTATCCCTTATCATTATCCCGTTCATTTTAGCATCCCGCCTGACCAGCAGCGCCTGATCTTCGCCGGCAAGCAGCTCGAAGATGGTCGTACGTTGAGCGACTACAACATCCAAAAGGAATCCACCCTTCACTTGGTTCTGCGTCTTCGTGGTGGTGCTAAGAAGCGCAAGAAAAAGACCTACAACGTCCGTTGCATCGCTCCTCCTTTCCGATCACGATTACTAACAGTCTTCTTCAGACCCCCAAGAAGATCAAGCACAAGCGGAAGAAAGTGAAGATGGCCATCTTGAAGTACTACAAGGTGGACTCGGACGGCAAGATCAAGCGTCTCCGTCGTGAGTGCCCCACCGCCGAGTGCGGTGCTGGTATCTTCGTGCGTGTACACCTCTCTTCGTCGTTATCTCCCTAGCTGATCACTCCTCCTATAGATGGCCTTCCACAAGGACCGCCAGTACTGCGGCAAGTGCGGCTTGACCTACACCTTCCAGCCCGGCACCAAACCTCCTGTCGTTTAAGCGTGTGTGTAGCTTATTTTGTTGTGCTTTCATGTCGCCCTATGCTATGTCGTATGAGGAAATATAATGCTGGCTGTAAATCGTAGTACCAAGTTCGTCAAAGCGAGACTCGCTGAGGAGGCCAAAGCGGTACTTCGGTTATTTTCAGGAGCGCAACTCGCGAATGAGGGCCAGTATCGATTAATAACATTACAGTAATACGTAGGCGTGCTATGGTACTCTACAGAGGTATCTACAACAGAGAAGGGCGGGATACAGTATGGAAAGATGTAGGATAAGATACCTGCTAGCAGCATCCTCTATTAAAATTACGATCATATATCCCGAGGAGTGACGAAAAGGGTACCCCAAGCATCTCACAGGAGTCGTACCTCCCGAAGGCTAGCCTGTACGTCTACCCAGGCTTCGTCATACCCGACGCCGCCCTCAACGTGCTCCAACATAGGAAACACCGCTGCCAGGTACGGGACGAGAGGGTCGGCTTTGGGTGCTGCAGTGGACGACATCACCAGCCGCTGCAACACGCTTTCCTTGCGTACGCCCGATTCAAACGGTGGGGGGACCGAAAGATCGATAGGCAAGGTGAGAGCTTGCAGCTTCATCATCCCGATTGCGAATGTGGCGAGTGAAGATAGTGTCAATTTTGGATCGAAAGGAGACGGCGGTGCGTTGCAGTCGCCTACGAAGACGGTGCCAAGATCGAGGTGAGTGATCTCGGGCCACCATTTCACGAGCGCGTCGGCGTCGGCGTCACACATGAGAGGCGGAACGGTGGTATTGAATGTAAGCCGGCGGAGATGGTGGAGATGCGAGAGGGGAGTAAGATGGGAGAGTGTGAGGAAGTCGGGTCTAGGGAGTTGGCGATTAACTTCCTCGTCTACTTGAGCAGAGACAATAATGGTGTCTAGATCTAAATCATCTATGTGATGTTCTAAGGTCAAATCGTGCAAGGAATTAGATGCTCTCGTTTTGACGGTACTAAATATGGGTGTCCATGGATTAGTGGACTGGGACAGCGCCTCGATATGGAGGGCGGATAGCCTGTCATGTGGTAGACGCGATAAAAGAACATCGACAAGCGCAGGCTCGCCTCTAATCCGTAAACTGTGTAGGGATGGGAATAATAGGCCCTCTGCGCTGCAGGAGGAGACATAATTAAGAAAGTCAGTGCCCGAGAGATGTCCAGCGTGAACATCGAGGTCCTCGAGCAGAGGGAATGCAGAGATGGCAATCAACGTCTCGATGGTTAGAGAAGAACGGGTTCGGAGGGACAAGAGGCGGAGACCGAACATAGATGCAACGACAGCGTTCATACGCGTAGACATCGCCCCTCGGATGCTGAGCTTGTGCAATCTTGGCGCTACTTGTTGGAGGTAGTCGCACACGTCATCGCTGGACTGCGCGTTCCGCTTGAATCCCAAATCAAGGTCGAGTTGTCGAAGATGAGTGGAGATACTCAATGGGATAGTCTGGGGGAATGCGTTGAGAGATGAAGCTCGTACACTCGTGAGACATGGGAAGACGGTTTCGTGGTCATCCCATATACTGGTCAACATGTGAAGGAGTGTTGGTCGAAGTTGTAGACTGTGCCTATGGGCAATATGTCTGACGCGACGTGCGTAGTAACGAAGGACACCAGAATTGAGACTCGATGGTGCGTCACGAACCAATCCCTACAAAAAAACATAGTAAGTAACGAACACATCTATCGGAACAATGATAAGACACACATAAGTACCACTTTTACAAACGACACCAGGAATCAAGTCGAGAAATGGCTTAATAGACGAGAGGTGTCTCCAGAGATGATCGAGTGCAGGATCCTTCCATGCTCTGCAAGTAAGAGCTGCCTTGCCGAGAGTAGGTCTGTCAGTGTCGGCGCAGAAAGAAAAAATGTGGTGGAGAATCTCGTCGATGAGCAGGGCGTGGTGCATCTCTCTCTCTCAAACTAAACTCTCTTCTCCACCTTTTCCGTCGTCCGTCGTGCGGTTGCGGGATAAAGAGACTGGCGCCGAGTTCCAGATATTTTTTTCGTCGAGGCATTTGATCCGATGGTGATTCCACACAGCCTAGACCTCCAAAACCTGAAACCTACAGTATGCGTCATTTGTGCTGTAACTGTTATCACTGGTACGAGCACACTTTATGCAAGCAAAACGATACGAAACATTCCTGTTACCAGACTACACACTAGCAATGCAAACTAAACAGACGTCCGCGTCGAGACCAACCTCAATACAACTCGGATCAGACGCAGTGTGGCGTATGTACCTAATTAAAAGTTCTGAAACCAAACTGGCCGGAGGACGGATCTCATTGAAGCTATCATTCGAAGCAAACACCATCTCGTCTATCCTCTTAGATGCCAGTTATCCATAAGTGATGTACATCTGAGGCTTCCTTACAATTCTCAAGAGCGAAGAGGACGTGTTAGTCTCTCATAGATCTTTGGGGTTGCAAGGGGCACCGTATATGAAGCGAAGAGCAGGTCCGCTTAACCACACATCCAGAGAAGAAATGGAGGTCAAAACACTCCGAGTAGGTTACCAACGTTGTTGTCCCAGACTTAACAATCAGATGGGAGTTGGAGTCCTAGCCTAGCGATGTGGAGGATATCATAGCAAGGAGTGCCTGCTGAGCAAGATAAACACGCATCTGCATCATTCAACAAGGTCGATCCAGTCTCTAAATATGAGTCCTCGAACTTATACTGAGCTGACGATCCCCAAAACGCCACTGGTGGGAGACCAAGAAGCACGAGAGGCGAGACGAGCTTGAAACGGAGATGAAAATATTCCACCGTAGATCTAACTAGCGGCGGAGACCAGCTGCAGCGGGGAAGTTCAAACGGAATGAATTCGGGCGCGTAGGAAACTACGACTGACTTTCTGGCATGGACGACGTCACGACGGCGACTTTTCAATCTTCTGCACGCGTTCATACAGCTCTTGCTTGCGTTTAGATTCTTCAAACTCTTGCTGACGTTGACGCATCTTTTCTGTGCGTCGCACGTCGTCCCGCAAGACGCCCTGGTACATGTTCTAACGGGTATGAAGGGTCAGTAAGTTGTCATAATCGTTTTGAGGAATATCACTTCGTGTTCTTGTTCTTGCTGATGGTGAACTGACCATATTGTGAATCCACTGAATAGTATGGCACCAACTAACGTCGCTTGTGCTCGGCGAGACATGTCTCACAGAGCCACGGTGGGAATGATCGGAGAGTGTTCAACTAAAGTCGTTGCACAACATTGACAAATACTTCTGTGTTCCTTTCCCCCACCTTCCTTGAAC
This sequence comes from Gloeostereum incarnatum, assembly GCA_004338095.1. Lineage (NCBI taxonomy): Eukaryota > Fungi > Basidiomycota > Agaricomycetes > Agaricales > Cyphellaceae > Gloeostereum > Gloeostereum incarnatum. Next base: position 1,721,785 of record RZIO01000009.1, read on the forward strand.
ATTGGCCCGCCTGCTACAGCTCCCCACAGCTGCTTATTGCCTCTGGCGTACACTTTATAGGGCCATAATGGCGTTCTTAAATGTACGACTCAGCTATCTGTATTTCTGGCTCTTCGATTCACGATTGTTTTAGGATTTTGAATTGGCACTGAAGGACGTTGTGAACGCGAAACGATTGTCGGCGTCGAAGATGACAAAACTGACTGAGATTGCGATGAAGTCGATGGATGTGCGTATGTTTGACTATCAAACGCCGTCTTGTGTTTTGACAAAATCCGCGATCCTTTGTCGTCTCTTTTTATAGGATGATACACAGCTTGTGTCTATTCTCTACCGTACCCATAAATCTCTGCCCGCTGCGGCTAAAGTGTCTAGTCTATACGTTTTTGATGCACTCTCTCGCGCTGCTAGACATTCCGCCAACAAGCACAGTCTTATCGCTGACTTGAATTCCAAGAAGGGAAATGCCGCCACCTTCCTCCTGAAAATCGAGGGCGTCCTAGACGGCTTATTCCAGGATATGGTATCCACCGGAACGCCTGAAGCTAAGGTTAGTTACTTGGACCCCACTGACTTTTTGTACATGGTCCATCGGAAATCACTTGCTCGCGCATACCTATCTACTGTCTTCGGCATCATCATCGGTTCAGGCTGCGCAAAGAAGACCTGTATAGCAGCTATCCGTAGTCCCTGTTATCGGTTATCTTCACCGAGTTGCTCGGAAACTCTTTGCCCTCGCGGTAGCTGACTATAGTTTGATAATCGACTCAGTGGACTACGAATCGTTCCATGATAGTGCCCTGTCGATAGCCTCTCTCTGAGCGTCTCAAAATACGGTCACATGATAGTCCGCCGCGGCAACCTTTCTGTTTTCTGAATAAACTTGAAATAGACAATGTCCTAATGTTCTGTCCCCGTCTCCTAGGAAAAATGCCAGAAGGTCCTAGATATATGGGGGAAGGGAAGCACGTTCCCGCCTACAGTTCTGCAACGATTAGGAAAAGTGATGAAGGGAGAGAATGTACAAGGTGCTTATTCCAGTCCCACTTTTTGTCCGCTAAGTATTTCTTTTGTCTACACAATCCCATTTTTTGCGTCAAAATGTTGCGACTGTCAAACTAAAATACGAATTGTGTTTGTTTCTCTCGCAGAACATTCGTCCTCAACGACACCACGGCCGACTGTAGATCCGCGAATAGCTGCGCATGCGCCACCAAAAACAACGACTCCTCCAACGACTCCGCCGACTCCAGCATTAGATCCCCAAGCTGCTCTGCTCGCTCTCCTAACGAAAGCAGTCTCTGTGAATACTTCACATGGGTAAGCTATGTTGCCTTCGCCCTGAAGATCAAGCCACTGACATCACTTCTTAGGCAAACACCAGTAAATACAGCTCAAATTCCGCCACAGGGACAGACGCCTCCACTTGAGGCGTCTCAAGCTTCCCAAATAGCTTTACTTAAACGTCTAACACAGACAGCCTCGTTGGCTTCCGCTACCAGTGCCCCAAACCCTCTAGCATCCGTTCAGAGTCATACACTAGTCTACACTAATGGGTTTCCCGCGGCAGTGATGCCCCCTCCTCATCCTTCACACTCGCCTCCAAATCATCATGAATCGTACACCGGCCCGCCCCGTCGGGACCCGCGTTACGATCGGCATGGGAGCCCCGACCAGGGCAAAGGATATGATAACTATGATGACCGGAATCGTCCACCACGAGGAGGGTTCCGTGGTAGGGGACGGGGTGGTGGCGACTGGCAAGCCGGACGAGACGATCATGACCGCTTCAGGGATGGAGGTACCAGTCGAAGTCCTCCGCCTCGTCGCAGACATAGTCGCTCTAGGAGTCCTCCCAGTAGACACAGTCGGCGCGACACCATAAAACCTTATAGCCCGCCACATAGACCATCGTTGACGAAGAATATCCCTCCTATCACAGCCAGTGGAGGTGCCCTGAAAGACGAGTTTGGCCGTGACATTAGGCCGCAGTCTCAAACGCCTGAGCCTGCTACTGCTCTTCCGTCCTCTGCGGCAGTAGCGGATTCCTCTCCAGGAAACGACAACACGGAGCAGCCCATGGCTGTTTCGCCTCCGGGGAATCCGGTAGAAACATCATCTCCTGCTGTACCTGCCCATAATAATCATGTTCAGACGGCTTTGGCACCATCCATAGCGAACGCACCTTCGTCCGATTCTAGTACCTCTAATATCACGCAGACAACCCCGTCCCAACTGGGTATGGATAGCTTTAACATAGCGATGTTTGATTTTACTTCTCCAGCAGCGTGGGAGAGCCTTGGGAAGATGTGGCAGGTCACCTACAACCAGGCCCCGTCGACTGAACAGCTCATGCAGTTTGTGATGTCAGCGGCAAACGGAATGACCCAGATTCCGGCTGTAACTGTCCCCCAGCAACAGCAACAATGGAGCGCGCACACTCATGGAGGAGTTTATCAGAACCCAGGTTCAAATTGGCGGGGAAGCAGCGAAGTGGCACGTGGTGGATTTCAGGGAGGAAGGGGTGGCGGGTTTAATCGTTCGTCGGGATACTACCAGCAGGGCTATCAAATGTCTGGTTCTGGGTTGTCGAATTCAGATGCGATTGTTTTAGGAGGAGCTTCACAGAATCAGAGTTCATCGACTCCCGCCGAAGATGGTCAACTCGCCGGAACATCAGAATCCGCCGCACCGGCAACGAGCAGTGACGAAGCTCCTCGGGTTGGTAGCGCTGGACGGATGCAAAGAGTGGGGGATAAGTGGATGTTTGTTCGGGACGCGCCAGTGGCTCAAGGAGTTTCGTGATTTGTTATTCTCGTATGTTGTACAAATACCTAGTGATATATATTCTCATCGTCGATAGTATTTTGCCTTCGCATACTTTTCACCTCCATCTCCTTCATCATGACGATTCAATATGGGTTTTCTATGCTTTTCGGGCTTTCCCTACTGTATTCACATCCGTGCTCGTCGACGTCGTAAAGGATGTACTGAGAAGCAGCCTATTGAAGCTAGAGCCAGTAGCCGCATGGGGGACATATTCTTATCATCGGACATAAGTTGGACTTGGTTCATACTAGACACAATTCAACGGTTTTCAACAGAACTACTATACATACAAACGCAGGGACCGAACTGAAAGAAATCGCTTACCTTTATCACGTCTTTTAACTATCCGCTTAGCCGAACCACTCAACGCCGAGAGTGTCGACTTTGCGGAGCACCGAAGGTGAGAATACTCGCTGTTCTTACATTATCACGGACCTTCTGCAAAGAGAGTCAGTGACACAAAAACGGGACGGTGGTATATACTTGCCAAGAACAGGACGACGTTGTCCTCGGTGACACGGAAGTCCTCGACGGCTCCATTTGTGAGAGCGGGAGGCAAGTACCGGTACGTCTCCAAAGGCATAAGGTGAGAGCATGGACCGAGCCACTCCCATCCACCTCCACCCGCTTCACGTGGCTCCCGGAACGGAGGGAAGTCAATGGAGTGCAGACGAGGCCCTTTTCCAACGTGACCATGGGCTGCCTCTCCTTCAATATACAACACCCGGCTTCCCACAACATAGGGACCGCGCTGCACCTGGATCGATGGAACGGATCCCAGATTCTTGAGAACACAGTGCTGTGCAAAGTTGGTCCACGACATCTTGGTGGAACGGTCCTTGCGGGAGTGGATCTTGAAGAAGGATTCTCTAACGAAGAGCCATTGACAAGGAGGGCTGCTTTGTGGTCCGGAGTGAACGTTTACGACGATGACGCGGTTGCTCGGTGAGGCGTAGAATAATGCGTCAGGGTGGGACGCAAACTCAGCGTTGGGAGAGCAGTTGGGGCCGAATCCGATAAGCATCTTGGCCCAAGCTTCAGGTAGCTGGTAGTCTCTGATAACAGTGAGCTTTGACACCTGTTTGATGTGGTAGAGACGCAGAGCCGGGGCGCCACTTGTTTTTCGGGCGGTGATCAATAAGTTTTCATCAATGAATTGAACGTCGAGATCATCAAGCCACTGTTACAGGATATAGTCAGATAGAAATCCCTGGGAAGGAAGGAAGAGAAGCATACGCGGGCGTCGAAGGTGCGCCAGTTCATCAGGAGATGAAGGATCTTCCCACCGACGAATTCAACTGACACAGAGAGTTTGGAGCCAGAGATAGACATCGACAGATGCGCTAAGTGCTGTTTGACCTGCGTATTGCACTCAAAGGACATGTCGGGAGCTCCAGGATGTTTATCGAAGGTCGAGATATTTCGGAAGTTCAAGGATATCCCGATTTGGCCATTGTTACTGGGGAGCACATGAGACGGAGTTCTCAGAGGCATCATGGAATAGTACACTTGCCTGAAGGCGTGATTAGTCACCAGCAGCCCTTGGGATGGGTCGGTGACAATCGACTCAACATGAGACGACTCATAGCGGAAGCGTCGAATCGTGGACGGTGGGCGGTTGGTCCTACCTGAGGGCATTTCACTCAGCTCGAGTGTAGTAAAACCACCATGGTCACGAATCTCATGAAGGAACCCTGCCGACAGACCAACCCGAGCACTACCACGGATCTGAACTTTATACTCGTGCGACCATCTGAGGGACTGCCATTCATCCCTATAGCTTGAGAGAAAGTGAAGGCGAGTGAACGTTGCAACCCTTGACGAAGGAACAAGGCCGTCTGCCATTCCAGAAACTGCTAGTTCGAACTTGTATCGCAGAGACTGGTACTCCATGACCAAAGAGTGGATCCTACGGATAGCCTGGAGATTATTGAGCTCGAATGGACACAACTGAGTGGATGGCGGCGGTAGCAAACCTTACAGGCCCTCCACAAGGAAGGAGGATCTAGATATTCCAGAATTTCGACGAGCACATCGTTGGAGACCCTGTATCGACGAAATGCAGTAAGTCGGCGGGGATACATTCTTGCTTGAGGAATATGATACCTTTAATCCTGAGATGAGGCGAATTTATACGAGGTGCTGTTGGCGTTGTTGACGACGGAGAGACTAAAGAGATAGATACGAACGATTGTCTTTCAAGGGCAGAGGGTCAACTCGTTGTGAACCATTAGACATAATCCTTGTTTCGGTTGTTTCATTGGGCTGTAGGGCGAGGAGAGAGCGTGTTGGTCGACAGGCGGCGGGTGATATGCAATAAAGTCTTTTTTGTGAGGATAATTGAGAAACCTACAGTACTTTAAGGCGATGTCATGTCAACGGGTTTAAAGTTCAGCTAAAGAAATACAGAGTTCGAGGCCATAGCAAGGACGCAAGAAGACCTGCGAATACGGCGGGCGAACGAGACAATAAGAAGCCAGCGTCGGGTATGCACTTCCGTTTTGGGACAGCGCGTATTAGGAAGGATCACTCCAGCAGTCGGGTATGTGTCTGTTGGTCAGAATAATTGAAAGAATAGATTATTGTAGACTATTGTCCTCATGTCGTGAAGGTGATGATGGTCAAAGCTGTTCCATTTCTGGCTGACGATCATGCTGAGTCATCTTTGCACCGCCAATCTTTACTACACGTGCATCGCTCATTGTACAATTGAACTTGTGCTGTGATGGTTTGCAAGAAATGTGAAAAGGTATGCTTTCATTTCCCTTTTTGTTCTAGAATTCTGATTCCGAAGCCTCGTTCAGAAACTGTCCAAGGTTGCCGCCCCGGATCCGTTCACTTCTAGCTCAAGTAGCATAAAGGACGGCTCCCGGAAGGTAGGAGAGAATAAACTCCTAGGCCACCCAGGAAGAGCCAAGAACCGTTTCCAGGTGCGTAGGACTAGTTCATATCCTCCAGATCAAGTCCTGACCATCATATCTTAGCCTTACCAAGGGAAGTGTAAGGACTGCAAGCAGTCCGTAACACAGAATTCGGCAAAGTATTGTCATGGTGCGTACTTGTATCTCCATGTCTTGACGTCTGACCGACTTGTTGGCGCTAGGCTGCGCATATAAGAAAGGGCTGTGTTCCATATGCGGGAAGCAAATACTGGATACATCTGGCTATGTGATGTCCAGTAAGTGAGGAGATGGTCTATGACCCTCCGACGGACTTGTAGCAATGTCTTTTGTATGTATCTCCTTCACTAGAATGTATTTTGACGCTCTCGGCCTACAGACACTATTCTCTATCCGTTATTCCCCCACGATTCTCGGGCTTTGCAACGCACTTGTGAATCTTCGGAACCGGCTGTCTTGGTCAAATCTCAATCTCAATGCGGGTGTATCCAGCCGCAGCAAGTGTTATACTCGCATCTACAGTCGGGACTCAGTTCCGTGGAGTAAAACATTGCCATCATGCTTCTGACGCTTCGAAGATACCCACGGAACGAGACGTCGTCCGTGGACCGGCCTCTCGTAGTAAGACACGCATTGCTGAATAGTCATATCCCGACCGAGGCCATCTTTCAGCTGTCTCTCAATCCCCGCTCGATCTGTCAACTCGGTGTCTAGGAAGTCTTCTGACTTTGCTTTGCAGTCACCTTGCACTCACGATCTGGTCGCTGATTTTGCGGATATTTGTCAGGTGTGCTTTCGGGTCGATATAAAAGCAAGCTGTTGCTATTCATCATTTCTTGACCATCCCTTCATCTGCTTTCATTTTCCGCCGTTGTCATTTACACCTGCCAACCCTCACACTCCTTTCACCTGATATCATGGTCAGAATCCACTCCTCTTGTGTCCTTTTAGGACTTGCATTCCTTTCGAAGAGCATTGCTGTCGTTATCGACATGGAAGGTCTTCCAGAAACAGGGCTCGACACCTCAGCCTGGGTAACTGGCGAGCTTCCGCCACTGACAAGTCTGTGGTCTGCCAACGACTTCCAAATTGCCGCAAAGAATAGACTTGCCGCTCGTCGTTACGGTCAGTCAATCCCGTTCTTTGCTGAAAATTACTGGCTCTGATGCTACCTCTGTAGCTTCCTACAGAACGGGTGCTTTGGATGAGGTCACCTATCAGGCTAACTTGAACATCTGGAAGCAGATCAGACTCAACGGATATAGCTTCAGAGACGTCTCTAACGTGAACATTGGGTAAGCGCCCCGCCACGACCATCGCTTTCGTTCTGTAACTGTTTCTGACAGCACAACCATTCTCGGCTACAACTTCACGGCACCTTTTTTCATCGCGCCTGCTGCTAACGCTGGTCATACCAATTCTTTGGGCGAGTTATCGCTTGCTACTGCGGCGGGAAAAGCTGGTATCCTTTATGCCGTAAGGGTGTTCGTGCCAATTATCCGAGCGCAGTCAGTTCTAATTCCTGAATATTTTGCCCTGTACAGCCAAGTATCTCAGCGACCCGTGGACTGGAGGAAATTGCGGCGGTCCGTCTTGACAACCAGACTATGTTTCACCAGGAATATATCTGGGATAACCGCACCCAGCTACTGGATGAACTCCGGCGCATAGAAGCCAGTGGTTTCAAGGCTATCTTCCTTACTGTGGACAATACTGGAATAAGCGGTATCAGGTGAGACTATCGGAATGTGCTTCTCTTCACAATGCATATTAAATATTCTATGACAGAACCCGTTCTCTTCGCTTCACTGGGGGATCCGGAGAGTTTGTATTCTTTCTTATGCACATATTCGTGAGGTTCTTACTAGCCATTGCTGTCAGGTCAGCGCACTCTGCCACCTTCGATTTCGACGCCCTGTCAGAGATTCAAAGCTTGACTTCCCTCCCTGTGGTTCCAAAGGGAATCAAGACGGCTCGAGACGCGCGCACCTGTCTCAAGCTCGGCTTCCCAGCTATCTACGTGTCCAACCATGGTGGTCGTAATCTTGATGGTGCTCCTACCGCGGTCGAGATCCTCCTTGACATCCGCAAGAATGCCCCGGAAGTCTTTGAAAAGATGGAAGTCTATGCTGATGGAGGGGTTAGACGTGGCAACCATGTCATCACCCTCCTTGCCCTCGGCGCCAGAGCGGTCGGATTGGGTAGGAGTCCGATGTTCGCGAACATTTATGGTGAAGCGGGAGTGTCGCGTTTAATCAATATGCTGACGACTGAGATACGTACGTTCCCGACGTCCCATTTATCGTCCGCATATTCGTTAATGATTTCGCCGATAGAGACAACAATGTCGTTGATGGGAGAATCAGATGTTAGACGGATAAACTCGTCCTACGTGGGTTCTTCAGTCGACTGACAGATTTCGGTCTTTCGCTGACGTCCCCCTCCAGGTCAATACAGCTTTTATTGAAAACAACTTCTTCATCTAAAAATATCCCGCGCCTAGCCTTCTGGCAATCTGACTCTCGAAAGCTCTCTCGGAGACTCGGACCTCTATACTTAAACTGAATTTACCAAAATGTTAGCCTTTGCTTGAATATGTCGCCATACATGTACGTACGTATGTACAATAAAACGAAGCTAGCTGGTCAACAATGCAAGAAAGAAATGGTTCAGAAACCACATCATGATCCAGTGATGTACAAAAAACATATGCGAGTATGGGAAGTATGGACTGTGGACTTAAGTGAGGAGGGGAATAAAGATGCAGACAGGAAAGCGTATTGGAAAGCGAGGTAGAATAATCAATCAACAACATAAGTAGGACAGGTTTGCAGCGACGAGTCTCGTAAAGAATGGATAGGTTTATACGTCAAGGACGACGGCATGTCTATGATGGGGGAAGTCTAAGGGCGCATAGTTCATTTGTGTAGTAGGTTTTCAACTCTGTGGGAGGGAGATAGAGGCGGAAGTATTGGTGAGGGTGCGGGGATTTTGTGTCTGCCGCTTAACTTGGGCCTCCATCTTCACTCGTTGCTTGCGAACTTCATCATCCTTAAGCTTCATCGAAGAGACCAACGAAATAAAGCCGTCTGACGATGGCGGGAACCAAGTGGGGCTTGGTCGTTTGAGCAGTTCCAAGGCGGCTTCTTCGCTCTTGCATTCCAATATCGCGCGACGGCAGCAGTAGATAACAGCGAGTCCAACACGTATGAGGAATGGTATACCTACAGTCAAAATTGTAAGCGAACAGGGTATGGAAATGGAGTAATGGCATCGGCAATACCTTCAACCAAGAAAATATCCCAGGTTCTGTTCAGGTAGTCGTTAGGCACAATTCCAGCAAACAGGGAGCAAAACCTGGCAGACAGCGCTATATCAGTACCAGGCATCATATGGTTGGTTACGACGTACCATGGATGGCAGATCTTGCTAGGGTTGATACTCATGTCTATAAGGAGCTTCTTGAACACCTGAGTGTCATTGACCTCGAGCGCTTTGCTGAACAACGCCGAATCAACCTCCAATTGGGTAGTATTTGAAGAGAAGAATGGTCGAAGATACGTGTCCATCAACGACACAAACAGCCAGAACGCATCCTCTTCTGGCGAGAGTAGCAGCAAGTGTCCTGCGATCAAAGTCAAACCTAAAAAACCGTGTAAATTTCAGTGACGATTGTTCATATTAATAGACGTAAGGATGCCCGTCGTACCAGTGTTGTATTGGAGATCTGGAACCATAGTCAGGTACGCCTGCAACAAAGATAGCAGCGGTCCCTGAGTGCTCAGCAACTGTGGGTGATCCGCAAAACACCGCTTGACGTCTCGCTCGATATCTCCAAACGCAGAGACTCGTCCCCTCTTACCCAACTGCACATAAACTCCCGCAACCTTCCTCACTTTCGAGTCCATCAAATGCGACCACACTTGATATCTCACTGACGAGGGTACACCTTCAAACACTAGCTTTCGCATCTTCTTGTTCTTCTTCGCCTGTGACGCCGGCACAGAAGACATGAGCGAGACCCATTTCTGCTCCCGATGTCTGTGAGCATCGATTGATGCCTCTGATTCCGTCGCCTTGTGGTTCTTTTGCACTCCACCAGGACCTGAAATGTCAGAAACAGTGGGTGAACGAGGAGGATTCGAGGACGACATTGACATAGCACTGTCCGCCCTCAAAAAATTGGCGCCGAAATCCGGCTTTGTGTAATCGGACTGTCCACCCAGAGCGACGGAGTCTTCGCTGGATCGCTGGGACTGCACCTGTGGAATGGTCGGCCGGACCAGTTCGAAATCTGTATCCTTCACCTGTACTGTCTCGCCATCTGTCGTAGGTAGAGAGCTCACACTGTCTTGGCGATTCTGGCTGCGGCGAATGTTTGGAAGGGACAATTTTGTCCGCAATGATGGCTGTCGTTGTCCTGGGGCAGGAGAAACAACCTGGGAACGAATGCTGCTGAACGACGTGCGTTCACTCTCTACCGATGGTCGGGGCCAGGGTGCTGAGACGGAAGAGTCGGTAGTGGGGTCTCTCGAATGGCGGCTCGTGGTGACTGACTGCATAGACAACTGCTTTCGGAGACGCGAGGGTGACGTACTCGTAGAAGATGATGGCGGGGGACTCGAAGGTCCGGTATTCCGCGTTGTGATAGTTGGCCGTATTGGACCACTCTGTTGCGCTGAAGGAGATTCATTCAGGGTGGTCATGGAATGTATGTGTCTCACTCCAAACGACGATGAACCGGTGGCCATCGCTGGCGAGGGCAGGACAGGGGATTGGATGAATCCAGTCCCGGCCAACGGCGTCTTCAGCGGGGAACCAACGACGCGGTTATTGGATGGCAATGAAAGTGGTGAAGGCGCATGTGCAGTACGGAGCTTTGACATTGACGAGGGCTTCTTAAGGGCGGGCAAAGATGCCGACGGCGGAACAGGCATTCCGAGTGTCGATGCAGGCTCCTGTGGGCGTTCAAGTGGCTTACCACCTTCTTCACGGCTATGGAGGTCGAAACTTAACAACTCCATAAGCTATTCAGGAGGCCGAGCTGCTCACCTTTGTTGACCCGTCGGGGAGGCCGGCGAATTATTGAACCCAGAGAAACTCCTCGACCTCGGTCTAGTAGTTCCAGCTTTGGGGAAGAAATTTGCCCTTGGAATGACGCCAGCTTTCCCACTGACACTTTCAGAAGATGCCGACTTATCGTTTAATGGTGTCCCGATTCTTGGCGGTGCAACTGCGCCGACTGCAGGGGAGGCTGTCAGCTGTCTCGGAGGCGGTGGAGGTAACCTTGGGGGATCCACGCTGAACAGGATTGGTACAGGTCCAGAAGAGCTTCCCAAATCCGCTTCGACCCTCCCGTAGATCGTCAACCCGTAAGGCCGGTACTGCTGATGATGAAGGGCCATGTTTAGGACATTGGCGGCGATCGCACCAGGATGGGTGGGCCGAGGCTGCATTTGTTGAGACTGTTCGCGAACGGGGTCACGGATATACATCGGACCGGCAGAGGCTGCGGTGGGTTTGGGTGCATTGGGATGCGGAAGGAAGAGGCTTTGACGTTGTCCGCCTGGTGAGGTATCGGAAGCATAGCCTCTGAGTTCAGAAAGAGAGGGGCGGGGGACATGCGTTGGTGGAGGAGACGTGGTAGATGCCGATGGCGGAAGAGGCGCGAGGTCGGTAGAGGGATACGATTGCTCCAGCTCGGACGGAGCTGCAGTAGGAGGGGGTGTCGGAGAGGAAGAGCGGGATGAGTCAGATCCCTCTTCGGGATCTTGTGCCGTTGATTGTCTGGCATGCACTGGAATCTCCTCGTCATCCTCAACGACTATGTCACGCCCGAACTCCCTCGAAACCTTCTTGTCCCTTGTCTGAGTCTCTTGTGTCTGCTCATCTTCTTCTAGCACCGCGTTCTGTGCCACAGGTGACGACTTATCATCTTCAAGGCGCTGTCTGATCGCACTAGCTGCTCCAGATGAGAAAGATGTCATACTGTACGATGGCGAAAGCACTGAGCCGTTCGCCGAGGTAGTAGGCGACGAGGCAGGAGAAGCCCATCGTGTATGCAACAACGGCGATCGGTGATCAAAATCTAGTGTAGTCGGCCTTTTTTGATTCCGTTCCTGCTGGCCCTCAACATTCAATAATTTATTGGCAGCATCGGTGTCTACGGAGAGGGATGTTCCCTCCTGAGCATATACAGACGCATCAGATGCGACCGAGTGGGTAGGGGAAGGGGGGGAAACAATGTTGGTTGAATACACTGATGCATCTGAGTTGACAGATGCTCGTCGCGGATCCGCAGGAGAGGCATTGTTCGAGTAGATGGAAACGTCAGAGTCGATGGATCGCGTGCGCTGAGGCATCGGCGGAACATCT
>RZIO01000009.1:1733913-1750530 GCA_004338095.1 Gloeostereum incarnatum
GGTGGGAAAGTTGAGAGAAACGCGATGCTCGTGACGCGAGGGAGTAGCGTGAGTATCGGTAATCATCATAGATATCCCAGACGTCGTCGGAATGCTTTGTCGACGCTGATGGTGCAAGGGACGGCGCAATGGAATGAGCGAAGGACTGCCGTCTTGGGTTTGGCAAAGACTCGGAATCGTTATCAAACGAATGCTTCACCGGTGACAGTGGTTCAGTCAATTGGGAAGGAGCGACGGAAGGGGGGTCACTCGAAGAGGAAGGAGCGACCGGGAAGGTCGAGATTCCGAAGGTAGAGTCTCCGTGGGCAGTCTCTGTGCTGTTCTCTTCGGTGTTCATGTCATCACTGTCCGGAGATCTAGCCATACTCCGAACGCTGTACCGACTACTAGTGGAAGACCAATCATCGCCGTCGTCACCGCCCTGCAACAAGGAAAGCCCGATGCCGGAGAGACCCATGCCAACGTCTCCTTCAGACATCGCTTCGGACAGGCGATTGTCATGATCGGGAGAAGGTGAACTGTAAAGGAGAGATTCGGGCGGAGACGGCGATCTACGGGTCACCGACAGAGGAGGGGAAGCAGGGGGTGGTAACCGTGACCGTGACGGCTGGGCGGCTATTGGCGGGGGTGTAAGAGCAGCCGGAGGTGGTGTCAGTGCTCTTTCGATCTTCGCTGGTTGAGGTGTAGGGGACGAAGCTTGGCGTCGCGGAGGAGGGAGAGAAAACGTAGCCAGCTGGGGAGATGGTTGAGGAGAGAATTGGAGCTTCTTGGGGCTGATCATGAGAGGAAGCGTGGTATTCGTATTCAGGAAGGAAGGGGAAAGCAGCTGAGAAGGGGATTGACTAGGGGAGTACTGAGACGTTTGCTGTAATGGTGGGGTAACAATTACAGAGTCTGAGACGGTAGATGAGGAAGAGTGGCTCATGGAATGCGAGACGGTAGCTTCATCGTCCGTTGTTGCTGTTGAAGGTCGAGAAGATCTGGCGAGAGAAGAGCGGCGAGAACCAGCGAGCATAGACATCGGCGACGGAGACTGTATCACAGTCGGGGTCGGAGACTTGGCGGTGGCCGTCAAGGAACGTCGAGTCATGACAGGCTTCTTGAGCTTCCCATGAAATCGAACATGGGCTCCGTGAAATCGACCGACAACCCCTTCGCAATAGCCCTGTAGAAGACACTTGAGAGACAATAGAACATATCATTGCCGATATTGCTTACCAGATACATTCCTTCTGGATCATTGAGCTGCATGAGTACTGTGATTTCGTCTCCCTACATAGTTGGTCATTCAGCTGTCGGATAAATGGCTCCAAAAGCAAAACCATGAATACCTGGAGAAACATAAGGTCTTCAGGTGATTCTGCTACACAGTCTTGGGCTGCCGAGCATTTTCCTATCCCACCTTTCGCAGCGAACCTCGTCCACCTTGCCAGCTCGGTAGCGTCCATCGTTAATTAGTATAATTAATGGGTCGAGATACAAAAGAGTGTGGGTGTCGAGTACCGAGCTGCTTGCCTGGATCCGAGGCAGTGAGAAAAAAAGAAGAGGAATTATTATGCCCGCTAATCGTAGCGCCGCACGGACCCAGTTGTGTCCAGGGGGAGCGAGTCCGACAGACAGAGGAATTTCCAATGGAATTTTTGGTCCTGAATATTCCAGGAGGTCCATGGACCTGTGACGTGACAATCCATGTCGCGTCAGTCACACCACTTATGTAATATCTCTGACCATAAGACGCGATGTTTGTCCCTATTGAGTCGCAATAACCACTTCTACCACGACCATGGCAAAGAAGGCGGCAGCTCCCAAAAGCAGGCCCAAAGACCAGCCTTCTATCCGAGGCTTCTTTGGAAAAATGACACCAACTCCAGACCCTGAAGAAGCCGTGGCAGCAGCCTCAGATTCTTCTTCTTCAGAATCTGACTCTGAAGAAACACCAGCAACCACACCAGCCACCAATACCCCTGTGACCACCAAGAAGTCGAGTGGAAACAGTAAGGACAACAACGCCGGCTCTAACTTGCCACCCATCCACCAGATTCCAAAGATCTTTGATGACCTTGTCAGGCGCACGCCCAAACTCGATCAAGTCGTCGAACGCGTCTCTGGACGCAAACTACGCGTCGCGACCATGTGTTCCGGCACAGAGTCGCCGCTTCTCGCTCTCGAACTCATACAGAAAGCTCTCAAAGAACAGCGCGATGTCTCGCTCGAGATTGAGCACGTATTTTCGTGTGAAATTGAGCCATTCAAGCAGGCCTACATTGAGCGCAATTTCCATCCACCTCTCCTTTTCCGTGACGTCTGCGAACTCGGCAATCCAAAGGCGTAAGTGCCCGCATTTTGTTTTTTTGCTTCCGATATCTCATTGTCCATGATAGTCACACTGCATATGGAGCTTTGGCTCCCGTCCCAGGAGATGTAGACATCCTCATCGCAGGCACTTCCTGCGTCGACTACTCCAATCTCAACAACGAGAAACAAGATATCGAAGCCAACGGTGAATCCGGTCGTACTTTCCGTGGCATGTTGTCATGGGTGACCAACCACCGCCCACCCATTGTCATCCTCGAGAACGTCTGCGGAGCTCCCTGGCCTCGCGTCTGCGAGAAGTTTGAGAAGCATGGCTACAGTGCTACCTATACTCGAGTCGACACGAAACAATACTACATTCCTCACACCAGGACGAGAGTATACCTCGTCGCGGTCGATAAGCGCAAATCGAAGCTCCCGGATGAGTGGAAGGACATGCTTATCAATAAACTCAGCAGACCCGCGAGTTCCACGTTGGACGCGTTCTTACTGCCCAGCGACGATCCAAGAATTCATCTCGCAAAGCAGAAGTTGGTTCAGGAGAGTTACAATGCTGCAGATCGGAGAACTGGAAGAACAGATTGGGCTAGATGCGAGTCTAGACATCAACGTACACGTCTCGAGGATGAGCTAGGTCCAAAAAGGCCTCTTACTAGTTGGGATGAAGGTGAGTTCTTTTAGTTATCTCGCAGTTCCTTCTCTGAACGAGTCGTCGTATTTAAGGAGGATTTTGTAAGCTGCTCGATTTCGGTTGGGGTGACTGGGCGAAAGGTCAAGTGGAGCGGGTATGGGATCTCATGGACATTTTAGTCCTGCAGAGTGCAAAGGAAGGTATAGACCCCTCCTACAAGACGTATGCGATCATCTCTCTCGTACATTCTCTATCTAACATGCTTTTTTTCAGCCAAGTCTGGAATCTCTCGCAAAATGTGGACCGAATGGGACACGCCAAGCTTGGTATTTGCCCTTGCCTTACGCCTTCCATGATCCCCTACATCACCAACCGCGGTGGCCCCATGGTGGGTCTGGAAGCACTATCTATGCAAGGACTCCCCGTCGACAAGCTCTTGCTCACTCGTGAAAGTGAGGATCAACTTGCTGATTTGGCTGGGAATGCCATGTCTACCACGGTAGTCGGGGCCGCTATCCTCGCGGCTCTAGTCGTAGGCAGGAATTTGCTAAAGGCCGGTGACGACAAAGAGAGCTACGAGAAGAAGAACACTGGCCTGGACGCAGAACAAGATGAAGAAGCCATGGATGTCGATCTTCCGGAGAGCGAGAACCTTGTCGTGGAGGCTGAGAACACTATCGTTGGTACCGAGCAACTCGTCACTCAACCTCTTGATCTCGCCGCATCCTTGTCATGCTCACTTCACGAGCTGCTTTCTGAAGCTGAGAAGAGTGCACGGTACTGTACATGCGAGGGCCGTGTCGACATCACAACCCGAGAGGTCGTTGAATGTATCGACTGCGGACAGACATCCTGCGCCAAATGCGGTGGACGTCCGGAGCACAACGTTCAGCCCAAGGAGCTTCCAGACGGCGGTCGACTCCAACCGCTAGCGTTCTCCAAGCGGCTGAAGGACGCTCTCCCGATGTGTCTCAAGCTGCACGGTGTATCTCAAGAGGTACTCGACGCGATGAAAGACGCTTCAGGTGCCAACATACCGAAGAAGAAATGGGCGAGCTGGTCCGCCGCAGTCGTGCGGGCTTCGCAATCTGAATTGCGTTTCTCAGAGCTCAAGAGGCAGGAGATTTGGAGTGTTGTTTTCCGCTCGCCGGCGGCCTACCTCGAACTGCTTCTCCACCCGAAGCAGCCCGAGTGGCGTCTGTACGCCCTTCCCGAGGAGAGCGAACCTGCGAATGCGGATATTAGAACCGTCCTCGAGGCTCCTTTTGCTAGGTTCTCTTGCACGGAGGACCTGGTGGTGGGAAAGATGGAGATTGCTTTACCTTACACCACGACCGTCCCGGTAGTGCTGAAAGGTGCAGGAGAGCTTGTTCCAAGCTGGGAGGCTCGCCTGGGCTTGGTCGGTGAAGAATACAAGAATAAGCAGGTGTATTCCCAACTCGAGATATCCGTGCGGGATGAGGAGGATGCGACGAAGTTTGATCGAGATGTTACCGGTGTATACACGCTTTTGGACAAGTGTGGGTCCGCTAATGGGGCGTTGCATAAACGCCAGCCAAAGGAGGCGGACGGTGACGTTCCCCCGATCTTTTTGTTGTTCGATCCATTGAGGACGAGCGACACGGAGGATGCTTTCGTGTTTTCTATAAGCAAGCGGAGGTACGAGTTTGGGGAGACGAGACCTATCGTTGCCAAGCTTGCTGCTAGCTGGAGACAGTCCGATACGGCAGAAGAAACCATCAACTGTCTGCTTCCCTGTGTGTGGACTGAGACGGATGAAATCAAGTTGCTGGTAAGTCGTCCAATTTTTATCACGATCCAGCCTGATGTCTTTCCCTCATAGCCCGCGGAAGGCCACGAAGCTACGTTCGGAATTCCAGGGAAATCCTTGGAGATCTCTGCCTCCCATACGGACTGTCAAGCTGCCAGCGCTGTTCTCGTTTGTAGTGTTCCTCTGCGAGGCGAAGCTGGCCCGGAGTGGCCGCGAGGCTTGTGGCAAGAGGTCGACAAGGTCCATGAGCGTCTTACGTTCAAGGCGCTTGCGTGGATCTTAGAACGAGTCCAGACAGTCGACGATCAGTTCAGCACTTGGCAGGACGTTCCTCTGCCCGAAGACTATGACCACCATCATGCCAACTGTGAGCGCTGCGCTCCCACTGCTCCTGCATTGAAATGGGTGAAAACTGGAACTAAGACAGTTGCTGTCGAGGATCCCGTCCAGGCTGGACACTACGAAAGGAGCTTGAAGAGGCGCCCGAGCCCCTACGTCACCCAGCTCAAGCTGTCCGAGAATGATATCGGCGTCGTCAGAGTCGGCATCAACGTTCCATCCCTCCTTCATCGTGCTTTGTCACGACTCCCTACGGTCAACCGACCCGAGAAGCCAACGCTGTCGTGGAAGGTGAACACGAACTTCGTTCCTGCTGCGAGCATGAACTTCCCTGCATTCGTGATCAAGAGCAACAAGAAAGACCCAGAGCGTGCCCAGCCACCTCATTTCGAGACACCGTTGAGGAAAGAACAGCTTCGCTCGCTAGGATGGATGTTAAGACAGGAGGCTGCGGATGCAGCTCCATTTGTGGAAGAGGAGATCTCAGAAGCGATCTTAGATCCATTGGGGTGGAGAGCAGAGGGTCGTGCTCGCAGGCCCGTCAAGGTTCTCGGAGGAGTTCTAGCCGACCAAGTAGGGTACGGCAAGACAGCTATCACCCTTGGTCTCATCGATTGCACATTTAAAGAGACGAAGAAGGAATTCAAGAAGGTCGGTCGCATCCCAGGCAAAGTCTCCCTCCATGCCACCCTCATCGTTGTTCCTCCGCACTTAACAAGACAGTGGAACTCGGAGGTGAGAAAATTCGTTGGAGAACAGTACAACACGCTTGTTTTGTCCACTGTTGCCGACCTCAATGGCGCAACGATTGAAGACTTCCAGGACGCTGACATCGTCATTGTCGCCTCGAACATCTTCAAAAGTCCGAAGTATCTCGAAAATCTGCAGGCTCTCGCTGCGTCTGGAGAGTTTCCGACCAAGGAAGGTCGCCACTTTAATGCCCATCTGGACAAGACGTTGGAATCGTTGAAGAAACAAGTTGATTGTCTTCAGGACGAAGGCGCCGTCGCTGTCCAGAAAGAACTACTTGAAGCTCAGAAGAGAGGTGAAGTCTTCCACGGATCAATCATCGATAAGGTACTTACTCCCAATATCCCACAGCTGATGAACAGGCCAGAGCCGAAGCGGAGCTCGCTCAGAGCAAGCGGCTGAAAGGCAAATCGTACCGTGAAGCCGCAAGCAAGGCCGAAATCACGAAGGAGAAGGCTCAAGGTCCTGCGAAACGGACCCCTTCCGGGCTAAAAGTGGAGGTTGTGATTACCAGCCGCCGCTCGAGCGGCTCACCGTCAGGCTCGTCTTCTCCCGGGGAGGCATCTGGCGACGAAACTGTGACCTCTGGTCGGGAACGGCGTGCTACTGTCCGCAAGTCCATTGTTATTTCGGACGATGAAGAAAGCGACGTTGCTCCTAAGAACGCACCAGCGAAGAAGGCAAAAAAAAGTGTGAAGGGGAAGGGGAAGGGAGGGAAGCCTGCTAAAAGAAAGCGGCCCAACAATTACGACGATGACGACGATGACTTTGTGGGCAGTAGCTCTTCTGACGAGGAGATGTCGGACGCGTCAGCCGCCTCTTCCGATAACGAAGAGAGTGATGTGCCCCAAAAGAAGAAGCCCAAAGTCAAGGCCAAGGCTGCACCGAAGAAAGCACCTCGCAAGAAAGCTGGAACCCCAAGCAGTAGCACCGCCGCTTCCGACGATGATGCCATGGATGTCGATCAACCTGAGGAAAAGCCAAGGAAGAACGGCGTGAAGCGCAAGTCCACAGGCGATGGTGACGAGCCTCCTGCGAAGAAGCAGAAGCGCGCGGACTCTGACCCATGGAAGCTCGGGACGAGGAAGGTACAGGATGACTGGACGCAAATGAAGGCGCCACCCCTGGAGATGTTCCACTTCTCGCGGACGGTTGTGGATGAATACACTTATCTCGATGGGAAAGTGCACTCGCTGGTCACAAGGCTTACTGCTGGGCGTAAGTGGGTACTTTCTGGTACTCCACCAATCCACGATTTCGGTGCCGTCAAAACGATTTCAGCCTTCCTCGACATCCACCTGGGTGTAGACGATGATGCTGAGGGTCAATCTGCTGAGGTTAAGAAACGTCGACGAGAACAAACTGGCGCGTCTTTTCCCTTTAAATGTCTGCCTTCATCCTCTAATATATACTGTTTAGGCGCGGAAAAGTTTCATTCTTTCCGAGAGGTTCACAGTCTCGAATGGCACGCACATCGCCACGAAGTGGGTCAAAACTTCCTGGATCAATTCGTCCGACAGGTATGGCCCTTTTTGTACTCCTGATCATTCTTTAATATTGTGACGATAGAACATTGCTGAGATCGACGAGATACCTTGGACTGAGAAACAGCAGCCAATCGTACTTCCGGCAGCTGAACGGGCAATCTACTTAGAGCTTGAGCACCATCTCCGTGCTGTCGACATGACCATCAAACGAGGCAAGAAGACCGAGAGTGATCGTGAGAAGAGGTTGGCCCAGTCACTGGGAGAGAGCAAGTACGTTCACCACAAATATCCATGCCGATCAATGATTCACAGAATTCAATAGGACGGCTGAGGAGGCACTACTCAAGCGATGCTCACACTTCGATCTCGACACTTCCAATGACAACGCTATGAAGGCCTGCGATGTTATTGTCAAGGAACGCACTAAACAACTCGAAGAATGCAAGGCTGAGATGCTCCAGGGTATCAAGGCCGGACTCAAGCGAGAGCAGAACATGCCGAAAACTGGAAGTGAATCGCTCTTCAATGAGTGGATCCGCTTCTGTCGTGCTGGCGAGGTAGACGACAAGGAGGCCTCCGACATCATCGTTGATCTCATCGAACAAGCTGGCGTAGGGGCTGTAAAGGCCAAGAAGAAGGATGAGAAGGCAGACAAGGAGCTATCCAACAAGGAGAAGGAAGCTGTCTGGGCCCATCGCGAAAAGACGCATGAACTCCGAAAGTTGCTAAAGGAGCTGGTTGGCCGGGTACGATCCTTGCGATACTTCAGCGTTGTCCGTGATCTTCAAAAGCAGGAAGGTGCTCCTCTCGCAATCAACTGCCCTAGCTGTGAACGTGAGAGTGTACGTATCGACGAAGCCGCGGTTCTATCCTCTTGCGGACACATTGGTTGCGAGTCGTGCGTACGTTCGTGTGCGGAGAAGGAGGAATGCGTGTATGCCGCTTCAGGCTCATGCAAGTCGGCAGCCCGCGTTCTGAACGTCGTCAAAGCAGATACGCTGGGAACGGATGACGTAGAGCGAGATGGACGCGGCAAACACTTCGGAATGAAGCTGGAAAAGGTGGTAGATTTAATCAAGTACGTGACCTCTTACTTCGAGTGATTGGCACTTTCTAATTGATACGTCTTGCAGAAACAAAATTGACAAGAGCGAGCGAGTTCTCGTTTTTGTTCAGTTCCTCGATCTCATGAAGAAAGTCACTGAGGCGTTCACTCACCATAAGATCAAGTTCCTCGAAATCAAAGGCACCGCGACTCAAAAGAGCAAGAACCTCGAAGCGTTCCAAAGCGACAGCAAGGAACGAGTTCTGCTCTTGAATGTCATGGACGAGAGCGCGAGTGGCGCCAATCTGACCTCCGCCAACCACGCCATCTTTATTTCTCCCTTACTGGCTCCTTCGAAGGAAATCTACCAGGCATGTGAGACGCAGGCAGTCGGTCGATTGGTCAGATACGGGCAATGCAAGCATGTCAATATCTGGCGATTCTTGACGAAGAATACAATCGACGAAGAGATCTTTGAAGATCGGACGAAAGAGATAGCCGCTAGTTCTCGTTAGACATTTTATCTGTAGACCGCATCTTATTTTATTTGGTTTGTATATATATACTCTTGTATTTTTACACTCATTCATACTTCGGGCGAGTAATTCGCAGCTGAAAGTGGAGGTCGGAGGCCAGTCTGCAGGATCGGCAAGGTCTCAGTGTCACAGTGAGGATAGCTAAGAGCTTGGAGGTAGGATAAGACGGGATTTGATACACTGAGATGCAAACATACAAAGCCCGATACGGATGCACATTGCATTAAACTCGAAACACGTTCAGCCTGCCATCCCAAGCGCAACTTGCCATAACTCCGTCTTCAAACAACGACCATCCACAACCGACAACAAACTCGGTATGGGGATCGTGGATGTACATTAACTGAGGTCCCGGACCAGACGTATTCCACCTTGTGAAGAGACCGCGTCACTGGTGAAGCTGCAACGCAAATAACATGCACTCACACTCGGCAGGTCATATCGTAACTCGCACTGGCCAGTACGTTCGGCCTGTGGGGATTCCATTGTACCTTTCTGACAGCGTACTCATGCCCCGGAAGCTGCCCCTCGCAGACTCCGCCCACTTGATCTTTTCCTATCATCCGGCAGTCCCACACTCTTATCATCTTGTCAACTCCGCCCGAGGCAATTGTGAAGGGCTTGTACTTGTTCCAGTCAATCGACAGAACCTCTGCACCCGATACTGGTACAGTTAAGACAGCAGAGGATACTGGATTGGTGAACGAATTGGAAGTGGGTGCGTAGGAAGGAGAACGTAAGTCAAAAAGCTTCACTGTCCCGTCCGTCGAGCACGTCGCGACAATGTCGGGTTGGTGAGGAGAGAAGAGGGCTTGATAAACGCATGAGGAATGTGCTTGGAGTGTCATTAAGGATCGTGGACGATCAGGTGTCCAGAGTTTCACAGTTCCATCCCAGGAAGATGACATGAAAGTGTCCTTCTTCAGGTTAGACCAGTCTATAGAGAAGACTTCGCGTGTGTGTTCGTGCCAGGAGCGAATTGCAAAGTCCTACGAATGGGTCGGATCACCTCGTGTCTCAAAAGAGAGAGCAACCCCGACGAACCTTCAACATAACGTCCCATAACCTGATCGAGCCATCACCAGAAGCAGAGACAAGCTGGTTCTCATGAACCTCAGACCACGCAACATCATAAAGTGCGTCTTGAGTCTCAAAACTGGAGCACAGTCAGTTGAAAGACTAGTTCTTGGACTCTAGACTTGATTCACAATTTATCCAACTGAAGTCCTTTTGTCAACGATGCTAGATGGACCCTTCCATTACCAACTAGGCCAAAGTTGGCGGATGAAGCTAAAGCTATCCGGTTCTCATGAAAAGGAGACCATGCTAGAGAGTAGTGAGCGAATCCTGGAGTGTGCAGAAGCGCTGGAGGTACCATCCTAACTGGCGTGGGACGCGTATATAATCACATGCTCAATAATTACGCCACACCCATTCAACACCTCTACGGTGGATAATCTCGACTTATCCACTACATTTTCGGCTAGCAACACGTAGAATTATCTCACCCGCACGAAGAATGATATTCAATCATATTCCGTATACATGTATCCAAATAGTGAAGCAAGCAGTAGAAGACTGAGCACGGACGCGCCTCCGACTCTTGGCAAATGCGCGCCTCAGCTCAGAGTCATCCTCATAGATCACAAGTTCTAACCTCTAGCTCGCTCCGTGTCTCCCGCAGCTGACGAAAAAGCAAAGTTTCCGCAAGATACTTCGATCCTCGACCCAGTTCAAGGTATTCCAATGATGGAAAGTTCGTCGGCTCTCCCTCCGAAGACTGAACAAGCAACCCTCTCACGATATCCAAGGTCTCTTCACGCCAGATACGAAGGATCATCCGGCGAATGGACAAGAGCGAGAGGCTGAGAACATCAATCTTGCGAGTGTATGGAAAGGAAAGGTCGAACTCGGTGAAGCCATCCCCTGAGCGCTCCAGGAAGGACTTTATTCTCTTCCCATTAAGACTTCCAGTCAATTTGAGAACCCTTCAACGATGGCAGATCTAGCGTGTCGAGGAGATCACAGGCCATTCCCAGAGCATTGCTCTCCTCTGAAAGAGACAGCGAGACAAGAAATGAGTGCTTCAGGGTGGTTTTGGGAAGATCTCCATTGGCACAGTGAAGGCTGACCCTTTCTGCATTCGGGGAACGCTGAATGAGCTTGTGGCATTCAGCAGGGGACGCAGACGTGGTGAAGATGAAGCCATGGTGGAGACACTCGTGACCTGAGAAAGGATCACATCGGGTCCGAGGTTGTCGATAGCAGGCGATCCTATGGTGAGGTTACGCAGCTGAGGAAGGAAGGAAAAGGATGATATTAATCGAGCATCGTCTGGTGCGGGCTCTTTTGTGACATAGTTCAAATCGAGCGAGACGAGGGAGTGGAGGAAGCAGGTTATATCCGAAACATGCATCATCACAGAAGCACCAGCGAATAAAACAAGGTGCTTCCAACGAGGACAGGTAGCGACCACCATCGAGACGTTACTGACATTAGCCGATAACAACGTCCAGCCGTTCTCAGAGATCATCATGGAGATTGGATGTGTGGCAGATCTATGGAATTGCAGGGCAATAAAACGGTGCCAATTCCTGGCAGCGAGTGATTTGCCGCTCAAGGCTGGTTTTATAACCCGAAAAAATGACCATAGCTGTGAATCTTCCAGCGCCGTTGCTCGCCAGCGACTGCAGACCTTTGAGACCTTCCATCGAGTATCGACATAAGGATCGAATGAATTCGTCCATGTAGTCCAGGTAGGGTTCAAAACGAATTTGAAGTCTTTTATCTCCTTTTCAATCTCAATTTTGCGTCTGGAAAGGAGAGCAACATTTTCTTTTAGTGATGTTATTTTTGCATCAATATTTGCCCGAAGTCGTTCGTGCTGTGCGAGGAGATATTCCAGAGACATGCGCTCTTCGGCAAGGGGAGCATCATTGGAACTGAGGAGCTGTTCGACTCGAAAGAGTTCTGCCGGAGATGGTTTAACCTCCTCAGTCTTCAGCTGAAACCCACATCTTGGGCACGGAGGATCTGCGGACATTGCAGCGATTTATCTGGGTTGAATCAGTGATTCTTGCGCCTGGCAGAAAGCTCTATACGTCTACATACTAGTCTCCGCTTCAATTGTCAGGACCGGTATCGCTTGCTGTCCAATCAACGTTGTTTTCCAGTCGTCGGAAAGTACGTGGTGGTTGCACATGATGAGCTCGAGGTGCAACGGATTTGCGTGACATAAGGCGGAGTCGCTGTCGTAATTAACTTTTCCTCCTCGTCGTCGAGTCCTCGACCGCAAAACGCAAGAAAGCTCGTCCCAAAAAGCCCGAAAGAAAGGTAACTTCATATCTACGTAAGTATGCGCATGCGTCGTCGTCGTCGAAGATGATCAGTGCTTGATGCACCGCAATTTATTACCTAATATGCCAATTATCATATAGCCACATGGTCGCTAACCTCAGATGCGCGTTTCTGTCCCGACCATCCCTCATATCCAGCCAGGAGCGTCTCCTGTGCCTGTAATTCCAATTTCAGAGGCCATCCAACGAGTAGCCGACTTTCTTAGACCCGGAAATGTTACCCTTCTGACTGGAGCGGGAGTCAGCGTCGACTCAGGGATCAGAGCTTACAGAGGCGCAGATGGAAGGTATATGAACCCAAATTATCAGTGAGCCCCACACCCACCTTTACTTTCTCGCCTTCTAATGTTTTTAAGACCCATATTCTATCATGAATTAGTAGATGAGACGCAGAAAGGCTTCGCGTTTAGGTAGCTTAGCTATGAGACTCGTCTATCCGGAATCTGGCTCAGTAAAACAACCACTAGACAACGTTACTGGCTGCGCTCGTACCTTGGATACCCTCCAGTACGAGACGCCCAACCAAACACGACTCATTACGGCCTTGCTGCACTTCAACACACAGGCCATATCCCTCGGATAATCACCCAGGTAACTCAACTCTCTTTTCTACGTCACCATTGGCCGTGACCCGGACAGAACGTAGATGGTTTACACCATAAAGCACTTTTTACATCAGATCCCAGCATGAGCCCCGTTAGCATTCAACAATCAATACTAGAGTTGCATGGGACACTACATGTACGCTGGTTTCCGCCACTATCCCTCCCTCATTCTTCAACTCGCCTGGTAGCGCGTCCGGTGCAATCATAACCACCTCACCGATCGATCGACGTTCCAAGTATGGCTTTCCAATGCCAATCCGAAATGGGCTGCATTTGCCGACGATATTGAGAGAAGCGGGACGAGACCGAGGACAAATCCAGACGGAGATGTCGCCGTAGAATCATTGGGAATCTCGTACGACGATTTCATTGTTCCCGATTGTCCGACTTGTTTCAAGGAAGGAAAAAGAAATAATGTGGTGTGTTTTTTGCTCTTCGTCTTCGCGTCAAGAGGAGGCTGACAATGCGATCGCAGCACAAACCAGAAGTCATTTTTTTTGGAGAGAGCATATCTTCTGAGGTTAAAGATCGCTCGTATGCCCGCTTTTCTTCCAACTGCTCCTATCTAATATCTCCCCAGGCTTAAAGACATCGACGCTGCGGACAGGTTCTTTGTGATGGGCACAACCCTTGCTACTTATTCCGCTTATAGGTGCTGTTCTCTCACTCATCCTTCCTATCCTCATTATAGCTCATAATATTCCTTTTAGATTACTCAAGCACGCCATAGAGCAAAAGAAACCGACGATGATGGTAAATCTTGGACCTTCGCGTGCAGATGGTCTGCCTGGCGTGGAAAAGCTCGAGGTGGCCAGCGGAGAAATTATGAGAGATGTTGTCAATAGCATTGTGTGAGTTCCCCATCTTATCTCCTTCCTAGTCGATCCTAGTAACCAAGTGCACACAAAGTGGAACGAAACGGATACGAGACGACCCTACGCTTCAACTGATGCTTCGAAGTGGGATTGTGAGGCCTCCAGCTGACGATGAAGATTTGGAACCCAGAGCTGCAGGCTAACAATCGATTGATAGAGTAACTTACCTTAAACTTAAATTACAATGACACTGAACGTCAGGCCGTAGGCAGTCTGTATGAGGCAATCATGTTTCCCCCGAATATTGCCGATGTTTCCTTTGTATAACAGTGCCTCAGGAAAACCTGGAAGCAGCCAGCATTGAGTCATACTGATGCTGGCGCCGCAGGTAATATTT
Source organism: Gloeostereum incarnatum (assembly GCA_004338095.1). Taxonomy (NCBI): domain Eukaryota; kingdom Fungi; phylum Basidiomycota; class Agaricomycetes; order Agaricales; family Cyphellaceae; genus Gloeostereum; species Gloeostereum incarnatum. The sequence continues at coordinate 1,747,959 of RZIO01000009.1, forward strand.
GATTCCCGTAGCAAGTGCATAACCACTTCGCTATAGCGCCTTGAGATTACTTAACAGGGGGAGGAGTCCTCCGGTAAGTGATCTAGTCCCAGTTTACCTAGAACTACTCTCCGGCATGCGTCCAGATGGTGAATGACACACACTTAATGAATATTAAATAATTAGAGGGAAAATATCTACCCTTGTATGTATCTTGCGGCGCTTGGCAGTAAATGAGGAATCATGTTCGCGTACGCGTAGGAGGTGATTACCATGTCGGGAATGCTATGACATCATTGACGCCACATTCATTAAGTGCACTCCAATGGAATATTCATATACCCATACACTGCAATGACTACATATAAAAAGCAACCTTTGGAATCAGATTCATAAATAGCACGAACACTTCAAAATCAACGTCTCTCATCTTTATACTCTGTCCCCCTACTCGCAAGCCAGGTTTCGGAGCCCTGAAGTATCATCTGTTTTGAGCACAAGAAAGTGTCATATCCATGCACATACCTTACGATTATTCACCCTCTGGTTCCTCATCCTGCGGCTAAACCACTCGTATGATGTTGCGCCGGTCTCAAAGTTCTTATCGGGAGTGCGGGCAACAGCATCGGCGATCATCTTGCTGTCCTCGACCAGAGCTCGGAGCGATACCGAGTTACCCGGTCTCGTAAAAAAGACCAAGGACCACCTGTCAAGGTGCTTTTGCTCTCCAGGCGCTGGCCTAAAGTCGATAAATCGTATGCCGACTGAAGTGTAGATAGAAATACTAACACGACTCTGTGGAGATTGGAGCGAAGAATGCCTCCACTGAAAAGGGCCATCGCATCTCCGAGGTTGCAAATGGCATGTCCGGGGATTGGCTACTAAAGATGAGCGACAGCATTGAATCTACTAGCAGGGAGTTCACGCTTACTTTAACGTATTGCCACTCTTCATATCCGGGAGGGAGGACTTGTAGGCCGCCTAGACGATTGTGCAAAAAAGACTGTTCATTATTCACAAGTTAGCATGTCAGAATATTTGAGACTCGAACATACCAAAGAGCCAAAGTCTGTATGAGCGCCGATTCCAATTTTCGTCGGCGTGTCTGGGCAAGGAGGACTCTTGATGCATCTCGCCTCGCTTCCACTAAATTCCTCGTTTGAGTGGCGCTTCGCCAATGCGTCCGGCGGTAAACCGAGCCTATCGTTGAGCGCCTGAAGCAGTGTATTGTTTATCTCGGTGGACTTCTTGATGAACGGGACGATAGTCTCGGGCATATGAGCCTCTACAGTAGAAGGGTACAAGCGACGGGCTCGCTCGGGCCACGCAAATCCGTCGTCCTTGGCCACGTTAATAAATTCAACGTTGTCGCGGGCATCTGAGGTATCCACACCATTAGCTCCTAAAGCCTTGTAGCTGGAAACAGTCATCAGCGTCCAGAATGAAGAGACGATGATGCAACGTTGCACCAACCCGAATGAATTGCCCTCGTCGCCTTGTTCAAATTTCATCTTCTCTTCCAAAGGCAAAGCCATGGTTTCTGCCCCCATGTCAAACATGCCGTTCACCTCGTTGTCGACGCCATGGCTTTTGAGACTAGGGAACCAAATTAGATGTGAGCTATCTGACTTGAAAACAGGCACTCACTACCAGAAGCCGAGCTTCGTAGCGGAGTCCCATAGGCGATCAATCTCGATAGTGTCCCCAGCTTTGATCAACTCGTAGTCGATTACTAGTAAAGGGTGTGTAGGGATGTTGTCTGGAAACGGAGGGAAGGTCGTCGCGGGCATGGTAGCACGAAACGGAGATGAAAGGAGAGCTAGAGCGTTATCTGGGTTTATAAAGCAGGAAGGTTGCTTAATGCCGGTGTCATATGTTGGGACCGAATTTGGAGGTATACCGTAAGAGTGGAGTGCGATAGGAAGAGTTTCTGTGGGAAGATCAAGCTTCAAGATTGAAGAGCAGTACAGTTTGAATGAGGTAAGTGAGTAACATGACTCTTTCCTCCAAACGAAAGACCTCCCAGCATTGGTAGCTACGGTCAGCAGTCGTCCCAAAAAAAGGTCCAGAATCGTATTGACTAAATTTGAGTTCTCGTGGAGTCCCTGTTAATAATAGTTTCCAGTTTCCTGTTCTGAAGTTCATCACCGGCAACTGCAAGACCATATCATGGAACGGGAGCCAGTAAGACGGGACGAGAGGCCTGACGCAAACCTGATGATACAGTTCGATACTAGCCTCAGGCCTCAGGCTGTGAAGTTAAGAAACCGTCACGGTATGATGGACAACCATCGGCGGAATTGGCGCAAAGACAGATTCCAGTTTTGCCCCAGTTGTCGTCGAGACGTTTCCGTTAGCCAGCAAATATTATCTGTGTTTATCAAGTGTGCAGTCGTTGGTGACTCGAGCAATCAATTTGTGGCCCGATACTGATAGGGGTGACCAAAATATAATTAATTAATCAAATTAAATAATTAAATTCCCAATCCGGATGAGGCGCAGGGGGGCCTGAGGGAAGAAGATCGAAGGGCACAGGAAGGAGCAGGAAACCAAGTAGCAACCGTTGTACATAGGAGCATGGGTATGATATCAT